>CM033457.1:16107123-16489623 GCA_019425755.1 Amaranthus cruentus | reverse complement strand
GTTAGGTTCGTCTTAAGGTGTACTTTTTTATTATACATCTTTTTTAATTTTTTATGATGTATATTTGGAGATATTGATGTTTAAAATTTGCTTTGAAAATAATGTAAAAAGTAAATTTTAAAAACAAAAAAGAACAGAAGGAATATATATATAAAGTTATTTGGACCTAGATCCACACTAATCACATTTTCAAGGGTATAGGACTTTAGGGTCGTAAATGGATCATTATTCATTGTTTTAAAACAAATTTTATATAAGACCGTTTTATAGTAACTCGTGAGACAAGTCAACACATACATGGAGCTTAAGTGTTTAAATATTCAAATTGTTAATTTTCACTTCTAAAATAATGTGACGAAAACCAAACAACTAAAAATAGAGCTCAAGTTTATTGATTTTTATATTATTAATATCTAATGTTAATCTTATTTATACTTGAAATTGCTTTTTGTAGATGCAACAGATATTGCACATTTGTAACTACATGCACTCACAACGATGTATATGTTTTGAATAGTCGAATGAAGAGCTTAAGATGAGCGATTGTGTGATAGGGCCTTGGTTATGAGCATCTTCCACGACCATTACCAGAGGACGATGTTTCAGGTTCCTTCGCATAAGTAGAAGCTCTGGAGACGTCGGTTGAGCACCCATCGTCATATATAATCAGTCTACATATGACAGCTCCTAGACTCACTCAGAGTGAGTCTTCATATGTATCATATGTCATCCCAATAACTTTAGGCTTCATGATAATTCAGATAGTAAGTGTACTCTTGTATTTATCCAAGATTGAATACTATTTACGACGTCGATACACCCACTATTGATTCTTTAATCATAGCTTGTATATATTTGATTATTTATATGATTTGTAGTTAATCGAAAATTATATATATTTATATATATAATTTTTTTAATTATTATGTATTGAGTGTTTGAATGGAAATGGGATAATGTTTAGCATATAAATTTGATGGAGTATTATTTAACAGATTTATTTATAAAGCAACGTAGAGAAAAAAAAAATTCAATGAAAAACAAAAAAATTGCCAAAGATTAGTGGTCAATGCAAGGTTGGGTTTAGGGCATGGAAATCGTAGCCTAATACAACATTTTCGGTCTCTTTGAGAGACGCATCATTTGGATCGGTCTAATATATTAAAAAATAACAAAAGTGCGCTTTATTACACGTGTTAACCTTTTTGGAGTTGATATTTTAACATGTTAAATTGTTAATCTATATTAAAGTTGATATTTTAACATATTGTAGTTGGTATTTTAACGAGTATATAAAATGACTTTTTTTCACAAAGTTTTTAGCCTTTTTTTTTCCATTAAGATCCTAAATTATCCATATTCCAAATCATCAATTTTATCTTGTGGCTTATTTAAGAATTATCTTTTTTTCATGCTTAGTCTAGAAACTTTTTAGTAAATTAAAATTAAAATAAATAGGGCATTATTATTTGTCGCCACCCTTTTACTAAAATCGCCACCCTTAATTTTTTTTTATTTTTTTTTTGTTTTTTTTTGTACGATTTTCCTTTATTTTATTTTATTTATTATAAATGTTATTATTATTTGTTATTGCTATTTAAATTTTATTATAAATTTTTGTTTTTTTTATTTATTTATTATAAATGTTATTATTATTTGTTATTGTTATTATTTGTTTATAAATATTTTTATTATTATTTGTTATTATTGTTATTTGTTTATAAATATTTTTATAAATATTCTTCTGGATTACGGCTGGTTCCTATGATCATAAATTTGCAACCAGACGCACTACATATTATAAATAAATTAAATAATATTAACATAAACATATTATAAATAAATTAAATAATATTAACATAAAATTTTTTTAAATAAATAATATATTATCAATTAATAGCCTACATATTATAAATAAATTAAATAATTATTAATCACAACACAATAAATATTTAAATAATTAATTAACATAAACATAATTATATGTTAAATAAATAATTTATAAAAAAATGGAAAAATCGCGAAAGCGTCGAAAATACATGCAATTAGCACAAAGCGATGAAAATCATGAGCAAATTAGCACAAAGCGTGCGAATGTCATGGTATCTGCGTTTGTGCAATTTCATGTTTTCGCGTTTTGCGAATGTCTATAGTTATTTCGTTCGATGCGATTTTCAATTTTTTTTTTAAAATTATTTATTTAACATATAATAATAAAATTTATAATAACATATAATAATAAAATTTATAATAACATATAATAATAAAATTTAATAATAACATATAATAAATAAATTAAAAAGGATAACAGTACAAATTCAAAAAATTGTGAAAATGCGAGAATTGCGAAATTCTATAGCATAAAAAATGCGAAACAATGCGTTTAGCACAAAAGCGTCTTATTAATTAATTATTATAACAATAAAAAAAATAAAATAAAATTTTAAAAAAAAATTTAAAAAAAAAAGAAAAAAAAAAAAAAAAAATTGGGGTGGCGATTTTATTAAAAGGGTGGCGACAAATAAAAATTGGGAATAAATATTCCAAAACTTGTTGGTTTACTCTATTATAGACTATTAATCTTCACAAAACTCAAATCCATTTATTAGTAATTAAAATTAAAATTTTCTTTTTGAAAAGAAAAATGAAGTGGCTCTTACTACTAACTCTTGCTGCAGGCTGCAGCAGCTGCAGTTCACTTTCATGTTTCATCTCAAATCAAGAAGAGAGAGAAAATCCCCAATAACATTACTTCCTCTGCCCAGAAAAACCCACAAAAATTATCCATTTTTAATCTTTGTTTTGCAATTGATTTCAGAAATAAAAAATTATCAATGATTTCAACATCAAGTTCAAATTGGCTTGACCGGCTCCGGTCATCAAGGGGATTTCCTACCGGAGAAGAACCGGATCTAGACCGGTTCCTTTCATCTTCAAGCTCTGGTTCAAATCCCATCACCGAATCGACAACTCACTCCGACTCAACTCATTCTCAACCAACGATTCGAAGGAAAGATAAATACACCCAGGAGCGAGACCCATTTGGGGGGTTACTTATCGACCTTTTTAATATGGGAGGAGAATCTTCCAGAACTTTCTCAATTAAAGCTTCTCGTAAACAATCAAACCCTAGGTTTTGCAGAGTGAGTTCAGACGCCGACTTTCCGAGTTCTTCGGACGATTTGAAAAGAGAGAAGAGTGAAAATGGTGGGTTCGTATCAAGTGGTGATACTAGCTTGAATAAAAAGAGGGAAAATGAAAATAATAAAATTGGGGAATTTAGGGTTTCGGATGATTTTGAAGAACTAGAAAACGTGGATTTGAAATCGTATACTAGAAATGAAGTGACGATAATTGATACAAGTTTTAAAGAATGGAAGAGTGATAAATGGGTTTTTAGGAAAAATGATGAGTGGAAAATTAAGGAGAAAAGAAGTAAATGTAAATCTGGGAAGAAAAAGAAATTATTGGCGGTTAATAATTTGGGTGATAATCATATTCAGAAATTAGACGTTGAAGATGATAATCAGATGAGGATAAAGATGAAGAAGAAAGAAGATGAGATTTTGTTGCAACAACCAAGTAAAGTAAGATCATTTAATAGTAAATACAGTATCAATATTTATTTTGAATTGGGTTGTGTTATTTTGAAAAAAGGGTTCATTATTTACATAGAATGTCAATGATTAGGTTGTTTTTTGGTGTTTTATTCTGTTTTTTAGGGGTTTTCCTTGCTTGAATTTCATTATTTCATGTTCAATTTGTCAAAATAATTTGTGGGTTTATATTTGTTCTGGGTTTAATCATCAAATTAGGGAAAAATTACATGTAAATTAGAGTTTTCACTTTGATTTCATGGTGATTGTGTGAAGTTGGGGATGAACTTTGAAGTTAGTTAATGAGTAATTTTGGGTTCCATTTTTGTTGTAATTGTGGTGGATATGAACCAAGATGTATATCCAAGTTGTAATTGTTTGTTTTGTTTGTTCTAGGAATTATCATTATAGAAGTTTATGATTTGTCTAAATCAAAAAATATATGTGGGCAGCTTTGTTTTCAACTCTGTGATTACCACTTTTGCTTTGAAAATCTTGTCAGTGCTTTTTTTAATTTGGTGTTTTAAGGTGTTTTTTGTGTTTGAGTAGATTTATAATAAGATTATGATACTTGCTCATGCTTTAAGATAGCTTATAAGAATCTGATTATAGAATTATTTGCTGACATTGTAAGGGCCATATACCACTATTCATTTTTGCACATCTTGGGGTTTTAGAAACTTCAAATTGATTTTTTTTTCCAATTAATTTAAGTTTTTACCCTCTAAATCATGTGATAGTGTTCTCGTAATACCGATAACTCTGTCTTTCTTTCGTTTTATTTGTGGCGACTGTTTGGAACTCAGCATGATCCTATGGTGGTGTGCTAGGGCTTGCCTGTATTTCTGTTATGATTTGTGGGCAAGGAAGGGTTTCATGCTTTTAAGTGTAATTATTTGTTGATTACTTGATTGTAGTTCAAGTGCTCTTGTTTTTGTTATAAGTTCTTTTGTAGGTTGTTTAGTTGGTCTAATTATAGGATGAACACTTCACAGTTCATACTTATTTCTTGATAGTTTTTTTTTTTTTGTATGTGGACCATATTAGCTGCAGTACAGTACCCTTGATTTGCTAACTATTTTATGGGAATTATTTTGTGAACTTGACATAAAATTTTGAAGAAAAAATTTACATCTTGATTGCAGTTCAGTTTCGAGGTCACAATTGACAATATTAAGTTATAGTTATCTTAGGCTTGATCCATTTCCTTATTTCGATGTTTCCGTTGCTTTAGTGGGTGTAAGCCGAACGAAAAAGAAGAAATGATGAGAAGGACATTAGTGTAGGAACTTTAACCTAGTTTCATTTATCATCAGTTGTAGAGTAATTGTCATGCATTCTTCATTTACTTTTGTATTTATTACTATGAAATTATGAATTGCTTTGCTGCATGAAGTTTTGTAGAATACTAAAATTTGAACTTTTTAAAGATTTTTGGCCATTTGAAGTCCTTTTCTTTGGGAAACCCAACCGGAAATTTAAGAAATATATCCAATTTTAGTGTTCTACTACATAGAATAAGTAATCTACAATTTAATTATTTTTCGGGTTTTTTTATATTACTTGTAGACAAGAAGGCTCTTGGTAACATAAGTTGCATAAGACAAGCTTTAATTAAGAAGGATTAGTGCCATTGCAATCTGCATAGGTTAACATATACCATAAAATAAGATAATGTATATATATTTACTGATTTACATCAGATTATCTTTGCATAAGACTAGCTTTTTAAGTCGAGGTTTCAATTCTTCCTGAAATCCGGCTAATTTGATAAAAATGCGATCTCCTTGATAAGCTAACATTTTCTGTAAAAAAAGAGATTATGGCATTGAATCACTAATGGATTTTAACATTTGCTATATAGGAAGGTTTCCTTTGTGCCCTTTCGTTGACAGTTCAATCTTAGTTGTATTAGACAAGCTTTGAGTCAAAATTCTGTCTCTGCCATGGTTCGACACCAAAACAATCTTCATGAACTAACAATTGCTGTAAACTTCTTGTTTTTCTCTTTAGATGGCCCTCAACTTTTGATGATCATCACTTATAAAGTGTTCATTCTATTGCAGTTGTCCATCTCATTTAGCACCTGTTGCTTTTTGAGTGAAAATCAGTGGAAAGTAGAATTCGAAGAATAAAATAAAAACAAGTTGATGAAATGAGTGGTTAAGATCAATAGACCGTAAAAAAAAAGGTACAAAATTAGTGAGACAGACTAAATTGAAAAGGAATGGGACTGTGGGAGGACCTTTATTTTAATCACATAAGATACCTAATGATTGTGTAATAGATCTGACTTGTATGACAGTGTTACACTGTTATTAATACTCCTGCGCCAAAAGCCATGAGGTTATTATTTTAATCGAACAAGAACATATCGTCGGAACGGAGAAAGTATAGATTTACTTTGTGCTGACTGCTGAATGTTCTCTCTGAATGCAAAGATTCCCCGGAATATACAATTATATTCGAAGTTCTAGGGCTATTTTCTACGAGTCCGTTGAAGACATCAATTGCCATTATTCTTAGTTTTTCGACAAGAACCCTTTCTCTTCATTTGCAGCGAGCATCTTGCATTTGAGTCAATGGTTGTATATCTTTGCTCAATCATATACCCACATAGGAAAAAGTGTTTATTCCTCTTCATTCCTGTTGTTTTTCCCTGACTAATAACCCATGAACAAGATCTATGTAACTATGTTGATCATCTGCACTTTTTTTGTTATTTTGTCTTGTTTTTTAATATGCTAGATGCTGCTACTTACTAGTTCTACATAAAATCTTTGGTTATAGATCTTTGTTTCTTATTCTAATAGCTTTCTTTTCTGTCAGCATGCGTACTTGTATTATATACACTGTTATTTTATTTCAACTGTGCATGTGAATGAAGTAATAGTAATAAATTCACTTCTTCATGCTGACTTGTCCTTGGTCAAAAATGGCTGCTTCTTCTCTCCATTGGGTTTTTCTTGGTGTTATTCAATGAATCTTTAGCTAATGATTTTCTAAAATGAACTTAACAGTCTGTTTGGTAATTGATACTAAATGGTGATAAATGATAATGAAAAATTATTGTAATTTTGGCAGGAATATCTTTTGTCAATTTTAATGGTCATGTTTATTCTCTTTCAACAATCTCATTTTTTCACAAAATTTATTCTAACGGGTATCATTTTAAAATGTGATATTAGTTGGTGATGGAATATTGTGAATAAAAGAACTTTTTTATGATCATACTTTCATTGCTATGGGAACTACATGAAAATTTACGCTACAAATCATTTTCATTCCCAACGTTTAGTACCGATTAACAAACGGCTGTGAATGATTCTCGAGAAAAACCGTAATATTACTTCATCATTGGCTCTTTAAGACTTGTTGGTCTGAGTCTGATTATATCTTTCTTTCTGGGTTTTATTATTTCATGTAGGAACAAATCCAGAATGATAAAGAGAAAGAAACTTTCAAGGAAAGAGAAGGTGTTCTTGGGAGAGTTCGAAAAAAGAGGCAAGTTATAATATCCCATATCATATCTATTGCCAATATTTGTGATCCAAATCATTGATTATAGTTTTGAGTGTAAATTGTATTTTCTCGATTTTTCAGGTATCCTTGTCCGAGACCGCCCCAAAAGAATAGAAATGATGGGTCGGAAGTGATCCTAATAAAGTCGATCCCACCGAGTGATGGTCATACACCCATAAAACTAACCAAAACCTTCCACAAAAAACGTCCAAAACTGATGAAGATTGTATGAGCAAGTTTTGTCAATGGAGGAACCGCGGTTTTCGACAAGTTTATATAAGGCAATTGGGATAACAACTTGTAATCCAGAGGATCCTATAGAGAACACTACATCCAAACATGGAGCTGGAAGTTGGAAGATTTGGTCATTTTTGACTTGGTGGTCCATATTCTTGTCTTAAATTTGTAAATTGTGCCCCCTTTTGTTGCTTTTAAATACTCTATTTATCAATAATATCATTTCATTTTTTTGGTGAGTTTTTGCCCAAAATCATGCTATAATATACCCAAATTCCCATTTTACGGCTTAAAATTTTAATTTGAGAAATGTACGTAGTTGCAATTTTGTTTCAAGGTGTATGAAATATTATTTTATTAAATAATTTATTGGAGAAAAAATAGCCTAAGTATTTAAATAAATTAAAATAAGATTAATGGAAAATATACGTGAATCACAATTATTAAAAAAAAGGTTTGCACGAAACACGTGGAGACTATAAGCATTATTAAAATATTTAAATGAAATTAGTAGACAATATATGCAGACTAAAAGCTTAATAAAATGGTAAACTGAGAAAAAATAAGATTAATTGATTATGTCCTAAATTTATGATATAAATAGATAAATTAAAAAAACAACAAATAAAATAAAACAAGATTAATTAATTAATTCAATATGTTTGATCGCATAGGAGCTTCAATATTAAATACTCACTTCGTTTCTTTTCAAACGTTTCATTTGATTTTTGGACGCTATTTATTATTCACTTTTAATTTGTATTTTTTCTTAATCTATAAGTTAAAATATAGTCAAATGAGATTAAATAGTAAATTTAATGGAGAAAATTTATGGATTATAAATATTAAAAAGTATTCAAATAAGGTTAGTGAAAAATATATATAAAAATATGTTTAAAGAAAATAAGTAGAAAACACGTGGGGATCATAGTCATATAAAAATACTAAAATGAAATTAATAGAAAATATGTGGAGACTATAAGCATTAATAAAATATTAAATGTGAATGAACAAGCTAAGGTTAATTATGTCAAAAGTTTATTATATAAATTTAGTGATTCTTTGGAATAACAATATATGAAACAACCAAAAGTAGCAAATGAGAACAAATTAAAGAAATAGAGGGAGTTCCTCAAAAAAAAAAAAAAGAAACAGAGGGAGTAGCTGATATTGTTAGGGGTTTTAAACAAAGTGTCGATGACAATAACAACAGTTTAAGAGTGCTATGTGTTTATGAGTTGATTAGCGAGTATTTATAAGTTGATTAACGTTTTATCCAACCATAGGTGTATGTTTTATGAGTCGATTAACATTTTTTGTTTCCCATTAAAGTACTAAGTAATCTGTTACATCTAGGTCCGTCAAACAAATTAGGTTAAGTTCGGGTTCGAGTCCAAGTTATATATAAACAAGTTAGAAACCCTTAGTCTAAACTAACCCGATAATTAAATCAAAAATCATTATCAATATATAATTGTTTATTTCTGCAATATAATTATCAAATAATATTTGAACTTTTTATACTAGCATTTCTTCAAGAAGTAAAGAGTGTCAAATAAATTAGAAAGTTTTAGAATCATTTTTGAGTATCTTGACTATTTCTTTTGTTTATTCCAATTTGGCATACGTTTGTTCAAATAAATTTTCTTCATTCTACTTTTATTAATTAAATTAAATAAGACTAAATAACCAAGATAAGATAAAAGAATGAAGTATATAAAAACCTTTACTCATTAAATTCGATCTACAAAATTATTTCAAACCTAGTTAGAACTTTAAAATGCAAACATAATACTTTAAAATAAATTCAATAAGATCAATAATCGTTCAGAATTTTGACCCATTTAAGATCATAAGAGAGTTCAAAATTTTCAAACTCTACAATTATAAATACACAAAAACTTGGCCAAGACCGTCATAGAATGAGACGACATATGGGCCGGCCCAATATGGGGCGCGTGTGTTGCACGCGCGCGCCTTTCCCTTCAAGTTTCCTCTTTTTTTCATTTTTTTTGGAAATTCTTTAACTTCCTCCTCCTTCAATTTAAAACGTCTTTTGTTTTTTTTTTTTTAATTTGCTACTGAATATATTATATTTTAATTATTATTAATATTTTTTGTGATCGTTTTGTTTCTACGTTTTTGATGCAGTTCTTCATCATTTTCATTTTTTGTGTGTTTTTTGTTTTTTTCTTGATTTTATGATTGATATAGTTAACATCATAACATAAACAAAATAAGTGAATAATTGATGCATGTTCGGTAATAATTGACAGTGATAAGTATGGAATTGTATGCTGTTATGTACTTAATTTGTATTGTTTATAATTGATATTGTTATCATCATAACAAAAACAATACAAAGTGATAATTGATGCATGTTGGTTAATAATTGAGAGTGATAAGTATGGAATTGTATGTTGTTATATACTTGATTTGTATTGTTTATAATTGATATTGTTATCATCATAACAGAAACAATACAAAGTGATAATTGATGCATGTTGGTTAATAATTGAGAGTGATAAACATTGTGTTGTATGTTGTTATTCATTTATTGTATTGTTGTACAGCACTTGAGACACTTAAGAGAACAAGTATTGTTGTACAGCACTTGATACACGTAAGAGAACAATTGGTATGTTTAAGTGTGAAACAATAACATAATAACAAATCATTATTTTCTTCATCTTCACTATATATCACCATCATTCATTAGATCTTCCATTGCAGACATTTTTGGGTTTTTTCATCAAAAGAATAAAAGAATTACAGAGCTTTTTTCGAAAGATTGAAGAGAAAATTACGTTTGATTTTGTTTCCTTTTCCCGCGTGGGTTTTGGTGGTTTTCAAAACAGTTTCCTAATTTGTTCTAATTTTAATTTTGAAAGTTTATACATGCTGTTTTTATGTTTTATTTTCCTTTTTTTTATTTGCATAAAGAAGCTGGTCGGGCGCTCTCTTCCGAGATCGGCCTCGCCAAGCAAGTATAAAATCAACCGATCTCCGAGAGCGTCTCTCCGACCAACGAAGCTTAATGCATATTCTTACTCTACATTTTTCTTTGTGCGTCAATTCAATTTGAGATGATCTTTCAAAAAGACCGTCTGTCACAAGAATTTACGATATAAATTTTTACAATAAAAAATTATTTTTTGTTTTAGTGTAATTGGACCCCACACATAAGTTTGCACTTTGCACCCACAAAAGGTTCGCTTTATAGAATACTTTTGACTATTGAGTCTTGACTTGAGTGAGATAGATACTCCATACTAGAAGAGAGACAAATTGGCGCCAAGTACAACCCAAATCATACTTCTAATTCAGATTTCAGAATATAATTACATAATCACATAGAAAGATTGTAATTTTGATGGCATTTACTTTTTCTCCGCTTCAAGCACTCAATTTTTCACCTCAACTTACAAGTTTTACTTCTCATGGCTGTTTCTCTCTTATCAAGCTCATTCCTTCTGGGTTTTATGATGAAGAACGAGCTTTATTATGGTCTACCACAATCCAACAATCAAAAAATGTATTTATTCTAAGCAAATCCAGCAAAAAAAGTAATAATTTTACTGTATCAGGTACGTTTTTCTGTCAGGCCTTTTCACAAACACTTCATCTGCAATTTTATACTAAGAAAAATTTTCATATGATAATGGGGTTTTAATTTCTAGGACAAATATTCTCAATTTTTCAACTACTGGGTATTGATGAAAGAGTAACTGAAGATATCCTAGAAAGAAATGCTGCCCTAGGGCTGTTGCCTGTTGAGTCTATTCGCAGTCGAATTCATGGGTTACAATCAGTTGGGTTGAAGGAGTTTACTTTGTGTAAGTTGATATGCAAATACCCAGATGTATTAACAGCTGAAGAAATTGATTATTTGATAGAATTCATTCACAATGATCTTGAAAATAAGATTGATAGTATTCAAATTGAGCGTCTTTTGTTGGGTATAGAGCCTAGGTTTATTGCTGGTTTTGATAAAAAGATTGATTTGCTGCTTCAAAATGGTATTCCTCAAGAAAAGATTGTTCATATTCTTAATAATGTTAATCTTAGTAAGGCTTTTTGTCTTAAATCATGTGAAGAAATTCAAAGAATGTTGACATTTTTGAGCCGTTTTAATGCTGTGGGTATAATTGCAAAACGCCCTTCAATTCTTAATTATGATTTGGATAGTCAATTAGTTCCCCGAATCGGGTTTCTTCAGAAGCTAAGTGGGGGAGATACTGATGCAGTTGGTGAACTATTGAACAGACTTCCTGCTATCTTATTATATAGTTTGAATCATCTGCAAGGTCAAGTAGAGTTTTTCAGATCATTTGTTGGCCTAACTGATCATGAAATCTTCAAGATTATGCTTGTTTTTCCAAATGTGGTGAGTGCTAGCAAAAACAGGAAACTGAAACCTAGAATTGAATTCTTGAAGGAATGTGGATTTGATTCGGGAGAGATTTATCGGTTTTTGATTAAAGCGCCATTGTTTCTCGGTCTTTCTTTCGAGAAGAACCTTTCCCATAAGTTAGCGTTGCTGGTTAAGATAGGTTATGGTCATAGAACTAAGGATCTTGCTATGGCAATGGGAGCTGTGACAAGAACAAGCTCTGAGAATTTGCAGGAAGTTATTGGTTTATTTTTGATTTACGGGTTTTCTTGTGATGATATAGTTGCAATGAGCAAGAAGCATTTTCAGATTCTGCAATACAATTCAAGATCTTTAGGTGAAAAGATGGAATTCTTAATTGAAGAGATGGATCGAGAAATTGGGGAACTCTTGTCGTTTCCTGCTTTTCTTGGATATAATCTTGATAATAGGATTAAACATCGGTATGAACTAAAGAAGAAGATTGTTGGTGAAGATTTCTCCCTGAACAAGCTCTTGTGTGTTTCGACTGCAAAATTCTCCGAAACAAAGAAACAGTTGGTCCAAGTGGGCAGCGATTTAGTTGAAGTTGATACAGATGAAATGGGGTAAACATTACAGATTGTTCTTAGATTTCTTGCTTGCTTACAACTCAAACAAAGTTTTAGAATGAATGATGACTAATAAGTCTGTTCCTTTGGAAGCTGTATGTATGAACACTTAAAAATTAACATATTTTGTTTGATTGTGTACATTGTGTTGCTACACACTAATCAGTAAACAAGATCTTTGAGTTTTCCGTTGAATTTAGTACGAGCAGGAGAAGTGTTTAGTTGCTTCATGGGTAGTTGTTTATCATCATATTTTTCTTTTAGCTAGCTGAAACTTCACTGATCAGAATTTTTATGGTTTAACTCCTCATAAATGACCTATGCAATATCATTTATGCTAATAGAGTGCATATACTACAAGTGTTCTAGTATCACTTTGAGGGTTCAATCTTGAATGCTTCGCGCATCACTGATGAGCTTCACTAGATTTTGATAGAATGAATGACATATGTAGTGCTCTCGTCATCAGCATAAGATTTTGGTTGAATTGGTTTTTAATATGGTATCAGAAGCCTACGTGACAGAAACTTATGGATTTGAATATCACCCATCTCTCATTTCAAGTGTAATATTTAGCCCCATATATGAGAAAGACATGTGTTGCACGATAGAATAGCTGCATTATATATTCTATCAGATTTGCATTGTAAAACTATGCAGAACATGCTGACCAAAGTTGTCTGAGCTTGGAAATCTGAAATGTGACATTCAATTTGATCAGCTTGTTTACTAATGTACTTGATGATAGCAGCTATAGCTCTACAATCTGGTATGTTGTACTTGATGCTACTCTTGGGCTTTGTATATTTAAAACATGATATCATGTCTTGCATTAACTGATTTTGCACTGCATCTCTAACAAAAGTACCTATTTGGAATTGGCATGATTTACTAATGTACTGCCATAATTTACTAGATCTGGCGACTCGAAATTAATCATCAGCATATCTTCCGGCATATAAGCTGAACTAAACAAATGTGAGATTGAGCCATCGAGGGACGAGTGAGTTTAGTACTTTAGTATCGGTAAAACACATTATAAATTCTTTAAAATGAGTCCCAAGTTGATTTCGTATTGTTTGGATTCCTCAATGTAACTGGAGGCTGTGGCCTGTGAGCCTGTGAATTATGATAGAACTGTGTTAGATGTTAGAAGCTCTTTGTTACGCAGGTTCCTTTTCGACGTGAACTTCATGCTTCTGTGGCACTTACTGATCGTTTTCTGAAATCATTTCTGCATATCACATACGAGACTACCCTTTCGATTATTGTATTCCGGATTCAGGATTCAGGATCGTTATTAGCTTGTCATCAGCAGATGTAGTACAAAAAGATGTAGCTAATCAACAGGTAAATGCTTACAATTTACAAATTATTTTCTCAAAGCAATTGTTAGTCCTTGAAATTGTTAGTCCAATATTATCTACTGGAACTAATATGAAAACCTGGCAATGCTCTTGGTCTTACATTATGATGCTTCAAATATTTGTTTAATATTTTTAATTAGTAGAAATAATTATATTAATCCTTAGAAATAGAACATTTTTTAAGTACAATGTCGGCTGAGGAAAGTTAAGGGCTAGGGAAGGGGCAGTAAGAATAGAAAACACGACCTTACCTAGAAAAAGCGATATGTTCTAATAGAGGCAAAA
This sequence comes from Amaranthus cruentus, assembly GCA_019425755.1. Taxonomy (NCBI): domain Eukaryota; kingdom Viridiplantae; phylum Streptophyta; class Magnoliopsida; order Caryophyllales; family Amaranthaceae; genus Amaranthus; species Amaranthus cruentus. The sequence continues at coordinate 16,475,633 of CM033457.1, read as the reverse complement.
TCTTATTTTCTAAGAACTAGAATGATCGATACACTAAAAAACAAATTATAGTTACGATAGCTCCAAACAATTACAATCATATAACCAATACACTACAAAAAATTATAGTCGAATGACTAGTACAATAGCAACAAATATGAGTTATGTTAATAATATATAAACAAGTCAAAAAGCTAAGTTTTTTTTTAAATGGAAAAAATTTTATAATTTGAGATTCAAAAAAATTTGAAGCATTGTTTCAGTAAATTGCGATTTTAATATATAATTCTATAATTTTACGATCTTTTGCATTTAAACAAGTTAAAATCTAAGTTTTTGTTTTCATGGAAAAAATGTTATAATTTGAGACTTAAAAAGTTGAAAGCAATACATTATTAATATTTGTAACACAAAAAGTGTGAAGCATATAATGTTATTAAAAAATTTGAGACTCAATAATATGTTATTGAAGGAGATATATAACCAATGGTGTGCACCAAACCTTTTCCCTTTACCCTTTCTATATTAGTGTCGGTACTCTACTTCCTTTGTTTCAAATTACTAGTAATATTAGAAATCTTGCACTATTTATTAATTATTTTTAATTTGTGATTAATAGTTAATCTATAAATTAAAACATAGTCAAGTTGGATCTCGTTTGATTCATCTCAATACAAATATTATTAATATCCAATTTTTATAATTTTTTATTTTACATAATTTAAGATATTGAAGATTAAATTACTGCATTGAACTACGTAAAAAAACAAACATCGCGAATATAAATCGAAACAAAGGTAGTATAATAATGTGTTTCTTTATGTATGCTATGTTATATTTCACTTACTTTTTCTATCTACACTACTTATTTTCTCTCTTCACCAATTTATTAAAAACTATTTTTTAAAATATGAGCTATATTTGTATTTAACAAATTACATTTAGAAAATTGATAAACAATTAAGTGATATTCATCCAACTTAAGAAACAATAATTAATAATTAAATTAACTCGACAGTTATAATTATCAAATAATTTACTAATAACTAAAGTTATTCAATAATCATAAACACCAATTTTACCTCAACAAATAATTATCATCATATATTCTACTAAAACAATAAGAGAATGTGACACATGTCATTTTTATACTTTATGTTTTCCCTTCTAAATTTTAAGTAATTAAATATAGAAACATTAAGTTTTAATTAAACTATATTTCTTAATCATACATTAATAGTAAGAAAAAATTCAATTCTAAAACCTTTAATGTTTTAAATACGCTTTTTTAAGAAATTTTTTTTGAGGACCTTTGATTTTAGTAAATTAAAAGAGTAAACTATTAATTATACCTTATTTCACGTTATTCAATGCACAATTTTAATAATCTTTGATATCTTTAATTTTATATGATAAAAAATTCTTAAAAGTTAGTATTATGAAAATATGAATTAAGACAAATGAAACAAGATCCCACTTGATTATGTATTACATTATACTTGAAGACATATATACCAAATAAGATCAATTGATGAATAATATTTGTTACAGGAACCGTAGTAACTATTAAAATCCAGAGAAAATACTATTCACTAATCATTTTTATTTGTAATTTATTCTTTGTATATATGCAAGTGAGATCTTGTAATTCATTCGTGTCAATGCAAAAAATATTATAATTTTTAATCATAGAAAAATAAAAATATTAAAAGTTAAAATGTTGTATCAAAATGTGAGAAAAGTAAATAAGACAAAAAAAACTGAATAGGAAGTATTAACTATTAATAACACATGCATCACGCGAGTTTATTTAAAAAGTTTGAATATGACATTAGTCACTACTAGCGACTAACGTTGATTTTCTTGTACCTTATTGTGGCTATTATTTGATTTGAGTAAAGAAAAAAATAAAGATATGCTTAATATTATCCTAATATTATTAAGTGACTTTTATTTAAAATAACGTTTGATAAATCGAATAAATACAATTTTTTCTTATTAATGATAATACAAATAAAGAGATTATTTTCGATTAACTCTTAGTAATACCATGTTAGCTTCACATGCACAAAAAAGACATCATAAATTTTTGACCTCATCGAAATAAGAGACATTTGTCAGTTAAGTAAACATAAAAAACGTGACAAAATACATATGTGAAGTCAATGTTTTAGTTCGTGTTTCTTTTTTTAATGGAGCAAGCTACATGCGCAATTTAAGGATCTAAAGCCAAGTTGGAATTATCACAATCACATTCCACTCAAGTGATATTTCTTTAGTTACTATTTTTTTTTTTTGAGTAATTCTTTAGTTACTACTTCCGTATGAAAGAAATAGCTCAATATATAAATTGAGTGAAAATTAGAAAAAGTTTGTAAAAATAATAAAAAGTTACTTAATTCTTTCGTTTTATTATACTTAGTATATTTAATTTTTTACACATATAAAAATTATAAAAAGTTAAATGAAACTATGCGATTAGATAATTCAAGTAAGATCTCACATGACTATATTTTTTTCTTACACATTAGCTGCGATATAAATTAAGCTTGAACAATAAAAAAAGCAAGGCCGATTCTTGGCATATACGGAGTAGACAACCGCCTAGGGCCTCCAAAAATAAGAGACTTTAAGTATTAAATGATGTTATTTAAACTCGATTCTTAACAAAACACTTTTAAGTGATTTGTTTGTAAATTTTATTTATATTTGAAGTAATTTTAGAATATATTGTTTTATTACATTTTGTCTGGAATTGAAAACTTTTTATCTATTAATATAAGAATAGACTACTCCATTATAAAAATCATTGTAAAAATAAATAGAGCCTCTAAAATTTTTGCGTCATCCAAATCAAAGTATTGTATACAAGTACACTTATTACCAATTCTATGGTGTATGTAAACTTATTACCAATTCTATGGTGTATGCTTATTTTTTTTGAGATGTGGTGCAGATGCTATCTAGGTACTTCTAAAGTACTTTTAGTTTGTGTTTAAATACTCCTACTAAGTAATTATTAAGGTAGATTTAGCAGTAAAATTAGTCATGAATCACGATAGACGACAAAAACAAGCTCTGAATATTACCCAAATGTAATAGTACAAGCCAAGACATTGTGTATGTACATTAGACAACACATAGTAGTTAGTCGGACGATTTTATTTATACTTCCTCCGTTCTATAATATTCGCTACATTTTTTATTTTGAAAAATATCATATTACTTGCTATATTTTTCTCTTTTTAGTAAAATACCTATCATTTAATTAAAGTTATACCTACTCCTATTTTTATCCTACTCTATATCTAATTACTTCTATTTTTCTTTTTCATTTTTCAACAAATAATATTAAAAAATTCCAAAAAAACAACTTTTCACCTACTGCTCATCATTGTACAATAACTTCTTAATCTTTGTGCCCATACAATGGTAGCAAGTAAATCATAACAGAGGAAGTATATATGTATTTTTTTTAGGAAAAATTACCCTGAATAATACGACCTTTTACTAATTTCCCTACAATAATACGAACTTTCAATTAACCTTGAATAATACGAAGTTTACTCCCAATTTTCTGCTGGTATCCTTCTTTACCTATGACCGGCTAATTAGAAGGATTTATTTTTATTTTTTTAATTTTGAGAAAATTAACCACTGTTTTTGATTACTTGAGTAATTGAATTAGCTCAACTATACAGCAACCCAAACGCCTCTTCTCTCTCCTTCATCACCATTAATACCCTGCAACTTAACCTTCGAAAAAATCTTATGAAGAAGATAACTCAAACTCACTCAAGCTACATAACCACATGTTACGGTAAGTTTATTCTTCTCAATTGTCCTAAACTTTGTGTACTCAGAAAATTAGGGTTTTAAAATAGACAATTTTTTCAATTTGTTGATTTATATGTTCAATTTCGGTTTTCATTCAAAATTTGGATTTAATTTCGTTTTTGCTTGGTTTTAGGCTAATCTTAGTGATTTAATTAGATTGAAGTTTTGGTATGATGGGCATTTCAAAAATGGAGTTGTGGTGTTAGAATATCTTTGTGGGATGTTCTAGATTGAGATGTAATGAAGGAGAATACATATTCAACATCAATTAATTTACCTTTGAAAATGCAAAAGGGGTAAAAATGAGAAGGAATTATAAGAATAAAAAAATTAAGGAAGAAGCTTGTAAGAAAGAAATTAGAAGTAGAAGAATTTGTAACAAGTGAAAAAATGAAAGTTAGTAAGAAAATGAAAGTTAGTGAGAAAATGAAGTAAACAAAATCTGCATAAATGGAATGGAACGGATGATGTACTGTTTCAATGGGAAACTTTCACCTATTCTACCGGTCACAAATCGGTAAGGTATACCAGCGGAAAATTGGGAGTAAACTTCGTATTATTCAGGGTTAATTGAAAGTTCGTATTATTGTAGGGAAATTAGTGAAAGGTCGTATTATTCAGGGTAATTTTATTGTAAAGTTTTTTCTTTTTCTTTCTCGAGTTGGGGAACTTTTTTGGTCGTGCTCTCCTTTATAGGTATGAGTTGCCGACTTGCCGCCGCCCTCCCGTTCCTAATCCCTTATCTGACCATAGTTTTCTATGTGCGGGATACATCGGGTATGATGATGATAAAGTTACTCTTACCATAGCTTTATGCGGCATTTGTCTCTTTTTGAGATTAACTTAGAATCAATACACTGAAATTGTGTATGTACATTAGACAACACAGTATATACATTATACATATGATATAAATATCTTTCAAAAACCAAATTAGCTAGATCTATATATTCAGGTTTTACAATCAGAGAAAAGAAAAGAAAATATGTAGTGGTGTACATTTTAATGGATGGTAGTGATCCATATTATGCTAGTGCTGGCATGACTTCAAAGCATTGTCTGTCGAGTGTAGTATTTGTAACATGCATCCATGCAAATTTCTTATACACAATCATAGCTAAACATAAAACATGCATTAATAAAGAAGCATCACTTTAGATATTTTTGGAATACTGGGTAGGTTGGGCGAAAAATGACAAGATTTGATGAAAATCAAACTAACGACTTTTTTCTAAAATTGATATATGCTCTTCAATTGAAACAAGACACGATTTTTTCAGTTTTAGATATTGAGTTAATAATATATTGTGTTTTATTTTCACTTGAACGGTCGGGGTTCTTTTAATGGTTTTCAAGGTAATAAAGATATATAATGCCAGAGTGATGATATGTTTTTTGGCATACAATCCCTAGAATCAGTGTAAACTATTATAATACTTACTTTGAACTATATAATTATCTTGTACTCATATAATTAAGCTATTTTTAATCCTCAAGTACGGATGACAACTGAGTACAATCATTCGGATTTTTCACCGCATTCGCTTTAGTTGGGATGGATATGGACTATATATGAATATGAATTTGGTAGGGAGTCGGTTGATATGGGTATGAAAAATCCTATCTAACATCAATAGTGGGTAGGTGGTGAGGTATGAGGTTTTACCGCCCCACCCTGGCTCATACTTATCGGCCCCTCCTCATACCCGCCCGCCCAATATCTACAATGTGTTATTTTATTTTATTACCTTATAATTTATAATTTATATAATATATATGGTTTAGATAAAATTAGATCTACATTTGTTACAAATGTACTTTAATTTATAAATCAACAATAAATTAAAATACAAGTTTGTGATAGAAAAACCAAATTACATATGACGATCAAGCTTTGCTTATGTACACCACCGAGATCTCCGATACACCGATCTTCAACACGATCAAAGTAACTAGAAGATTTTGTTGAAACTTGATATAAATTCTAGGCGAGATGCTCTTTCCTAAAACGTTATTTTCTCCCTACCATGGTGCTTGGGATCAAACCGGAAATACGTTCTGAGATACAAAGAAGTACACCAATTTCTTAGCACAAGGAAATTAGAATGACACAAGAATAATTTAAATGGAAGGCAATATGGAAATACACAAACAAGGATTGCAAGTTCTTGATTGAAATGCATAAGAGAAGAAATCAGAAATTATGGATATCTTAAACAACTCACAAGCATTTCATATTTATAGAATAGCTCACACCACTTCATGAAACAAGATGTTGCTCCATGAATCGCTAGGTTGATCCGTGAAACACGAGATCGATTCACGAACCGATATCGCTTTTCACTCAACCCATATAACCCAAGGAACACGGCTAATATTAACCATATTAACCGCAGGAAGTTATAATATAACCATCAAAACGAACCAGAACAAAGCACGAAACAAGCCCGGAAAAACCAGGCACTCGCGAGCCGCGAGTTTGGTCGCGGACTGCGACCTGCATGGTGCATTTTTCCAGAAACTTTTCTTGCTTATTTCGCGAGCCGCAATTTGGGTCACGAGCCGTGACTTTTATGTTTTGACTAAAACATATATTTTACAACCTTGAGATTATATATATTAATTTAATTAAATTATTTATTTAATTTAATTAATTAAATCATTTTCGATGTCCACTATACACTCGAAATTCCAACAACATTGAGAATTGTGAAGAGTTGCAATTAATTTTTTGGAGTATATGCAAGAGTTTCTTTTTGTTTGGTGTCTGGTGAAGGGGCACTAGCTTGCTCCTTTTTGGTGAGTAACTGGATTCCAAATATTCCATTATAAGCCTAAAAATAAAGTTTTTAGTGGAAGCTCACCGTTAAAAGAATATAAAATAAAAGTAACATAAAAGCAAGCATTTATGATGTATTCCTATGTGCTTTAAAATTGTTATAATGGAAATAAGAGCTTATTAAATTGTTGATAAAAAGTTAGTATAAGGAAAAGACAAAATTAAGTAGATGTTACAATCGTGTGGATAAGATAAAAGTTATTAAAAAATGAGGATAAAATAAAAAGGAATAAATAAATTTTTAAATGATTTTTTTGGCGTTTTTAGTTGAATTTTGGCTTTTGATTTCTTGATTTTTCTAAAAGTCAAAAAAAATATTTAGTAAATTACTTTTATAACTGATTGTAAGCTGGTTTTGAAACAAAAATTAAAAGGCTAACTTTGTTAGCTTTTTTATTGGATTTTTAGTTTGCTAGCTCAATTTTTCTCTAATAAATGGATAACACTGAATAGCTAATTTCATCAAATATATCTCTAAATAGCCGACTTACTCAACTAACTTAAAAGCTAATAAAAGCTCCTGACACTTTCACCTTGTATTTTTCATTACTACTACCTCCGTTCTGAAATACTCGCTACATTTTTGTTATCGACACTATTCATCGTTCACGCTTATTTTATATATTGCGGCTAATGTGTAAGAAAAAATATAGTCAAGTGGGATCTTGTTTGAATCGTCTAAACGCATCCTTTCATAATACTAATTTTCTTATAATTTTTAGACGTGTATAATTCAATATATAAATGATCAAAATAACGCATTGGACTGCGCAAAAAAGTCAAATGTAGCAAGTATAATGAAACGGAGGAAATATATTATAGAGATTTGGAAAGAAAACTCAATAATTTTTCCTTTCTAAACCCTTTCTTTTTCTTTCATTTCTTTTCTTTCAAAAATGTAATTCAACTAATATTCTTTCCGTTCTTTAAAGAAGTTCCCATTTGTCATTTTTGGGTGTTTCATTTAATGTTTTCATTAGGAATCTTTCTATTTATGTCATAAATTTTGGACAAAAATAACCTTATTCATACTCACTTTAATATTTTTATAATGCTTATGGATCCCACATATTTCCCACTAATTTTATAAAACTAGTTTTTATTAGTTGTGGTCCCCATATTTTTTCCACTAATTTTTTTTAATGCTTATGGTCCCTACTTTGCTCTAATTAAATTAATTTTTCAATTAAATATTATATCCACTATCTAAAATATTCTATTTTTTTAATTCCCGTGAACGTTCCTTATGGGAACTTTATTAGTGAACGGAGGGAGTATATTGTAAGAGAATACTCTCTCCACCATTTGAAATATCACCATTTAATTTTAAAAATTCTTATATTTAAGTCAAATGATATTAGTCTAAAGGGACTGAAAAAATATGACTTAATTATTCTTTATAAATACACTAGGATTATACCCCTTCCATGAACGGTTAGAGTTCATACTTTTGTTTTTTACAGGTTGTTGTGGGTTCATAACATGTAGAACCTTTGATAAAATTTTTGCAAAGTCCTTATATAAAACCTTTTACCACTTCTCGAATATGCTTAATAATTATTATTAAGAATTAGCAAATGTGTACTAAATGTAATCATCATAACACATAATAAAACTCAAAGGTCTAATGATATCATCGTGATTATGATCAAATATTCCCTCATAACTAGATGCTAGAATTAAATTTCAGAAAGAATTACAAAAATTAGTGAACCAGAATGTTCCTAAAGACCTTTAAAGTAGTATACGTAGTAGTTGAAAAATCTTCAATTGCATCATGTGATGTTGTTACATGTGCGTTTTTCTATAATACATACTAAAAGGATATCTTTGTAGCTTTGTTGTGAATTTATAATACTCATAAGAAAAACATAAATTTGAATGACTTACTCCCAATGTATTACCCTGACTTTTCTCAAACTTTTCACCTTCTCATTAAATTCCTACTTTATAGTGCATCACATTAGAAAATATGAAAAGAAAGATTAAAATATAATTACCTAACATTAATTAGTCTTACATTATTAATGGGTTAGAATAGATATTAATATTAATAATAATTTCAATTAACATTAATGTAAATTTGTGATGTTTATTTTATAATTACAATTACAAACACTTCAAATAGAACTTTTCATTGATAATTTGCATTGCTTTAGGGAAAATGAAGAGATGAGTTCCGAAACAATGACCTAAAAATTGAGGTACAGTATAAGTAAAATGCATCATAAAGTGACACTTGTCACAAAGTGCTTATGAATTAGTAGATTGTAGGATTATGATTCAATAAAAAATTATAAAAAAAATATATAATATAATTATATGTGTAGGACATTTCTTATTAGAACATCAAATGGACACCAATGAAGTATGAATTGTACTAGTTGAATGCAACCCTTGTAGAGATGAGAGGTTGTTGATTTAATGGACTTGACGTCTGACGAACGAGGACGGTGGTCAAGCAGGGAGGAAGACTTAGCTTCTTGCCTCTTGGTGAGTTATTTGGGTCGGGTCGGTTCCTTTGGAGATCCGCATCGTTGCCGCCGTTTTCGTTCATTATTTCACTTTAATTTTTTGAAGAATACTCCATTCGTTTCATTGAATTTGCATTATTTTTTATTTTGGTCCGTCTCAATAAATTGTATTATTTTTATTTATGGACAATGACCCGCTACTTTCTTATAATCTCATCCATACATTTTAACGTTCTTTTAATTTCATCCAAACAATTCATTATCTCTTTTCAATTATTACCACTTTCTTAAAACTAACTCATTTTCGCTTTGATGCTAATTAAAGAGGACAAATGAGTAATGATGAATTGATGGTGATAACGATATTGACTTTTGAATGACTGAGGATGGTACAAGTAACTTTTGTGAAAGATTTCTCTCGAAATGACAACCTCAAAATAAAAAATTGATATTCTATTTTCTATTTAATTTGTATTAGTTGGGTTATTTAGCTTATATATGACCAGGGCCGGCCCTAAGGGTGGGCAAGAGGGGTCGTCGCCCAGGGTCCTATATCAAAAAAGCAAAATTAATAGTTGTAGAAGATCCATATAGATTATAAATTATAAAGAGAAAGGGTCCCAATTTGCTATTTCGCTCAGGACCCCAAAATATATAAGGCCGGCACTACATATATCTAATTTATCTTTCGAAGAGACCGTCTCTCAAAAAAATTTGTGATAAGTAAGAGGTTTTTTGTGATTTTTTGGTTAATTATATTTAAAGGGAAATTTAATTTTATAAATCCCACCTTTGGGTGGTTCTCTTTTAAAAAATCCCCAAAAGAACTTTGTTTTCATGGCCTCTTATAGCCGGTTTGTAAACTTTGACTTCATTCTACGTACTCGGTAAAAAAAAGCTTTATTTAAAGGACATACAAATATATTAGTAATATATTCAACGTTGACCATTGACCATAAACCAACAGAGTAATTGACCACTTGAAATAATTTATAAGTCTATACTCGTATTTATCAATCAGAAAGGAGTGCAACAAGTCAACAACATAAAAACTTTTAAAAACTAACTCTTATTAAAATGATAAATAAATGAAAATTAAATGTTGTGTTTGTTAGGAAGCAAATAATATTTTCCAAAGCTTAGAATTCAATTTTCATCTATTTTCATACTCAGCCTATAGTATAAATAATAAAAAACTACAAATACATGAAATGAATTTAGTTTTCTTTAAAGTCCGATATATAAAATTTCGCATAATAAGGTTTTACTTAGTCATTTTTCATATTTTCAAAGAGTCTACTATTCAACTATAATCTTATTATATTTTTCTTTTTGAAATGTTCTACTTATTTTTTGGTAAATTTTAATAAAAATAAATACAACTACATTTTATATTACCTTTAAACTACAAGTTTACACTCTTTTGTTTCTTTTGTTTACAAATATATTTCATCCACTTTTATGTTATACTCCTATTATATATAATTTCCTATTATATATGATTGATTTTTTTTTTTTTTTGAGGTATATATGATTGATTAATAATAGAGAAATATAATAATAATAAAATGACGAAGGAAAAAAAAATCTCAAAAGTTTACAACAAATGACGTAGTCTACCTCAGTCCGCACCTAGATAAGGATGAGTTGGTGAGAGATTAAATTTATATTTTTATTTTATTTTAATTATTATTAAAAAAATTTAGTTTAGTAATAATAAATGGTTGATTTTATATTTAAAATTGGATTTAAGGGCATTTTAGTAATTTTATTAAAAAGGTGGCGATATAATGAAAAGGGTGGCGATGTTTAAAGATTGGTTAATTATATATGTATTAATTGCAGGAAAAAATTATCACTTTTTAAAGACCTCCCTCAAACTTTGAATAAATTAATATTAAAGCGACCAATTACTCTTTTCATGAGTGTTTTGGAACGTGTTATGATATCTGTATGTCCTCCTCAAATAAAACTCAGTAAAAAAATCGTTATTATTTAAGATTCCTAAAGTCATCAAAAATTAGTTATCCAATTAGATAAAGTTTATTTTTTAACACCTTTGTTTAATGAGTCTATCTATTACATTTCATATATTTTACTTTACTTGTTTTAGTTGAGAGTAAATCGAAAAATGACCAAGAAAATTCAAGTAGATAAAAAAAAATGTAAACATGAGATGAAGAAATAAATATGGGCTCATATTTAATACTCCCTCCGTTCCTATGAGATAGTAACAAAGAGAAAAATGGTGAAAATTAAGAAAGTGGTAATAAATGAAGAGAGAAAATGAATTGTGTGGATGAAATTAAAAGAGAGTTAAAATGTATGGATGAGATTAAAAGAAAGTGGTGGGTCATAGTCCAAAAATAGAAATGCTGCAATTTAAGGTTAGATAGAAAATGTTGCAAATTCATAGGGACGGAGGGAGTAGATCTTTGCAAGACAAATTGAAGGTTAGATATAGCGTAAAAAATTCATACTCCTTTTCGCTCAATTTACCCTTTTTTTTATTTTAGTTCGTTCTATTAAATTTGTCTTAATTTTAAATTTTTTTAATCCTACTACTTCTACTCTCTATTTTATCTTTCTTATTTTGTTGATTCCTTTCTCACTTAAATATCTACTTTCACCGTTACACCATACACAACTTATTTTTAAATTACAGGGTAGGCTTAGGAAATGAGAACGCTAGGTTAGATTTGGTCCCAGCTTCTAGGGGTGAATGTTCGGTCTACGGTTTGGACTTTTATCAAAACCAAATTGAACCGTATTTAATTCGGTCTCCATATTTTCAAACCAACACCAAACCAAATTTTTTCTAGATCGAATCGCACCGAACCACATTTTTAAAGTGCAGACCGAATCCAAACCGCCTAGACCGAATTGTTTAGGCCGATATTTTTTTGGGGGCCGAATAGAAATTTAGCTTCAATTACAATAATTAAGACAATAGCAATTCATACATGATTGATAATAATAAACATAATGTCTTACAAATTCTTTCAAAATAACAAGTCTTGCAAAATACTAAAACCTAAATGGAACCCTAAATCGAACCCTAACACTACAGAAAGTCAGGAACACAAAAAAACCCTAAACGACCAAATAAACACAGAAAAACAACACTCAAGTGATTAAAACAAAGATTAAAAAAAACACAAAAAAATTACACAAAAAACGATCTATAATCGAACCCTAAACAAAACAAACAAAAAAAAGGGGAAGAATACAAAATACTTACTTAGTTACTTGGACAGTTTGAACACAAAGGAGATTAGGAGAAGATTCATGAATCAAGAGTGAAGACAATGAACAAGAGAGGGGACGGCGGACTCACGACTAGAGGTGTTCAATGGGGCGGTTCGACCCAACGGGTCAAGGGTCGGGACATATTTTAACGGGTCATTAGCGGGTCGGGTCAATAATGGGGCGGGTCATTAACGGGCCTTGGTGTAAAGGGTCGGGTCGGATAATTATAAGTATTAATTGCGGAAAAAAAATTACCACTTTTTTTTTATATTTTTAAATGATATTATTATATACATAAATGGGTCAATCCATCGGGCCATAAAGTATAATAAAAAAAATTATTTTATGAACTTTTCAAAAAATGGTCAAATTGGGTCGGATTTAAATGGGCTTGACCCGGCCCGGCCCGTTTAACATTTGACATGACTCGCCCCGGCCCAGCCCATTTAAATTTTGACTCGTCCCGACCCGGCCCGTTGAACACCTCTATTCACGGCTGGGCTTAGGGTTTTTTTAGTGAGAGAAAGGAGATAAGATAGATTCAGAGAATACTAAGAAATAAGATTATAAGAATATGGATACGTGAGATTGAAAAAGGGGACGGGAGTGTGAGTGTGTGTGGGACGGCCGGCGCCTGATTTTTTAGGGTTTTAAAATTTAAGTTTTGGGCTTTTTTTTGAATATATATAAGTTTTGGACTTGGGCTATTGTTAATGGGCGATAATAGTTTCGTAAATATTTCGATGTTCGGTCTAATAATTCGGTTTTCGGTTTTAAAAAATTCCAAACCTAATCCAAACCAAAATATTTCGGTTTTTGAATTTTCAGACCTAATCCAAACCAAATTTAAAAATTCCCAAACTGTATTTGTTATTCGGTTTGATCTGGTTCGATTTGCGGTTTTAATCCGAATAAGTTTCACCCCTACTAGCTTCTTGCCTACAAATGACAATACTTACTCCTATAGTCGGTCCTGAGCATGTTTAACATGTTCGACCGCACAAAGGCAAATTTTAATTTGAGTGTACTTTCATGTGAAGGTTTGTAAAAAATACTTCCTCTGTCATTTGCTATGGGGGTGTTTGGCAAATTAGCTTATTGAGCAATTTTAGCTTAATTGGAGATAAATAGAGGGTTGGGTGCATGGTCAAACCAGCTAAAAATAGTGTTTGATGAATTAGCTGGTTGAAACAACTTATTGATACGAATAAGCTGTTTTTGAACAAGCTGCTTATAGCAGCGGGTTCAAAATCAGCTGGTCAAACTAGTTAATAAAATCAGCTGGTCAAATCAGCCACTATAATCAGCTATCAGCTACCAGCTATCAGCTATTTGCCAAATACCCTCTATGTGTTTCATTACATTTTGACACACTTACTAATGTATTTGCTCAAACTTTAATATTATTTATTTATATATATAGTAAAAATTATAAAAAATACTCCGCTTAACTATGTTTTTATTAATACATTGAGTGTAAATACAAGTTAAGAGTGAAAAATAAGTAAAGAGTGTTTGATGGATATTGTTAAAAAAAATAGGACACATAGACTGTGCAATGAGTCAGATAAGGACCGACGACTGAGCCGAGCTAAAATAAAAAATGGTCTTAAATGAGTCTGGCACTCTTGGTCCAACCTGTCTATGTTTGTGTGCTTCTAAATTTGCATTGAGATAAGTATGTTAGATTGAGTAAATGTTTTATAACTTAATTACTTGTTTTTGTCAATTATAAATCGGCTATTAACGATTATAAATATATAGTAATGTATCATAATTTAGAAAATTAAATAATAATACAGTAGGCCTTGTAAGAGACCGTCTTACCGTGAGCCAATAGCTCAATCAGCCCAATTATAATTTTTTACAATACGCTATCAATAATTGATAATTTAAGGTTATGATTGAAACCTTAACAATCATTATTTTTATCTTTTAAAAGCTATAACTAACCTTTGAATTGATCACTTTATATGAAATTAATTACTTTAAAATCTGAATTCATCACTCTAACGTCGAAATTGAAGAATTTAAAAAATCGATCAATTTAAGGTTATAAAACTTCTAATAAAAAGTGATCACTTCATCTTTTTTAGGTCAAAATCAAGAACTTTTATTTTAATTGATCCATTTTAGGATACTTTAAGTTGAATTGATCATTGTAATGAAAGAACTAATACCTTTATGGTCAAAATTGAATTTTATTTTTTAATTTCTAAATTTGGGCGAATCCATTAGTAACCGCCTCATAATGAGACAGTCTCTTCTAAGTTTTTCTGATAAAAACAATAGAAGTCGTTTATAGGTGTTACTCTTATGAAATGAAAGACCGATGCTTAGTGAGTCGCCACAAAACAAAAAGTTTATTTGCTAATCATACATTCTAATGAAATTCTTGGGAAATGAAAAATGTCAATGTAAGAGAAGGTGTGCCATTTGTAATTTTTCTATTGGTTAAAAGCTAACAAATTTCTTTCTTCAATTAATACTGCCTAATTTGCATTGCTGTTTCAATTTACATTAATGCTTGTTTAATTTAAGGAATAATTTATTAGAATACCATAATCATACATTCTAATAAAATTCTTGGGAAATGACAAATGTCAATGTAAGAGAAGGTGTGCCATTTGTAATTTTTCTATTGGTTAAAAGCTAACAGATTTCTTTCTTCAATTAATACTGCCTAATTTGCATTGCTGTTTCAATCTACATTAATGCTTGTTTAATTTAAGAAATAATTTATTAGAATACCATAAATAATCATCATACATTCTAATAAAATTCTTGGGAAATGATAAATGTCAATGTAAGAGAAGGTGTGCCATTTGTAATTTTTCTATTGGTTAAAAGCTAACAGATTTCTTTCTTCAATTAATATTGCCTAATTTGCATTGCTGTTTCAATCTACATTAATGCTTGTTTAATTTAAGGAATAATTTATTAGAATACCATAAATAATTTCAGGAATAATTTATTAGACGATAAATAATTTTTGTACTTATGGTATTTTAATCATTTTTGTGTCAAATGTCACAATTTTAAATTTGCCTAAATGAACTAATTACAGTCAAAGCTAACAGATTATTTCTCACATGGAATAATCAAATTAATTAATTGTTATATTAATTAAACTAAATTAAGTAAATTAATAAATTGCATTTAATCTTGACCAATATCTCTACCATTAAATTATCTTTAACTATTTTTTATTTATGGTTAAATTGAGTAAATTAAAAAATATACACACCGCATCATATATTCTAGACAATTTCTAAAATTACAAATTTAATTTATACATATATTGTAAAAATTGAGTGATTTACTACATAATATCTCAAGCTTTATTTTTTTTAATTAATATATATATATTTATATATGCCGATGCTAAAAAAATCGTGCATTGCACGGAATTCTATACTGGTAATAGTATTAGTTGAGCTATTTAGCCCATATGTGTCGAGCGTCTCACGGAGAAACCGTCTCACACAGCAACTTGTGCATCATAACCCGTTTAAAACACAATCCATGTAAGACTCGATCCGTTTAAAATCGGGTTACTATTTACCCGACCGTCCAAAAGTTCAATTTTCAAACAAACGTGAATAATACCAACCAAAAAAGTCTCCCCCACAAAGCTCTGGTCTATCCTCAACCGCGGATTTCTGTATTGTTGTACACACTTTATATATCTTCAACACTTCACCATTTCCATATATACTAACTCAAGCTTGAAACCTGTACATCTTTTTTCGGTATTTTTTTTGGCTTTTCAAATAATTTATTATTCTTGTTTGGTGGATCCTTTATTCTTCACTTAAATTCCACCATTAAATTAAATCATTAAAAGCTTCAACCTTCCAATTCCATTTTGCCAGATTCTTTTTTATGTATGGTTGTACTAAGAGGACAATTTACCCTTATCTCCATATCATTTCTCTTTCCTTACCAATTCATTAATTTTTAAGCTTGGGGGGGAATTTTTTTATTGATTTTTAGTTCTGGGTTTTGGATTATTTGATTGAATAATCCAACCCCATGAATAAATTTCTCAATTTTATAATTTTGAGGGGAAATTGAGTGATAAAGTTGTGATCTTTTGTTGAAAATAATTTGTGAATTTTGCTTAATTTATTGGGAATTGGGTTGAAATGGGATTAATTGAAGCAAATTGGGGAATATTTGAGTTGCCCACATCAATTAGAGGTGGATTAATGGTGGATATTATGTTTTTTATTGCTCCAATTTGGAGTGCTTTTCTTGTAGGTCTTATAATTGGATGGGTATGGAGACCAAGGTGGTGGGAAAGTTTGGACAAGAACAAGTTTGAATCTTTAATGTCCAAATTTGTGGAATTTTCATCTCCTTCTTCTCCTTCAAAAGTGCTTCCTTCTATACAAAGCTTCACTCCTTTTACCATGAAACTCTCAAGTTCTAAAGGAGAATCAATTGGTGAGGATATTAGTTCAAATAATGAGATATTGGCTTTGAAACCCACTTTTGTTGACTCCAATGGCAGGTAATTTGAATTGAATTGTAATCAAGTTAGTTCAAATATTTCTAGTTTTGCTTAATACTAATTTGAGAGTTGTAGAATTGTGTGTTATTGATGAGGGTAGCTCTTGAATTAAATTGTTATTGCTGTTGTAGACTTGTACCAAACTCAACCACAAGTTTAAACTAATGCTAAAATCGTATGTATGTTATATACTCTCACACTGCTCACACGAAATTCACAAATTCTTGTATGAGAATGGTCTTACCGTTAGACATGCCTCATACTTATTGGGTTAAATAGCCCAGTAATGAATACTTTTAGCTTATGGGCTTCTTGTTTTGAGGTCGTCTCACCATGACACGGTTGATGGGCTGCACGAAATGTTTCAATCTAGTAGGGTGGATGTAACATAGCCTCTTCAACCATAATCTTCATTGTTCCGATTATAATGAGGGGTGAATAAAATATGAGACCTTTTACTATGTTGACTTCTAAAACCAATTCAGCTTTAGCTAATGGTTGAAGCTCGATGTAATGTTATATACTTTGTTAGTGTTTTTGGTTATCTTAGTGGAAAATAGTGGGGTTTTAGGCTATTATTAGTTTGTTGAAATTGTTTTAAGTTTTGTATAAAATGGTAAGTTCTTGGTTGTATAATTTGAGGACTTAATGGGAGGTTTCTCTTGAGATGATTGTTTGTTTACCATGTGTCCATGTTAAGATGTTGTTGGGTATGAATATTAAAGATCGAGTTTTGGTTCTTGTTTAGGTCATCACAGATAAAAGGCAAGGAAAATCCTGCTGTTGATAATGATGATATGGTGCATCTTTTTAAGCTTGTTGAGGAGAAAGATGGAGGTCCTTCATGGATACAAATGATGGATCGCTCCACCCCAACCATGAACTATCGAGCTTGGCGGAGAGACCCCGAGGTAAAGAATAACCCCAACTTGAAATTTCTTGCTTTTTTACATGATTTAGTTGACGAGTGTCACATGATTCATCAATCTCCTCACGAATCGCAAATAAAAAAAAAAAGCGAATTATGGTCGATTTTGGGCTATTCTTGGGCAAACTTAAGCGAATCACGAATTCAAAAACGAATTAACTAACGAATTATGTTAGAGTGAGTTAACCGAGAGTTTCAGCTGTTGATTTGTATTAAGACTTATTGTAAATTAACGCGTCTTTTTTTTTCTAGACCGGTCCACCTCAGTATCGTAGTAGTACAATTTTTGAAGATGCAACACCCGAGATGGTTAGAGACTTCTTTTGGGATGATAAATTTCGACCAACGTTTGACCCCATGCTCATAAATTCTGAAACACTTGAAGAGTCTCGTACTACTGGAACCATGGTAGTGCAATGGGTTCGCAAGGTAAGAAACTTCCTTGTAAAAGCATTGTGGAGGATCGAGTCCATCTAGTGGCATGTAACTGACTTTTGCTGGTTGTCTATGCAGTTTCCGTTCTTCTGTAGCGACCGAGAGTACATAATCGGCCGTAGGATATGGCAGTGTGAAAGAACATTTTACTGCGTGACAAAGGTATAGACTATAAATCTTAACATGCCAATATGTGATATTGTGATGTAAAAGATCGTATTCCGATTGACCCTTGATTGGTGGATCCAATATGGACGGGTCGTAAAACTAGTTTTTGATCGTTAACTAGCACATAAGTATACAAGTCTTTTAAACCCTACGATCATAATTCTATGAGCGACATAAAATAAAGCCGAATTATTTATATCAAAAAGTACCACTTGTTTTTGGATCCTCACATGATCATCATTTGAAGCTCTATGTGAACGTCGCCATAATTTCGTGTCTTTTTTCTCATCAGGGAATACCTAATTCTGTGCCACGAAAGGACAAGCCGAGACGCGTGGATCTGTATTATTCAAGTTGGTGTATTCGCCCAGGTTGGTTTCGTATTTTGTACTTCCTACTTGTCTATCTTGTGAAAAATAAGGGTTCTGAGATCGTTGTTATTGTTAAACCAGCGGAATCTAGGAGAACGGGTGAGATGACAGCAGTTGAAGTGCTCCTTTTTCATCACGAAGACATGGGTATTCCATGGGAAATAGCTAAACTTGGTGTACGACAAGGGATGTGGGGAGCCGTCAAAAAAATCGACCCTGGTCTACGAATTTACCAGAAAGCAAGAGCTGCCGATGCACCCCTCTCACCCCAAGCCGAAATGGCCCACATCACCACGAAAGTGGACTCACAATATTTGACAGCTTTGTTGAACGGGGATGATCAGTCAGTGACCGAAGTTTCAACGCCCCAAGAGAAGCAGCAAGGAGGAATGAACGTGTCAAAGCTCCTCATATTTGGCGGGGCAGCCGCCCTTGCTTGTAGTCTCGACAAAGGGCTTCTAACAAAAGCCGTTATCTTTGGAGTTGCACGAAGACTTGGAAGAATGGGCGGAAAATTTAACTAATTAGAGGTGCCTAATTGAGGTAGATTCGACATTCCTGTATCATGTAGTCGTAATAACCGTTGTGTCACCTACGCAGGAAGACGATCCCAATCCCCATTAAATAATAAACTCAGAAACAAAGAAGTTTTGCATGTGTAACCAGTAGCTTGAAGCTACAAACATTGTACTTGATCAAAGTAAAATACAAGTTGTATATTTTCAGGAATTTGCTATCTTTTTCTTCTTCATACTGTGATTTTGCATAGCCAATTCTATCTCTATACTGTCATGGCGTCATATCTCGTTTCATACCTTATTAGTATAAGGTGGATAGAACACTCATCAGTGTACTAAACTAGCTTAGCTGCCATTTTTTTGTGTTATATGTTACTAAATATTATTACAGATCCTCTCTTGAGAGACGTCTATACTATAGACGGTCTTTTAACTTACAAAACCATCAATCAGTTATTATTTTATTTATCAATTGGGTCAGTCCAAAAACTTGAGACGTGTATTGTATAGACGGTTTCAAGTAAGAATTTGTAATATTAATATTATTAATAGTTTTTGAATAAATTAACCCGAGTCATAATGTGGCTAGATGTATTTGAGTCCAGGCTGCAATTTTATATTTTCTTTTGTGTATCAGTTCATGAATTTTCCAGATGTCTACATGCTTATTTTTTGAAGCCTGAATTGTGGGTGGCTGTACACGGGTAAGGTAAAATTGTCTCTAAACTAATGGGTTTTCATACTTGGATTTATCACAAATTCTTGTATAGGAGGGTCTCACCGTAAAATATGTCTCGTATCATAATAGAAACTTTTAGCTTATAAGCTTCTTATGTTGAGGTCGTCTCACCGTGAGACGGTCTCGTACAAGACGGGTTAGGGATTTATTAGCAATATCACATTTTTTGGTTGATTCCTATAATTTTTCAGAAAATTATATTAAAAACTCTCAACTATTCGCCATTTAAATATAAAACTCCCAACAATTGATTATTATTTAAAATTCTCAACTTTAGGCCCATTTTATATTTAAAGTCCAAGATGACTTATAACTGGATAAATTGGTTTTAATTGAGTAGTAGTGGGACCCAATTGTATT
The DNA here is from genome assembly GCA_019425755.1 of Amaranthus cruentus. Taxonomy (NCBI): domain Eukaryota; kingdom Viridiplantae; phylum Streptophyta; class Magnoliopsida; order Caryophyllales; family Amaranthaceae; genus Amaranthus; species Amaranthus cruentus. Next base: position 16,455,220 of record CM033457.1, on the reverse strand, counting down.
TATTAATCACCTCACTTCATTTGACCTTACACGACCCTTCACGTACCCTCCCATTTCAACAAAAGATAACCGGTTAAAACAGGTTATAAAATGTATCGGTGCTTTATATTTAAGATGGGCCTATAGTTGAGAGTTTTGAATAATAATAAATAGTTGGGAGTTTTATATTTAAACCGCGAATAGTTTGGAGTTTTTAAAGTAATTTTCCCTTAATTTTTAGGCACTGAAGTTTTGTCTCATGAGAAAACTAATACTCGCTTCTTTCTACTCCCTCCTATTCAGCCTATTAGTCCTATTTACTTTTGGTTTACTATTCACTTATCACTCTTAATATGTATATTATTCTTAATTTATAAGTTAAAATATAATCAAGTGTGATCTTATTTGATTCGTCTCAATGCAAGGATAATTAATATCAAATTTTCATAATTTGTAATTAAGTACAATTAGAGATATTAAGGGTTAAAATGTTATCTCGACAAATATGAAAAAAGTAAATGAGACTAATAAGTTGAATAGGAGGAAATATATAATTTTTCATAAGGAAGCTAAGATTTGACATATTATAATTTATAAGGAATGTTTATGGAAATTAAGTGAATATATTATTTTATTAAATAAATAATAAGGGGTGAAAAAGTAGGATCACAAACATTAATAAATGTATACAAAGTAAATTTTATGAAAAGTAATGGGACCACAAATATTTAAAATATTAAAATAAAGTTAATGAAAAAACATATTATCCTCATAAGTATTACCTACAATTGATAGTAACATTTTTTCACAACATCTCAAAAAAAAATTCTCACAAAATATGTCACAATTACTTTTAAGTATTTCAAGCAAAAGTACTATACAAATGTTAAAATATAATTAGTGGAAAATATGTAGATATTAAAGGTGTTAAAAATAATTAAAATCAAGGTTATTAATGCTAATTATGTCATAAAAAAATACTCCATTTGATTCTTATTGTTCTTCTCATTTACTTTTTGCACAATTTTCAAAATAAATCTTTAACCTCAATATCTCTAAATACACGTGATTAAAAAATCTAACGAGATCTCACATGTATTTTATCTTCTAATTATGTGTTAAAAACATTAATCAAATTTCTCTCTTCTTAAGGTGAAATAATACAAATGGGAAAAACATTAATGAAGGGAGGGAGTATGATATACTTCTTCTGTTCCATAATACTCGCTACATTTTTCATTTTGGAAAATTTCATATTACTTGTTACATTTCATTTTTTAGTAAAAATCAATCATTTAAAGTTATAGCTATTCTTATTTTTATCCTACTCTATATCTAATTACTCATATTTTTCTTTTTCATTTTTCAACAAACAATATTAAAAAATTCCAAAAAAGAAACTTTCCACCTACTGTTCATCGTTGCTCAGTAACTTCTTAATCTTTGTGTCAATGCAATGGAAGCAAGTAAATCAGAACAGATGAAGTAAATAGAAAGTTTTTTTTTAAAAAAAAAACAACAAATAAACTATTTAAAATAAAAACATCAAATACCAAACAAACAAACTAGAATTGACTATTGGAGTATAGTGTGACTGAGACTGATTAGATTAGTTAAGGTGTGAATTCAGTATTTCGAAGCTAGAATTGAATTGTTGGAGTTGAAAGCCCCTTTTCATTTTATCGCCACCCTATATATAATGATTTTACATAATTACCCTTTATAATTTTCTAACTCAAAAATTCTAACATCTCTCTAAAAATTTCTAAAAAAAACTCTCTGAACTAAAACAAGCTAAATTTAGTAATCGAACAACAATGGCTAACCAAAATGAGCAAGAATACGATTCGGTAAGTTAATTTAATCGTTTCGAAATTGAATCAAAAATTTTTTTTAAGGAAATGCAAGATTAGCTTGTGACGTAATGATCAAAATGTGCTTTATCTGGAATGCGACAAAATGTGCGCATGTATAGTACAATCGCACATTTTGTAGCGATCTACTGTACCAAAGCACATTTTGTCGAATCTAACTAAAGCACATTCTCGTATCATGTATCAAGTACCAAAGCACAATTTGTGCATTTTATTTAATTCATTTAAAATATTTATTGTTTTGTGATTAATTAATTATGCATTTATTTTTTTTTTTTTAATTAATTTTTTTTTTTTTAAATTTTTTAATTTTTAAAATTTTTTTTTTAAATTAATTATTTTTTTAAAATTATTGAACATTTATTAAGTTGATATTAATAATATGTTATTGTTATATAATTTATTAAATAAATGTTAATATTACTAAATATATCCCATTAAAAATGTGTTATATTGTAATGGTTATCAGTTCTTAAAGAAAATCCGTTCAATTTTAATATTAGCATAGTGAACTACTAAAACATTCATAACATACTAAAATATTCGGATTTTCAGATTTAATATCTGAATTTAAAGGCGTCTAATCACATCCAAAATAGAAACCAAACAAATATGGAGTGACTTTTGTTTTTAAAAATTACCGTGAATAATATAACCCTTTTGTTAATTTTACTACAATAATATGTAATAATTATTGATTAACCATGAATAATACCAATTTAGAGGGGTATTTTTCTAGAATAATACCAAATTACCAACTTTAATATATTAGCTAATAATCACCAATACTTTGATTTTTAACATGTTTGGAATTTTCTAAGAAAACACCCCTTTAAGTTTATTTTAAAGTTAAAGGGTTAGGGATTTATTAGCAATATCACATTTTTTGGTTGATTCCTTTAATTTTTAGGCACTGAAGTTTTGTCTCATGAGAAAACTAATACTCGCTTCCTTTCTACTCCCTTCTTCCTATTAGTCCTATTTACTTTTGGTTTACTATTCACTTATCACTCTTAATATATATTTTATTCTCAATTTATAAGTTAAAATATAGTCAAATGTGATCTTATTTGATTCGACTCAATGCAAGGATAATTAATATCAAATTTTCATAATTTGTAATTAAGTACAATTAGAGATATTAAGGGTTAAAATGTTATCTTGGCAAATATGAAAAAAGTAAATGAGATTAATAAGTTGAATAGGAGGAAATATTTAATTTTCCATTAGGAAGCTAAGATTTGACATATTATAAGGAATGTTTATGGAAATTTAGTGAATATATTATTTTATTAAATAAATAATTAGGGGTGAAAAAGTAGGATCACAAACATTAATAAATATATACAAAGTAAATTTTATGAAAAGTAATGGCACCACAAATATTTAAAAATATTAAAATCAAAATTAATGAATAAACATATTATCCTCATAAGTATTACCTTTCTCACAACATCTCAAAAACAAAAAAAAAAGTCTCACAAAATATGTCACAACTACTTTTAAGTATATCAAGCAAAAGTACTATACAATTGTTAAAATATAATTAGTGGAAAATATGTAGAAATTAAAAGTGTTAAAAATAATTAAAATGGGGGTTATTAATGCTAATTATGTCATAAAAGATACTCCATTTGATTCTTATTGTTCTTCTTTTTTATTTTTTGCACAGTTTTTAAAATAAATTTTTAACCTCAATATCTCTAAATACACATAATTAAAAAATATTAAAAATACATAATAAAAAAGTATATATTAAGACAAATCTAACGAGATTTCACATGTATTTTATCTTCTTGATATGTGTCAAAAACATTAATCAAATTTCTCTCTGTGAAATAATCCAAATGGAAAAAACATTAAAGAGGGGAGAAGTATGATATAAATAGAAAGAATTTTTTAAAAAAAACAACAAATAAACTATTTAAAATAAAAAAATACGAACATCAAATACCAAACAAACAAACAAACTAGAATTGACTATTGGAGTATAGTGTGCCTGAGACTGATTAGTTAAGTGTGAATTCAGTATTTGGAAGCTACTCCAGAATTGATATTGTCAGAAAATCTGAATGAATGGTTGTCAACATGGTATGTTTTTGTAAGTGCATAGGGAGTACATTCTTTCAATTTGTTGAAGATAGGAGAATCTGTCTTCCTTTAGGTTCACTCTTTTTCACTTCAAATTTCACTCCAAACTCGAGGGAGAATAGGTAAAATCAATTCAAGATTAATGCGATAATACAGCAGACACCAAAATTACAATTACTATCAAATACATCAAATTTAATTCGTAAGACCCCCTCATAGAAAAGCTTGTATCAAACAGCAATGAGAAAATATTCAAAAATGTCAGATCTCATACACAACAATCAGTTTTGAATTATATTTGGTTAAAGTTGTTATATATTTGTTAATATTTATCTCTGATGTAGACATCGTATGATTCTCTATTAATGAATCAAGTATTATTAAAAAAAACTAAAAATAATTCATAAAAATTAGAAATTCCAACAAATGGTAGGAAAAGTTGACATTAATAATTCAACCTTTCATTCATCCGCTACGAATAATCTCACTTTAGATTATTTTCTAATAATCCAATCTTTGTGATAAATTTGGCCACAACATACCGTGTTACTCTTAATAGGTTATAATAAGGCATGGTGTTAGCAAAATAAAAAAAAAGCCGAATTATTCACAGCAAACTAAAGACAAAAATTAAATTATTAAAAAATAATCAAAATTTTGAATTATTCAAAGCGAACCAGCAAAAGATTGAATTATTAATATGAATTTATCCTAAAATTTACTTCAATCAAACAACCTATAAATATATTCGGTTCTTAACTAAATTGAAACCGGAGGGAGTTAATAAAGTAGCGCCAAAATCAAGATCAAGATAATAAAATAAACAAAAACCATATAGACCAAAATCAAATTAGGGTTTTCAACAAAAATAATAGTCAAACTAATTAGATAAAATCATTTAAAATTGAAAATCAATAAGGAACAATAGTCTCGACAAAAACGAACACCATCGAATTCCATCGCTAATCGAGAATTCTTTACCATCACCGGCATCTTACTCTGCGACAATTTTCTTAGTTTCTTCAGAGGTAGTTGGTAAAACCTCAACATTGCTCTTATCTTTCTTCAATTCATGAACAGAATTGCTAATAACACTGCAAGAAGTTTTTGATGATGATGAAGAAGGGTTTTTGGGCGGAGACAAATTGACGAGTTTCTTGCCATATAATAATTCAGCGCACACCGGATCGAGAACACTGAAAATAAACATCGTTGTAAAGAAATTGCAGATTCGGAAAGGTTTTGAGAGGAGAGAATTTTGAGATTTGTTTATGAATGGGAGATTTGTAAAGACAGAAGATAAGTACACAGGGGTTTTATATAGGGGAAGCGTAGTCTGGAAAAGCGGAGAATGGTAACTGTCGAAGAAAATACTCCTATTTTGGGATATTGAAAACAAAAAAGAAGGAAACGTGCAAAGTGATGTACGGAATAATCAAGGAAGTCAGCCGCTTTAGCGACGTGTTTCAAGTCCAACCCTATTAACCTTAATATTTAATTATTATATTCTTATTATCTACTTACATTATTATCTTAATACATACTTAAAATTTGCTCAACGTTTATCGAAAAAATATTTAAAATGCCTACTTACAATATTCGTAATGTCTATCGAGAATCTTTGCCTACTAGCGTACTTACAATATCATTAATGCCTACTTACAATATACTCAATGCTACCAAGTAAGTACTAAGTACTTACAATATTTTAAATGCTTACTTACAAACATACTTTATATTATCCTTTTTGGTCAGTCCAATTAAAGATGGAGATCGTCTCTCACAAGAATTTGTGCAAGAAAATAAAGGAAAAACAAAAGGTCTCCTGAGAGATCGTCTATGGCAAAGACGGCTCTCCCAACAGCCCAACCCAATGATTTTAAATTTAAAAATAAGATAATGACTAATCAGTTACTTATTTTGAAAAATAGATTGACCCACATTTACTAGACGGTCTATAGCAATAATTTGTGAACTAAGATAAGAAGAAGTGTTAATGGGCTGGATATGCGCCTGGTTGGACATTTACAAATATAGACTGGACTGCATACGGACTTTAAACATGTGATATGTGCAAGATGGGTCGGACTCCGAAACTAAATAGTTTCAATGCAACATGATGGTTCTAATGGAATATAAAAGTACTTGTAATCTTTAATCATCGATCTATAATGGTGATATTGCTCTTTCCTCGACAGTTATTCACAATGGACTTAGAAATGAAGTTATATATAGGAATAGTGTTTGCTTGCCCTTAATGTGAAGGCGAAGAAAGTGTCAATCTCAAGTTATATTTTCCCAATAATTTGATGAATGCTCGTGAAAATGATCAAGAGTTGGCCGGTTGTTATGGATGCTTTTAGGAAATATCTTTATTGTTAGAGTTTGATCACCAAATTCAATCCAAGAAGCCACAAGATAAAGAATAAAAAAACTACAAAATAAAGAGAAGACACACCAAATTTTGGGAGGTGGAGAAAATCCAAATATCAATGTGATATTGGACTATAAAACTCCACCCTTTACAACAATTGAATGAGTATTATTGCACACTTGATGTTTGTACACAAAAACCCCTTAGGTTGATCAACAATGAGAGAATTGATAAAAGATCCCAAAACCTCTCACTAAACCCTAAGAATGATTTGTGGCTCTCCACTCAATCCCAATTGCACTATACAAATGAACTTACATTGTATCTATACAAGTGTTTACAATGGCCTTATATAGGTTTTGGACTAATGAAGGAAGAATACAATCTATTCTTGAATGTTATATAAAACTGTCGAACAAAACAGAAATCCCGCGTCAATCCGCTCGACCGGTCGAGCGAGGGAGTGGGTCGAGCGGACCGAGCGGACTGGTCGAGCAGGAGATCAAAATGTGGCCAAAATCTGATTTTCTTGCTCGACTGGTCGAGCATGCCAGGGCTGGTCGAGCACATGGTCGAGCGAGCAGCAGGTCATCATATAACAGTCAAAAACAACTCCATTTATATTTCAACACTTACATATCTCCATATAACCAAAGCAACACTTCATTTATATCAAGCATTGGATTTTATTGAGTCACCACATCTAACATTTATTCAGAAAGTGATGTCACGAATAAACAATATTACATAAGAGCATTTTACAGAGTTAATTGATATCAAGAGGATAGACATGAGACATCTTAATGGAATGTGTGACAAAAAATAGTGACTTATGTATGAGATGAACAAATACAATATATGTAAGCTTAAAAAAAATTTTAAAAAAAGTTGTGGATGTTTTTTTATTAAAAAAAAAAAAAGAAAAACGCTGTGGATCTTAAATCTTAATAGTATATTATTATTAACACTAGAAAATGTGTAGGGTCAATTAAATTGACTTGATTTACAATATTAAGATTTAAACACAAATATAATGTTATTATACTAGATGATAAACAATCACTAACTATATACATACAAAGAATATGCGCAAGATTGTTAGAAATAACGTGAAATTTAAATTATGAGGCCAACATAAAGGTACGAGAGAGGGTGATATTGATGATATACCACATTAGAAGATGAACGAGCAGTTTCCAAAACTAGTTTAGTTTTATTCTAGGATTATCTACTATGGAAGATATTCAACTAATGCGACAATAAATGGAGCCAGGCCATTGCTGATCATATGCAAGGTAGACATTTGCCTAGGGCCTAGAGTTAGAAAAGGCCTAAAATTAGAAAATGCTAGTTAATAGAAGTACACACTTTAAAATTTGTAATTTATGAATAGTTCTTTTATCATTTAAGAATTATATAGTATGTCTACAATTTGATTGTTAATTATAATATATAGGGTCCATCTTTGTTATTTTTCTGAACATCTGTTTAGGTTTAGAATCGACCCTCCATAAAGAGGATCCACTTCTTTCAATTCACTTAGAGCCCATACAATACCAGGAACGGCACTGAATGGAGCAGTATAAGATAAAAATAAGGATTTGTAGATGATTTGTACAATTATACTGAATTAGAGGAGTATAATAAAGTACCAAACGATAGCACTCTGATGGGTTGTGTACTTGTGTATGCCTTGAAAGTATATTATTGTTACAAATTCTTGTGAGAGACGGTCTCTTTGAGAGACCAACTCCAATTGAGTGGCTCATAAAGACAAATATAGAATAAGTGTAAGAATTAAACTATAATGGATTGGGCCTGAGAGACGTCTCTCAAAAAGACGGTCTCTCAGGAGACTTGCTGTATTATTGTAGTCCAAGATATGTATTCAAGATATTCTAGTCATGATTCAACTATTATAAAGACTGCCTTGAACCTTTTTTATTTGCCATGATCCTAGATGATATAACAAGGTCTAATGGTGCATATTTAGACAATCGTTAGACAATCCTGACTTAAATTGAGAGATACAACCAGAATAAATTACGAAATCAATATGTGACAATAACGATAAAAGTTAATTCTTGTTGACTGTAGTTAGACAATCGCTTACTATATGAGTCATAATGTTAGGCATTTAGAAGAAATTTTGGGGAAAAGGAGGCAATAGAAATGCGAATATTACTATGAATAAATGAACATATATAATAAAATAAAAGTAAAAATGATGACATTTCCTGTATGATTTTATTAGGCGGCCAAGAGCCATGACGAACTTTACATTTTTTCTTCGATTATCATCAAGCTTAATCTCTATCTTATCCATGTATTTATTTCAACTACTTTTCAACTTATTTTTTCAAACAAACAATCGAAATTGGACATAACAAATTTCTTGAGATAAAAAGAATAATTAAAATAAAAAAATGTTTCATAATTTTTTTTTTGAGATAAAAAAATGTTTCATTATTAGACAATTATGGTTTGGTTGGACCAGCCGTCAAATTTCTTTTTCATCTTTTTACTTTTATTTGTTTATTTATATTCATTCAAAGTTGTTAGTGGGAGTGGGTGCTTGTTTGAAGACTTTAGCTTCTCATAGTTCTGCTTCAATCCCATTTATTCCAAGTATTCTTGGATTGGGATTTGGAAATAGTTAAATTAAACAAATTTAAGTTAATATAATTAGTTTAAATTAAATTAAACTAAATTGAGTAGATTTAAATCGAAATAAATAGAGTTGAGATGAGCTAAACTAATGGAAAATATAAATAAATAAAAAATATATTTAGAATTATGATTTTTAAAATATTAAGAAAGACTCTTCACTCGCCCGTTAGAAGGACAGAAAGCATTATAAAGAAGGGTAAAAGAAGTCGAGGAAGATCTAAGAAAACGTGGGTTGAACAAATAAAGAACACTTGAGTTAGTTGCGTCTCTCCGCGGACCTGACTAGGAATATGAATAGTTGTAGTTGGAGACGTCAAATTCATATTTTGGACTACTATCAGTTTCAGTAGTTGCCATCGTGATTTATTGTCTAGTTGCTTCTTACCCGCTCCGCTTTGTTTCTTTATATTTCTCGGCATGGTTTTTATTTTATCTATCCATTTATTTATTTTTATTTCATTTTTTATGTAGACCTAGTATTTTATCTGCAAGTAGGTGTTCTTTTGAGAGAATGTAGTCATTCATATCCTCTTATATATGTAGGGCTTTTTCTATTTGGGGTAAAATTGACCGCTTTTCTTTAGTCCTCCTTGTGAAGGGAGCATGGGTATTGATTATCCGTCATCTTTCCTCACCCAGACCCTGCTCTCGAGCGGGATATTGGGCATGATGATGATGAAAATTAAAGATAGGGATATTTTATATATAAGCACCAATTATAGCAAAAGGCGAGTGGTAGCAATTCTTAAATTTTTTTCCACAAAATAGCACGTAACTCTTGGAAAATTAACTACAGTAACATTATGGAGGTAAAAATGATTAATTTCTGTTAAGTTTTAGTAAAAGTAATAAATGCCCCTAATAAATCCCAATTTTTTTCACAAAATAGCACTCAACTCTTAGAAAATTAACTACTGTAACTTTTTCGTTAAGTTTAATTTCCGTCAAGTTGGGCTTTACATTTGGGATTTATTCAGGGCATTTATGCCTTTTACCAAAACATAACTGAAATTAAACGTTTTTACCTTTATAATATTACAATTGTTAATTTTACAAGAGTTGAGTGTTATTTTGTGAAAAAAATTTAAGAATTGTTACCACTCGCCTTTGACAATAGTTTGTCTTTTTTTTTTTTTTTTTGAATGCCTTTGGCTATAGTTGGTGCTTATAGAATATCCCTTAAAAATATTGATATCAATGATACCAATATTCCCTCCTATTAACCAATATTGTCCCATTTGATTTTTTGACATTATTCATCAATCAATCTTAATTTGTATTTTATTTTTATCTATATGATTAAACATAGTTAAATGAGATCTTAATTGATTTGTCTCAATGTAAATTTTATCAATGTTATTTTTTATAATTTTAATTATATAAAAATTAGATATATATAAAATTAAATATGTGTATTGTCGACAAACAGGCAAAAACTAAAATGAGACAATAATAGTTAATAAAAGGTGCATTATTAATCATTAATTAATCAAAGTTTATGGATAATATCATCGTCATCGTCAATAATCTAAGGATTCCTTTCACATGCCAAGTTGAACAAATCACATTGACTAATGGAACCAAAATCTAAGGATTCCTCTGATGCCTATCATTGTCGGAAAATAAGACAAATGTGATCTACATTACAAAAATTCCTAATCAATAACCGTGATTTGTAAATCATCAAAAAAAACAAAAGAATAATATTAAAATAAACAAAAGCAAAAAAGATAAATTAAAACAGCAAATCTCTCACCCTATGACATCCTACCACATAATGGTGATTTATCAATCACACAAATAACCGTTATTTACTAAGACTTTCTCTCTACATTAAACAATTAGAGATGTGTTAATTAACAAAATACCATCACCTATTCACTTTAAGTGTCCTATTTTCTTATTGCGTTAAGTTACCCTAAATGTATTTTATTTTGGGTATTTTTAACTTTTTAATACTTATACACTACGAACCCCGTTTTTTTACCCATTAAAATTTAAAGACACTACATTCTTTCTCTTTCACATATGGTTATATTTGTTGGATCTCTAGCTCATTTTTAAGAATTATACTCCCTCCAATTCACTTATGTTGTCTCATTTTCTTATTGGGACAATTCACATCAATTGTCTCATTTCCTTTTTTGTCCATCTTTTTTTACCTAAATACCCCTATTTTTCCAATTTCCAATACCCCACTACCACTTACAATTAATTTAATCAAATTAAAACCCCACTTTTTCAATTCCCAATATCCAACTACCACTTTTACAATTAATTTAATCAATTAAAATACCCAACTACGACTCACTCTTAATATTTGTGCCAAACCCAAATGGGACAACACAAGTGAATTGGAGAGAGTAATATTTTTGGGTCTTTAAATATTTGAACCTATCTAGTACTCTCTTTTATTCAGCCTAAATGTCCAATTTAGTTTTTCACACTTGTCGAGCCAACATTTTAACCCTTAATATCTTAAATTATTCTTAATTAAAAATTATAAAAATTTGATATTAATAATCCTTGTATTGAGATGAATCAAAGAAGATCCCAAGTGACTATGTTTTTAACTTATAGATTAAGTGATGAGTGAATAATGCCAAGAAAAATACTTCCTCCGTTCCATTTTACTTGCAACACTTACCGTTTTTGGAAGTTTCATATTACTTGCAACATTACTATTTTTGGCAAAAATAATATACTTATTTTATTTTCACTTTATTCCTACCACATATCATCATCAATTATACATCATCCCATTAATTATTTAATATACTCACAAGTCACAACCACTATCTATTTATAATAATTTTTTTTATTTCTACCCCACATATCACCATCAATGATACATCATTTCTACTTTTACCATAATGATTTGACAGCCCTTAAATATTGTGTCAAACCTAATGGTGCAACTAAAATAAAATGGAGGAAGTATAAGACATTTAGGTTGAATAGGCGTAGTATAAATTTTGGGTTAGTCACTTTTTTTTTAGATGGGGTTAGTTTGTCTTAGAAGCTTTAAGTTGTCATTTTTTTAGTCTTTGTACCCCTGCAAAAGGGGGCAGTAGTTGCTAAACATCAGCATACAAAAACAGTAGAAAAAGAGAGAGAGAAAAAGTGGATTTTTTCAGTACAGTTTCGATCAACACATTCAATAGAGGGGCAAATGTGGTCCGATTTGGCTTATTTTTGAGTACGTTGTAGGAGACACATAAAGCCTCAATCTAAACGGTGGTGATCGATTTTGGTTGTCCGGTGTGCCGCAGTGCCGGAAAACGTTCCAGAACAGTAGCTGTCCTGTTTTTGGTGAAATTCTCTTCATTTTTCTTCTTTTATTGTATTTTTCTTATTGTTGATGGTCGATGGTGGATAGTGCACTTTGTTGGATTGATAATGGTGCTTCTACTCTCACTTTATCATAATAAGTGTTAATATTTGCAATTGGAAGCCATTAATGGCGTGAGATGGTGCAACTCAAGCAAGAAACCCAGGAGAGAGAAAAGAAGAATTAGTATCTTGTTATTATTGTATTTCATACAGCTGTAGTGGTCCTACACTTGCTTATATAGTGCCAAAGGACACTTGCTAACAGAAGCCTAGTTTTATTTCAAGCACTAGAATACTAAAGTAATAAAAGCAAACTACAGAAGGCTATTTACAAAAGGCATATTAAACAATGGGTGTATTAACATACAGTAGGTATATTAACATCCCCCCTCAAGCTGGGGTGTGGAACACATACCGAGCTTGGCCAATAATGTCTGAAAATGAGAAGACGGAAGTATCTTTGTAAAGACATCAGCCAATTGACTAGAAGTAGGCAAATATGTAAGCTGTAATAAACCATCCATAACTTTTTCCCGGGTAAAATGGCAGTCAATTTCGATATGCTTGGTGCGATCATGAAGAACCGGATTATGAGCTATATTGAGAGCAGACATATTATCGCAATGAAGAGTGACCGGTTTAAGATTACAAACACCAAGTTCTTCCAAGAGACGGACAACCCACGTAACTTCAGAAGCGGCAGAAGCCATGGCACGATATTCAGCCTCAGAGGATGATCGGGAGACAGTGGATTGCTTCTTAGATTTCCAACATATAGGAGAACGGCCAAGAAGGAGCAGATAACCAGTAATAGAACGACGAGTATCAACACAAGAACCCCAGTCGGAGTCCGAGAAAGCCTGTAATGAAAGATGATCAGTAGCACGAAGTAGAATGCCTTGACCGGCGGTGGAATGGACATAGTTGAGGGTATGTTGTAGAGCTTGAAAATGAGCAGTAGTGGGAGCTTGCATAAATTGGCTAAGAGTTTGAACGGTGAATGCGAGATCGGGTCGAGTATGTGTTAAAAAATTAAGCTTGCCGACAATGGAGCGATATAATTGAGGGTCAGAAAAAGGAGGTGAATCGGCTTTTTGTAGTTTGAGATTAAGAGGAAGCGGGGTCACAACATGTTTGAAGGTGCTAATACCACTATCACGAAGTAGCTCATGAGTAAACTTATGTTGAGACATGGTGATTCCAGTAGGTAAGTAATTAATCTCAATACCTAAGAAAAACTTCAAAGTACCCAAATCCTTGATTGTAAAGACATTATGGAGATGATTCTTAAGATCAGTGATAATAGTGGGGTTGTCACCGGTTAAAATGATGTCATCAACGTAGACGGCTGCAAGAGTAATGGACGAGCCAGAACGCCGTATAAAAAGGGAGGAATCATAATGAGACTGAGAAAATCCCTGATTTTGTAACTCAACAGTAAGCTTAGCATACCACTGACGAGAAGCCTGTTTGAGGCCATAAAGTGATTTACGCAATCGACAAACAGTATTTGGAGCAGTAGAAAGACCCGGTGGAGAAACCATATAGACCTCTTCATGTAAGTCACCATGAAGGAAGGCATTATTTATATCCAACTGAAAGAGAGGCCACTGTTTAGAAGAAGCAAGAGCAATTATACAACGCACAGTAGTCATTTTAACGACCGGAGAAAAAGTTTCTTGATAGTCAACCCCGTATTCTTGAGTATAACCCTTAGCAACTAAACGTGCCTTGTACCGTTCAAGAGTACCATCAGATTTCAATTTGACCTTGAACACCCATTTACAACCGATAGGCTTTTTACCTGGAGGAAGAGAAACAAGATCCCATGTATGATTTTTGTTAAGAGCTTGTAATTCTGTTTCAATGTCTTGGACCCACAGAGGATTCTTGATTGCTGCACTATAAGATTTGGGTTCGGTGTGAGAAGAATGAGATGTAAGAAAAGCTTTGTGAGAGGAAGGAAATTGATCATAGGAGACTAAATTGCACCAATGGGTAACAGAAGAATTGCAAACAAAGTCTTGTAGGTGAGATGGAGGTTTGTGGGAGCGCATAGACTTGCGAATGGGAATAGGAGGTTGAGAGGAAGGAAGGTATGAGGACAAGTCTACTACAAGAGAAGGATCATGAGTAGAAAAGGAAGTAGGAGAGGGTGATGTGGATGTATGAGAAGATGTAGGAGGAGTAGGTAAGGAAGATACAGGAATAGAAATAGTAGAAGTAGAAGGAGAGCTTTCTTGAGAAGGTAAGGAAAGGTCTTGGGAAGTGGGACTTTCTTGGGATGTAGAGAGGGGTATGGACCGTGGGGTATTTGGGGGTAAAGTAGATGGGTAGGAATGAGACATGTCAGGAATAGGTGTGTGAGTGGGAAGGTAAAGAGGTTGAGTAAGAGAAGGAGAAAAGGTAGTGTCATGGAATGGAAAATTGGACTCATGAAATATAATATCACGTGACACAGTAATTTTGTGAGTAGAGAGGTTATAAACCCGATAAGCTTTGTGACCGAACGGGTATCCTAGAAAAACACAAGGGTCGGCTCGAGAATGAAATTTCTTACGTCCTTGTTTTAATGTAGAGACGTAACAGAGACAACCAAAAGGTCGAAGGTGCGAAAGAGAAGGAGCGTGCCCATATAACTTTTCATAAGGAGAAACAAAGCCAAGGGAAGAAAGGGGCATGCGATTGATCAAATAACAAGCACATAAGACACAGTCGCCCCAAAAGCGGAGAGGAACATTAGATTGGAAATAAAGAGCACGAGCCATTTCCAAGAGGTGCTTGTGTTTACGTTCCACGACGCCGTTTTGTTGAGGTGTCTCGGAGCAACTACGTTGGTGCACAATACCTTTTGACTTGTATAAGGACAAAATAGAACCATCACAAAGCTCCTTAGCATTATCGGACCGAATTATTTTAACAGTGCAACCAAATTGATTATGGACATATTCAAGAAAATAAGTAAGATGAGTGACAGAGTCAGATTTGTGAGACATCAAAAATATCCAAGTACATCGAGTATAATCATCCACAATAGTAAGAAAATAAGAGCATGAATTATATGTAGACTGGGCATAAGGACCCCATACATCAATGTGTAGTAATTGAAAAGGTGTAACACTTTTGATAGAGCGACAAGAAAAAGGGAGTCTATGTTGTTTAGCCTTGGGACACACTGTACAAATGAAATTGTCTTTAAAGTATTTGACATTTACATGTGAACAAAGTTTCTGTATAGTAGAAATAGGCGCATGCCCTAGGCGCAAATGCCAAAGCATGGCAAAATCTAGTTTATTATTGACTTGAGAAGTAAAAGTAGCATGAGATGATGATGGAACAGCAGTAGGAGTATGCTGGGAGGTGCAATAAAGTCCATGAAAAATTTTACCAAGCACCAGAGGCTTGTTCATCGAAGGGTCCTGAACAAGACATTGCGAGTGAGTAAATAATAAGGCAACATTATTATCAACACAAAAACGTTGCACAGAGATGAGATTAAACTGAAATTGAGGAACATATAACACATTTCGAAGGGTAATATCATCAATCAACTGAACATCTCCAATCATATCAACACGAACGCGACGACCATCAGGTAAAGTAACATAATGCGCACTATTAGGAATGCGATTAAGAGAAATAAAAGAGGATAAAGAATGGCACATATGATCGGTCGCGCCGCTATCGATAATCCAAGTAGAGGAACTTAGAGTGGAAAGAAGACAAGATATACCTGCCATATGTGGAGTTTGAAGAATAGGAGCAGTATCAGAAGATATATCAGACTCAATATTCTTGTGTTTGCCTAAGAGTGATAGAAGGCTGTTAAATTGACTTGGAGTAAGGCCAGTAGTCTCAAGATCCGAACCAGAAGAATTATGAACCAGTGCAGCAACCTTTTTACCAACTTTGGGAGTAGTAGGGTAGCCATGAAGCTTAAAGCATCGATCAACGGAGTGACCACTGATCTTGCAATGATCGCAAAAATATCGGGAAGCTCGTTTGTTACCAGAAACCGAAGATTTAGTGTTGGAGAGCCGAGAAAAAGTAGATTTACGGTTAGCCGCAAATGCAAGAGTATCAGAGGAAGGATTCGAAATAGTAGTGAGTTCCTTATGTCGCTGTTCTTGAAGGAGGAGCCGATAAGTTTGAGAAACAGTAGGAGGTTGATCGAGCATAAGAATATTAGTGCGAACGTGTTGAAAACCATCATTAACCTTCATAAGAAAGTGCATCATACGCTGTTCTTGTTGGAGAGTCAAGAATTGTTTGGTAAGGCCACACGAGCAACCGTTGCACTCACAATAAGGTAAAGGACTCAAATGATCCAATTCATCCCATATTGTCTTCATTTTAGTATAGTAATCAGAAATGTGCTGGTCTGGAAGTTGATGTAAATTCATGAGCTCTTCTTGAAGAGAGTATAATTGAGCAAGAGAAGCTTGACCAAAACGATCCTCAAGATCAGACCAAATTTCACGGGCAGTGCTACAATACATAATGCTCTTGGCTATGAGACGGTCCATGGAAGCAATGAGCCAGCCGATCACCATGTTATTACATCGAATCCAAGCTGTATGATCAGGAGAGGTAGATGACGGTTCAGGTAACGAGCCATCGACGAACGCCATTTTATTCTTGGCAGTGAGACTAATGAGCATGGAACGTTTCCAATCGGAGTAACCGGTGCCGTCGAAGGGAGTAGAGACCAGTTTAGAGCCGGCATGATCAGAAGGATGCAAAAAATAAATGCTAGCCGGATTTTGTGTGGAATCTTGAGAAGAAGGTTCATGCGCCATTGATGAATATCAAGATAGAGAAAAAAAAATAGGGTTTCAAGAAAGAAACAAGAATGGCAGAAAAAAAATGGAATGCGGAAGCAAAGTAAAGAAATAACAAGATATAGAGATGAAAAATAAAGAGTAAGGATCGAGATTAAGCTGATACCATGTTAATATTTGCAATTGGAAGCCATTAATGGCGTGAGATGGTGCAACTCAAGCAAGAAACCCAGGAGAGAGAAAAGAAGAATTAGTATCTTGTTATTATTGTATTTCATACAGCTGTAGTGGTCCTACACTTGCTTATATAGTGCCAAAGGACACTTGCTAACAGAAGCCTAGTTTTATTTCAAGCACTAGAATACTAAAGTAATAAAAGCAAACTACAGAAGGCTATTTACAAAAGGCATATTATACAATGGGTGTTTTAACATACAGTAGGTATATTAACAATAAGAGTGACTTGGGTGGACTCCCTTGACTAAGCCCTAGGCCCGTGGTTTTTAACTTTTTATCCTTCCCGCCGAAGGGGTTTTTCACGTAAAAATCCTAGCGTATTTTTATTGGCTATTGTTCATTATTGTTTGTCTTTTGATGCTCATTGTTAGTTATTATTGTTTGTCTTTTGATGCTCATTGTTAGTTATTATTGGTGATTGAAGGTTGGAGTTGTTATCAACCCTTTGTGCCCGACAATATTTACCAAAAAAAATTAGTGCAAAGTCAAATAAGTGGGAGTATAATCTTGATGGTTTATTCCTCCCATTACCAATCCGTTTTAGAATGAAATTTCATCGAGTTTGCAAGCAGTCTAACAGTCACTTTAGTCTTAGAGCTCATTGAGCTTATTTAAGAAGAAAAAACAAAGCTGATTATGTAAGACAAACTTTTCCTTTTTTACTTCTTAGATTAGCTAGCAAAGTGTGCAGCAATGAGAGAACCATATACTGTCATTAAAGATCCTTTCTTCCCAACATACCCAAGACTTTAACCACAAAAATGGCAGAAACAGCAGTTTGTTTTGTATTGGACAAGATCCTTCCACTTATATCTGCAGAAGCAGAACTCTTAGGAGGCCTGCAAAGAAATTTCATTGCCATTAACAATGAACTAAGAAGCATAAAAGTGTTCCTCAAGGATGCAGAGCAAATATCCGAGGATAATGACATCATCAGTGAATGGGTTAGACAAGTTAGGAGTATAGCCTTTCAAATTGAAGATGTGATTGATGAGTATTTGATGATCCATCATAATCTTCATGGTGAATCTTATCAGATTTTAAGTCCCTTCACTAAATTATACCGATTTTTGCTTCTATTGAGGCGAAAACATAGGATCGCTAGCACCATGAAACAGATTCATGTAGAGATCATCGAAATCAATAGAAGGCGGAGATTCTTCGTCTTTGGCAGAGGTGCAGATAAGGAATCGTACGAGTGTGTGAATCAAGACCTGCGAGCAGGTTTTGTGTATGTGGATGAATCGGAGTTGGTGGGTATTGATGGGCCTAAGAGGGATATAATTAGGCTGCTTTGTGATCAAACACGAGGCACAATGGTATCTGTGGTTGGGATGGGAGGGTTAGGCAAGTCGACACTCGTTAGGAAAGTGTACGAAGATAGGTCCATGAAGAGTCACTTTCCTTTACGAGCTTGGATTACTCTTTCGCGACCTGCACGAGCAGTGGATGTAATTAGAAACATGTTCAAACAATTCCTTAGAGCTGCTTTGCAGGACTCAATCCCGCCTTCGATTGAAACAATGGATGAAGAATCCCTTGTAGAAGAACTGAGGAATTCTTTACAAGAACAAAGGTATCCATGAAACAAATGCTAGTTCTCTTTGGCTCATTGTGTGTTGTACACTTTCTTAACTAGTTTAGAGAGTCAATAATGCTAGTCTTAAATTAGTGATCTTGTTTACAAGAATGGCATGGGTGAGTGAAAAAAATGATGAGTCTTGGATCGAGTCTTGATAAATAAAACTCATTGCAAGACTCTTGAAGTGAAACAAGTTTTTAAATTGTACACGAACTATGCTTGGGTGAGAGTGAGAGTCTTTAATTGGGATGATGATGATGATAAGTTTGTTAATGGGCTTGTACACAATAAGATTGCGGAGAGTTGGGCTCACATAAACCTGATGATGTTCCATTCTATAACCAATTGGTATTAGGAGTGGCCCATCAAGTATATATGATAGTCAACCTCTCTCTAATTTTTTGATGTGAGATCACAAGTGGGTTATTTTTCAACAAATGATGATAAAGTATTAAACTAGGAAGAGTCTTGTATCAGTCTGACGATCGGGGTTTGTGTCCGGGAATATTCATACCCTTATCATCTTAATAGCTAAATGTGATTAAATTTATCACTCCCCTTCAAATATGCTGCTGAAAAATCATATTAAAGTGTCATTCAATCGGATTTTGTGTGTAAAATGTAATTCACACATTTCTTTTTGCAGGTTCCTTGTTGTTTTTGATGATGTTTGGGACATAGAAACATACATGAGAGATATCTTACCTAATAATAACAATGGCAGTAAAATCCTTATGACAACGCGTCTCAGCAATGTAGCACTTGCTTGGAAGAAGTCATCTGACGATCATATCTACAAGCTTCAATCATTGTCCCCCCAAAAATCATGGGATCTTTTTTGCAGGAAAGCATTCCAAAGCCATGATGTCAAGTGTCCTCCCGAGCTAGAAAATTTATCGCGAGATATAGTCAGGAAATGCGAAGGACTACCACTAGCAATTGTGACTATCGGAGGTCTATTATCAACTAAAAACAAACTCGTCTTTGAGTGGCAAAAACTCTACAACAGCATTGGTGCTGAGCTATCGAATAATCGTCACTTGGCCAGCATAAAGAAAATCTTGTTGCTCAGCTATCATGATTTGCCTCATTACCTTAAACCTTGTTTTTTGTACATGGGAATCTTTCCTTGTGGCCATTCGATAGAACGCAAACGGTTATTTAGGTTGTGGATAGCCGAGGATTTCATTCCTATGATGTCGGGTAAGACACTCGAAGATGTTGCTGATGAGTATTTGATTGAACTTATTCATAGAAGTTTGGTGCAAGTAACATCAGTAGATATTGCTGGAAGTCACAGGACTGTTCGGGTTCATGATCTTTTACGCGAAATAATACTTTTGAAATCAGATGAACTGAGCTTTTCTCGGGTATTCGATAGAAATTTGTTGGGTGATGCGCAAAGTAGACGTTTGGTGATTCAGAATAGCCAGTCGAGCAGTAATGATCAGGTGGGTTTCGAGGGAACTACTAAACGGTCATCAGTTCGTTCTCTGTTCCTATTTGAGGGTCATGAAGCAGTGCCAAAGTTAATCACAGGCTCGTTTTTAAGGACTTTTCCGCTCTTGAAAGTGCTTGATCTTCAAACTGCTCCTGTAACCGAGATTCCAGAAGCTATCGGAAGTCTATACCACTTGCAGTAATTGAGCCTAAAACACACCAAGGTAAAGAAGGTACCGAGATCTATAGGCAAACTCATCAACCTTCAGACACTTGAGCTTAGATTTTCACTCGTTCAGGAGTTGCCCACCGAGATAAGTAGACTCTTAAAATTACGACATCTTATTGCATTTTCTCACCATTGGGATGATACTTTCAGTCTTTATGTAAGAAACGTGAGAGCGATTAAGATACCGGCTGAAGTTTGCAACAATTCTCGAGAATTACAAAGCTTAGGATGGGTAGACGCGAGTGTAACTATCAATTTCACGAAACAACTAAAGAATTTAAAGGAGTTAAGAAGGTTAGGAGTGGCACGACTCAAGCAAGAAGACGGAAGGAGTCTATGTGATGCAATCATTAACATGAATCACCTTCTAACATTAATGATTTTCTCGAAAAACAAGGACGAGTTTCTTGATGTAGACCACATATCGTCTCCTCCTCCTATCCTTCATCGCCTTTTCTTAATGGGGCGGCTTGAGAACCTTCCGTATTGGATTTCAAGCCTTAAATATATTGTGAAGCTGGTTTTATGTCATTCGGGTTTAACTCTTAATCCATTTGGGGTTTTCGGGGCATTGCCAAATCTAATGAAGCTTATACTTTCCGAGGCATATAGTGGTGAAGATCTTCGGATAGGTATGGGAATGTTTCAAAAGCTCAAGGTGCTTCGTCTTTACGATCTCTATAATCTGAAGTCGGTGGAAATAATGCCTGGTGCTCTGCCTGTTCTAGAAGAGCTAGAACTTGGACCGAGCCCCCTGCTGAAGGAAGTGCCACGCAGCATAAAAAATCTCGAAAACTTATTTCTACTTAGATTCCATGATATGCCGAAGGAATTCATAGACGGCATAAATCCAGTTACAGGGCGATATTATGGCATCATTGAGCATGTTCCGAATATATATATCAATTCTATAGCTGGTGCAGGCTGCTGGGATACCTATTCTTTGAGGCATTCGCAAGACGGGGAAATGATGTCGTACAGAACATCTAGAGACCATTCGAGAAGCAAACGCGGGTCTGGTTGGAACTTGAATGTGGCTCCATTGTATACTTCCTTAGGTACTTGAAAGTAATTGAAACAATTTGCTGCATCAAGTGTGTAGATGTTAAAATAAGGTATAGAAATATTGCCTGTGCAGGTAGATTCAACTATTCAAGCTAGCTCTTGAATGTATTTTGTTAAAAATAAGTATTAGGTTTAGATTTCATTGTATACATAGCCATGCTTTTCATCAAATATGCATACCATTCCTATAAACCTTATGTCAAGCCACTATAAATTCGGACTTGTACGCAAGAGTCTAGAGGTGTTTAACGGGACAGGTCGACCCAATGGGTTAAGAGTCGGGTCAATAATGGGCCTTCATGCAAAGGGTCGGGTCGGGGCAGGTCGGATAATTATAAGAATTTGGTTGCGAAATTTTTTTTAGCATTTTTTAATCTTTTTATATGATATTATTATATACAATGGTGGGTCCACCGAACGAGCCATAAAATAGAATATAAAAAACTATTATACGAACTTTTATAAAAGGGGGCAAAGTGGGTCGGATTGGATCAAAGTGGGTTGGATTTAAATGGTGTGACAAGACCCATACAAGAGGAAAGTTGACTGCACACAAACCCGACGAGGTTTCATCCTAAAACCAATTGGTAATAGGAGTAGCCCATCAAACTTATATATTAGTCAACTTCTTTCTAATTGTTCGACGTAGGATCACAAGTGGGTTATTTTTCAAATGGCCCCAAGATATTTAATACAATCTATCAAAGTAAGATACAAAATTTAGAAAATTGGGTTTTGTCTCATTAGAGAGCATGCTTTAGTTTTTCCCATGTAAGGTGTTGAATTTAATCTTGTTGCTTGGCCTCCTGTTTTTTCAACCAAACTTATAAACATGCAAATTTAATTTTATATATATCAATTAAACACCATAATAAAGTATGTAAATTTCATCTTAATGATTAAAAATGTCAAACACTAATCTTTTAACACAATTTAATATTAGCAGGGCATATAATCCTATAAGGAAGCAAGAGAGGTCTGTGTCCCGGACACATCCAAAATTTAGAAAAAAAAAAAACCTTTAATATTTATTGTTAGGGGCCTATAACTGTTAGGGGCACTTTCTAATTTCTGACCCTTTTTTCCGTCGCTTCTTTATCTGTCATCATCATCAAATCCTTTACCATTCTTCATTCTTCACGTTGGTGCACCAGTTTTATTAATGACATCATCATATAACCGAGACAGTTTCTAGAAAGATCCATCCACTTTCCGAACACCCTATGCTACAATCTCGAGACCTCTTCCTAGATTTTCTCCCCTCCGTTCGACACCGGATCCTTGGCCTATTCGTATCGTTTGCTTCCCATTAGGGGTGTTCAATAGGCTGGATAAAATGGACTTTAAATAGGCCGAACTTTGAAAGTTCGTTGACCAAACTCGACCCCTATTTATTACTAATAATTATTTTAATCTCCATTTATCATTTTATAACAATTAAATTATCCAGATCAAGATACCCGATTTTTCCGATAGTGAAAATCTCTATCCGTTTTCGGTCCGAAAAAACCAGAAATCCGATCAAATATTCGATTTAATCAGAATTGGATACCGTATATTTGGTTTCAAATTTTTATTTACTTATGCTTTTAAACAATTTTACGTTTTTTCAAAGTAAAATGCAATAATATATTATCTTTATCAATTTATATTTTCAATATATATAATTTTCTATAACTATTAGTAAAACAAAACAAGCTGACATCATCACTAATTAATATTGCTTACGTGTCACAACCTCAACAAAATATTTCCCTCCAAAACTCAATGATGACATCATTACTAATTAATATCTTTGACTTAATTACTTTCTAACTATGACTATAATGTTAATATGTTATCTATGTTGATATTATACTTTTTAGGTCACATCATTTAATATATTAGAAATCTATATATTTTATTTCATTTTTTCAATTATTTATAAAATCTTATCAATTTTATTTATTAAATGAGTATTATTTAAGTGTATTGGATATTTTAAGTTGGTTAAAAGATAATATGATTTTTTTATTTATACTAATGAAATTGGTTACTTAAATGCAATGCATAAGTCTAATATGATTTAAGTTGTGACTACCCTTATGCAAATCACTTATATTTTCTATGACAAACAAATTTTTTTAAAATTTTATAAAATAAGTTTACATAAATATTTATGTTAAATCTATACCTAAATTTTCACAATCATCTACGCATAATGCAAAGTATGATACAAATCAAACAATGTATGTAATATATACAACTATTCAGAGCGAAATGAGATACAACTATATATACAACTATTCGAAATGAGATACAACTATAATGTAAAAGTTATCTTAAAATTTTAATTTCTTAAATGATATGTCAGTAAATTTAATAAAGTAGTGCATCGCACGGGAATTATCTAGTTAATAACTGATATAAAACTTGATTTTAATTTATAAATATATATTTTGTTATTTAAGATATACATTTGCATAATGACACTTACACTAAACTTGAATGTACACTACAAGAAAATGACTTCGGACGACAACAAAAAATGTGGCACAAAATATTGACAAGTGTGGCCCATGCATTGGGCGATAAATAATTTTTGTCACTATGACTATGGCCCTATTGATGTTGCCCATGAAAATAAATATGAGCGTTAAATATGCGCTTGTTACCCAATGCGTTTGGCTATAGGCGTCATGATTAGTTTGTCGCCCATATTTTACCTTGTGCGTCAAATTAAACTCTTGTGGCCTGATGTTCATTGTGATTATCGCTTGAGACGTCATTATTTTGTGGCCCAAATTTTTAAACTGTTTGTCGCCCATGATTATACTTTGGACATTACCTTGATTTTGTCGCTCATGTAATACCATGGGCAGTAAGTATTTGTGGCCCAAAGATTCTAAAACCTTGTTATAAAGATCTTGGACAACGCTTTTATTTGTTGCCCACAATAGAAGATGGCGTCTCTAATAATAGGTTATTTTCATATCAAAAATTGCTTTTGATAATCTTGTAATAAATTAAATTATTTAGCACCAAGAACAAAAAAATAAATATAATACTCCCTCCATTCCACTGCAAAAATGACATTTACTTTTTGACACTACTCACTTATTACTTTTAATTTGTATTTTATTCTTAATCTATAAATTAAAACATAGTCAAGTGGGGCGGTAGCACGCGTTCCCCAGAAATCTTATTTTGTTTAAAAATTCAACTCAAAGTGAAATAATTTACTATGCAATAGCTCAAGTTGTCGAATTGAAGTTGAAGTTGAGATTTAAAACGATTTTGCTTGATGTTGTAATTAAGGGACTAACAAGTAAATAGAATTATTAATTTGCTAATGTTACACCCCCAAGAAGTTGCATATTAATATAATATGAAATAAATAAAAAGCTAATGTATTTAATAAACATCACGATAATTAGTAGTATATATTGCGAGAATTATAATTGATACAATGTTTGTGTGTGAAACAAATTTTTGTGATAATTAATACTCTCCGTTCTTTTATGTTCTTCCATCTTACTATAATGTGTACTTTCAAAAGTTCTTTCACTTTATAATATTTTCTATTTATGGAAAGTTTTCATCTCACTTTTACCCCTTAAAACCCCACTTTCCGTACTTCACATTATTATTTAATTTTTTTCTCTCGCATATTTCCAATTCAATTATTACTTCATACTAATTATTTAATTATTTTTTCGCTCATACTTTCAATACAATTATTACTTTTCACTACTATATAATTAAAATAATACTCACTACCGCCAAAGATTCCATCTTTATTAATTTTTGTGAAAAACCCAAAGTGAAAAATCAAAAAACAACGAACGGAGGGAGTAGTAAATATACAACTCTTAAATATTTGTTTCTTAATTTAATGTATTAAAGCAATCTAACAATTGCCTATTATTGAATGATCTGCCAAATTTTTAACAAGTCAAAAAATAAATGCCTTATTTCTATAAATACAATATTTCTAATTAGTTGATAAGCTCATAATATTTGCATAAAGTATCTTAAATTATTATTATTATTATTATTATTATTATTATTATTATTATTATTATTATTATTATTATTATTATTATTATATAAGAAGTTGGTGGGGAATCGAGCGATGAAAAATATAGTCCTAGATTTGGTGCTACTAGAGTTGCTAAAAGAAAACGAAGAGATTCTTGATAACAGGTCGAGCGCGTCTTCACCTATCTCACCAAAAGTGGAGAAAGCAAAAGGGATGAATGTATTCAAATTAAATTATTTATATTAGGATTATACCCGTGCTATACACGATTTTCATTTAAAAATTTTATATTAATATACTATTAAACAATATTTATTAATTGATTATTTTAATGCTTATATATATATATATATATAGGGGAGGGATCCAATGAGAAGGGTGTTGAAAATGAGAAGGGTGAGAAGGACTCTACACCCTTGATTTCACTACAATAAAAAAATCTATGGTCACGATTGAGCCAAAAACACATAATTGTAAAAGTAACTATGTTACACAGAAAAGTCACTATGACATAAATTTTAAAGTGTTCTTTTTTTGTAACACAGTATCCTTTTTTGTATATATAGTAACTAAAAAAAATCAAACAAAATCCTTCTCATTTTAAAATCCTTCTTATTTGATCCTAAATATATATATATATATATATATATATATATATATATATATATATATATATATATATATATATATATATATATATATATATATATATATATATATAGGTAAGTTCCAGTGAGAACCAAGCTTATATGAGAACCGTGAGAACCAAACTCCCTGATAAAAATGTGTTACTTTTTTACAGAAAATGTGTTACTTTTGGACAAAAAAATGTTACTTTTGTTTTAAAAAAAAGTTGTTACTTTTTAGCATAAAAAGTGTTACTTTCAGAAAAAAAAAATATTTTTTTCAAAAAAAAAAATATTAAAAAGTAACACGTTTTTTTCGAAAAGTAACACATTTTTAAGTAAAAAGTAACACCTTTTTTATGAGTTTTTTTC
The DNA here is from genome assembly GCA_019425755.1 of Amaranthus cruentus. Lineage (NCBI taxonomy): Eukaryota > Viridiplantae > Streptophyta > Magnoliopsida > Caryophyllales > Amaranthaceae > Amaranthus > Amaranthus cruentus. Next base: position 16,428,546 of record CM033457.1, on the reverse strand, counting down.
AGAATTTTTTTCTTAAAGTAACGCTTTTATGCCTAATAGTATCATAAAAAACAATAACACCTTTTCGCCTAAAAGTAACACATTTTTAGTAAAAAGTAACACTTTTTGTAAAAGAACTTCTTCCTATATATATATATATATATATATATATATATATAGGAAGAAGTTATAGTTAAAAATCAGAAAAAAACTCATAAAATTTATGAGAACCGTGAGAACCAAACTGCCTTAAAAAAAATTTAAAATTTTACTAAAAATGTGTTACCTGTAGGCAAAAAAGGTGTTATTGTTTTTTTTATGATACTATTAGACAAAAAGTGTCACTTTTAGAAAAAAATTCTGAAAAAAACTCATAAAAAGGTGTTACTTTTTACATAAAAATGTGTTACTTTTCGGAAAAGAAACGTGTTACTTTTTAATTTTTTTGTTTTTTTGAAAAAAAATATTATGAAAGTGAAATTAATAATAATCATTATTGTAATAATATTGCATTGTGATCAAGAGGAAAAAATAAAAAAAAAATTTTTTAATTGTATTTTATTTATTATATTCATAATTTAATATAGTTTCTTATAATTTATTTATATTCAATATGATTATTTAAGAATGATGAGCAAATTTTAATTAACCGCAAGCGCACGGTGTACGCGTAGTGCGGGTCGAACACAAGGAGGCTTAATAATTCTAATTCGTATGCTTATGACTAGCTAAGACAAGGGTTATACAAAAATGTGTGATGATATGCTAATCCTAAGATGCAAATAACTAAAACAATGATGAAAACGATGTATAACAATGGTATGAAAGACACTAGGGCGTCGGGTATCACCTAATTCTAACATGGAATTCAATCACTTTCATGATTGTATGCAATTGAACCATGAACATGAGAGAACGTGATCTAATTAATCTCAAGCTTCCGCTTTATTGACTAATATCGATTTAAGACCAATTAGCATTAATCCTCAAACTTCCGTTCTATTGGCTAATACTAGAAGGAATTTAACTCAAGTATATCTCAATCCTAGGTTAACCCGATTCTCAAACTTCCATTTTATTGAAAAGGCTAACAAAGATGTTTAAATCGAGATTCATTAAGCACAGGTTCAATCATCGACTCAAATCGCACACAATCAATCAATAGAATATCAATCCATGCTTCGAATTAGGGATTTCACCCTAACCCTAGATTAAGAAACTACTCACTATGCATAATTATGTAAAACATACACCCAACAATAGATAATGATGTAAAAAGAAATAATGAAACAAGAAAACTTACAGAATGTGAAAATAACATAAACTGAAATGCAGAATTCGAATGCTACAAATTGTTCTTCAAAGGATGCTTGAAAGAAAAGTCTAACAACTAAAAGAAAATTACCGAAGAAAAACTAAACTAAAAATCTCCTATGAAAGTGGTAACCGCCACTTTAAATAGTGGCTTCTAAGAATTAGAGAAGAAAACCGCTGAGATTTGACCCGGCTTGAAGAGCGACGAGCGTCGCTTAGGGAGCGACGAGTCGTCGCTGAGTCTCTGGAAAAAGTTGGAGTTCATCATCAATAGAGCGACGAGCGTCGCTTAGGGAGCGACGACTCGTCGCTTACCTTCTGGATGTCTCTAAATGCTGCAGATGATAGCGACGAGTGTAGCATAAGGAAGGTCATTCGTTGCTTGACTCTTAAGTGCATTTTACTCCACTTTCCTTGCTTTCTCTTCATCGGGACTAGCTTATGGCCTGGTCTCTTCACGTGACAAGGGGTCTTAGGCTATTTCTCCAAGCCTTCACCCTCTTATAACTCCGGTATCTACCTAAAAACTCCGATTTTGCCTCAAAAGTCGCATAAATCATAAAATTGACCTCATGAGACAAAATACACACAAACCACTCAAAATATACCTAAAAACCCACTAAAACTTCAAGTAAGGAGCGTAAAATGAACACGGATAAGTGCAAATACTTGCACTTATCAAAGAATAATATATATAATGTTTAATACACAATAACCTTCCCATATAAAAAGCAAAATATTCTTAAAATAATTTTTTTGAAATGATACTCCATAATTAAATCAAAAATATCTTTTTAATCCCATAGTTTGGTCTAATACAGTCAGTCAGTAATATACTAATACTAATAACTCAAAACTTCAAACTTCAAAGTTCAAAGTTCCAAACCCTAGCTAAATCCCGATTTCCCTACTCGACTCCTGCGTCGTACGACCCACCGTCCCCATTTTCCCACTCCTCTCAGCGGCGCATCCTCCCCATTCCTCCACTCTCTTCCTGCGGCGTACGACCCCCCTCCCCATTCCTCCCAGCGGCGCACCTTCCCCATTCCGTCACTCTCTTCCTGCGGCACCAGTGCACCACCAGGAATAAGCTTATTCGATTATAGGTACGAACTTATGCTTTGTTTTTGATTAGATAGATTCCCGTGATAAACACGGTTTATTAATTATTTAAATAAATAATTATTAATATTATATATGTAATTAATTATTATATGAATTTTAAATTATTGGTTTATAGTTACTCCAAAAAAAGTTATTGGTTTATAAAAATTGTATAATTTTCGGTAATATAAAATAAAAAAATAAAAAAATAAAAAAATAAAAAAATAAAAAAATAAAAAAATAAAAAAATAAAAATCATTCTAATCAAAATTGGAAGAGAAAATTTTTATGTGTCCAAATCTTCTATTGCTTCTATAATATCCCGTTAATTTCGAAAATTTTTTCAGTATTATATGAGTATGTTATATAATAATATTCTATGACTTGGAGCATTTGATATTTAAAAATATTAACTAGTTGCTCCTTAGTTTTATTACGTATTAATAATAATAATAATACATATACTACATAATAAAATATAATAATTACATAATATATAATATAAAAATTTATCCTACAAAAAATAAATAATAATAATAATAATAAAAATAATAATAATAATAATAATAATAATAACTAAAAAAAATAATATAAAATTTAATAATCACAAAAAAATAACAATAATAATAATAATAATAATAATAATAATAATAATAATAATATCTTGTCGATTTTTTTATGGCACGATGAGTAGTGACCTAAGGATCCAAACCTTGATGTATGGAATTTAGTGTTCAGGCAAGCTTGCCCACATATCGCTCAATGCGTGAGTTCTTATGGATCAAATGGATGCAACGAAGTTTACACTAAGGTGCGATTGATGCTCTTCAACCCTTCCATAACGTTAGTTGGGTAGTTGGGCTCAAGAGGCTCGACCTGAAAGCTTCATATAAGTGAGTGGATGTGCGTGCGTAACGTGGATAAATTGGTTTAAATGGGTGTACGCTTGCCCAATGTGCAATCGCGACCGAAGTCTATTGATCAATGATCATATATTTGTTCAATGTACTTTCAAAGATACATTGTTTGCGCTTATGGAGCAAGGCTAGCTATTCAATCCCTCATGGTCTACACGACTTGTTTTCAAGAAATGACATGGTCCTAGATTCGTAGATCTCTCGATCCTCACCAAGATTTGCATTTTACCTATATGGTCCACTAACCCTAATAAAAAGTTCCTAGGAAATGGTATTAAATAAAACTATGTGAATAATGAGTATGGATACTGTTGTTGTTGTTACAAAAAAGACCCTCTAGGAAGTGAAGTGTCAAACTTTAAATTGTGAGTGATTACTTTAAATTTATAATTAATCACTTTAGATTTATTACCCTTGGAATTTTAAGTTCCTAGGAAATGGTATTATTCTAATTTGTTTCGTTGCCAAAAAATCTTAAATTCCTAGGAATTATAAAATCCAAGGGAAGTTAATTTCTATGAGACATAGGAATTAGGTTACCATATACCCCCTTAGTCATTAACAATTCCCATGAATTACTTCTAAGGAAATGAAAATACTTATTGTCAAACAAACAATATTAAGTAATTCCTAGGAAATTGACAAAGAAAGTAAATTCCAATGAATTACAACTTCCCATAGGAATTAAATTTCTACGTCAACCAAACTACTCCTAAATGTACATTCAATCACTCCAATAAAAATTGTCTCACCATAACTATATCAGAAAAATTGAAATGATTAAGCAAAAAAATAAAAAAAAATCCAAAAGTAAAAACATTTTGAAACTATTTCCCAAAATAAGCGCTTCAAAGCTGTGTTGACTGCGTCACGTTACTAACAAATAACAAATATGTCTTTTTTTTAAAATGTGAATGAGTGTGTTCGCTGTTAGTAACAACGAACAAAGCAAAAGTGAAATTAGTGCGTCACGATTACAATGTAACACACGCTGCTCAAATTGCCTGCTTTCCCTTTTCTTCCTCATTTCCCCATTTCAGTTCAAGTGTTCTTAGAAAAACCGAGCTTCTTCTTTGATTCTCCGCCATTAATACTCCCTCAAACCTTCAATTTAGCTCCTCATCTTCCAATCAAACACTAGCAAAGTGGTCTTGCACTTAATTCGACTTGTTTAAGGTATAATTTTTTTCGTTTTTTGGTTAGGTTGAACGAAATTTAGGGTTTTATGTGATATTGTGTATTTGTTTCAAATGTAGGCATCTCTTGTTGGAAGGCTTAGTTGGTTTTTACTATTTGATTATAGCTCATTGTCTTTAACTTAGTTGATGGTGATTATATTGATTTTGGTTATGATGATGTATGTGGTTAATTTTGTATACTGAATTTGATTAGTTAATTGATTATATTTTAGGATATGTATTAAATTTGAATTATTGAATTACATTGTGTTGATTTGCATGTATCTATGTAGAAAAATGGCTTCATTTCGTGTGACTATTGCATGTTTTTGGAATGGTGAAATTCGTACAAGTGGTAGCAAGGTTATGTATCTTGGGGGTAAAAGTAAATTGTTTGCGTGCAACTCGAACATGGGTTTCAATGACTTTAAGCGTCTTGTATGTTCTAAGATTGGAATTGACCCCACAAGAAATGTTGTTAAGTTATCTTTTAAATACCGCATGAGTGATGAATGGGTGGTTTTTCCTGTTGAGGATGATGATTCTATAGATGCTATGTGGGAGCATTCAAAGGCTAACTCTACTCCTTCTGTGGAGTTATACGTAGAACTGCTACTTCGAGGCAATCAAGCTTCTAATGTTACCTCTAATCCTTCACCTACGCCTACTCCTATCCCCATTGTAACCCAAGAAACTCCAAATCCCTCTGTTCCCTTCCCTTCTTCTACTCCTTCTGATGATCCCAATGTTATTTTAGGAGAAAGTAGTCAGCTTATACCTTGGGTTGATGGTAATGAGAGTAATGAGCTTATTGATTCCCCTTCTGAGGATGATGTGGATGTGGATGTGGATGAGGAAACCATAGCTAACAACATCATCGTTCCTCCCACACCTTATGCTATATGGCACTCAGTTCCAGCACTTCATACCGGAAGTGGTTGAAGAGACTCCACCTACTACACATGAGCTCCAACCCTCGTCTCCACCTCAGGAAGTTCATTTGGAGGAGGTGGATCTATCCTACCCGTTGTATGGTACAGGGTCCTCTCAGGCTGGGTCATCGCAATACCAATCACCTCCTCTCCCCGAGCGACACGCGACCACCTCCTACTATCGAAGAAGGCGTAAGCGACCATCACAGTTGGAGATGGTGCAGGAAGAGGATGACGATTAGTATATATTTTGTAGTACATTAAACTTAATTTGGATATTTTGACATTTGTTCATATTTTGTGATGTATGTATATATAATTATCGTATTTATCCTATTTTAAATGACTCAAAAATGATAACTTCGAAACCGATAATTCAACATAATTTCATTAATAATGATTACCAATACAACGTTCATTCATTACATATAACCATTACAACAACTTAAGTAGGCTTAATAAACTTTTTCAATATCCTCTTGGTTTCTTCACTTCTATGCGCCTTATCCATTGCTTCTCTTTTCAAGTTATCTATCTCATTTCTAAGCTTTTCATTCTCCTTATCTAGCTTATTAATGATTGCTTTTTGCCAATCGGTGCCCTCCGGATCAACCCACCTAAAGTACGTTCATCTCAAATTTTCATCTTCGAATAATGGACATGCAACATATTGACGTCCATGATCAAAATCGCTCCAATTGGAACCATATTCAACTTCATAACCACAATGACATAATTCTTCCATTGAGTGAATGATGTTTTGCGATATATAACTAAATCTACATACAAACATTAATTAAACGTTAATGAAGCACATAATATAAATATTATAAACATGCTTTAACAGAAAAGACAAACATAATTTACACTTAACATACCTCAATCTTACTTCAAAGGGAATAGGATGTATACAATTGAATGAATAAGGGTATTTATAGAACTTCACTCAACGGCTATATACAACAGCTATATTTTAAAATTACAACGTCTCTTTGAATCAAGAAGAAACAAAAAAGTCAAAAAAAGTCAAAGCTTTGTTCGCTGTTACTAACAGCGAACAGATTGAAAACTGAACCCTTTTGTTCGCTGTTAGTAACAGCGAACACACTGACTTCTGATTTTAAAGAAAACACCCTTTGTTCGCTGTTAGTAACAGCGAACAGGTCCAAACCTCAGCTTTGGGTAAAAATTGCTTACTTTGGGAAATAGTTTCAAAAAGTTTCTATTTATTGATTTTTTTTTATTTTTTTGCTCATTCATTTCAATTTTTCACTATATCATTTAGCATGGGCTAAATGAACTATGGAAAACTTGGCCCATCATATAATAGACCCAATGAAAACCCTAGTCTATTTGGGAATTGGGATAACTCAATCAAATCTTCATCTCTATGCCAATTGCCAGCCGTTTTTGACATAATCTCTCTCTAAATTTCTTATTCTATGGTTTTGTCTTTAATTTGATTCTAATCGGTTAATTGAAACCAATTTCTTTTAAAAACAACAAAATCAGTTAAGATTTTCAATGTTTTATAATCTGATTGAAGATGCCCTCTGTATAACCTAAACATTGAAACTTTTGAAGATATTTTTGAAGATCCAGAAAATCATATGTAAGTTCACTTTTATCTTTTTGTTTTTTGGTTGCTAAAAAATAAAAATTGTTTATCATTGTTAATACTCAAAAACAAATAAAAATTGTTTATCATTGTTTTATGCTAATGAAGTGTGTTTGGTTACTGTGTTTTTGATAGTCATATGAGTTATGTTAATATATAGAAATTTAAGAATAAGAGATTTAATTAATACTCAAAAGTTTGAAAACATCTAATTCAAATATGAGATTTAATTAATACACAATGATGAAAAAAAGCATGATTTTGGTCAGGTAAGATGATTTATTTGTGGGCAATTGTAATAATTGCAATATAGCAAGAAACTTATTTATGGGCAATTGTAATAATTGTAGCTAGTCAACCAAGAATACTTCTCTAAATACTAATTCGTGTAGTAATTGTAATATGACAATAAACATATTTGAAGGCAATTGTAATAATTGTATAAATGCGCTGAATAAGTTTCTAGAGAAGCTGCTTTCGGCGGGAAACGAATCATTGTGGTAGTGACACGTGTCACGTTAACATATTGTTTTAGTATAGTTTATGATTGTTCTTAATTGTATATTTTGTTATGGTTTTCAAGAGAATTTGTTAATGGGATTTAATACATGGAATTATTATTGTTTGTAGACTTGTTTTTGGGATTTAATAGTAAGAATATTAGTTTTATCATTTTTAGTTTTGTCATTGTTAGTTTTGTCATTGTTAGTTTGACGATTGAGGATTGAATGACCTGTTGGTGTACTTGTAGGCTATGTTTTGTAAGAAAGACAGAAACTTAAGGTAGAAAATTTCTTGTGCTAATTTTCTATGTTTTATTAAGTTTCCCGAATGTATTATTTGATGACATGAGAAAAAGAGGCTTCAATATGTGCTGAAACTCTAGCCTAAGTTCTACATAATCCCTAATTTTATTTTTCATCTATTTTTTGATATTTTTAATTTCCAATGTGTAGGTTCTTGAAAATATGGGAATTTTTGAAGCCTTTAGAGCAATTGGCTACATTACAAGTTCAATACCTTTCTCTGTTCAAAAACTTGGCACTGAAACTTTCGTCACAGTTAGTGTTGGAAAAGCTTGGCAAATCTACAATGTACTTTTCTCTCCTTTCCTTTTGTATCTTGTTTTCATTGTTGAAACAACTAAAGTATGCATTTTGTTTTCTTTGTTTTGGTGGACAGTGTGCTAAGCTTAACTTGGTCCTTGTTGGTAAGTTGACATCTTTTCTTTTAGTTGTTTTGCTTTTGTGAATTTTATTTAGTTGTGGAGAAGGTGTTGGAGTTGCCTTATCCTTGATGTTTGTTTTTCGTAGTAGTATTTTTTATATAATTTTTAAATGATGTCTTTGATACTCTAGTGATGGAGTCGAAGATTTATATTTTTCTCGTTAAAGATTATAATGGATTATATAATGAATTTTCAAATCACGTGCACTTATTTTTTTGAATCCACATATGATCGTTGCTAACTTGCCATAAAAGGTCAATCATTGCCAATATCTTTGTTTTCGCAACAGTAAATTGCATACATATGCTTCTTAAACTTGGTCTTGGTTGGAGCCTAGGTGGGCGTTACTAATGACATTAGGGTGAAGAATGTTGTATCTTTAATGCTCTATTTCATTACCATCATGTAGTTTAGCTCTCGTTGGCCTTTTCATATGCTTTACTGATCTATATTTCATAAATGAAGGTCCTCAACTACCCAAAAAAATTCGGGCTTTAGCTTCATATCGTGATTATACCTTTGCGGCATATGGGAACAAAATTGCAGTATTCAAACGTGCTCATCAGGTTATTGATTATAGGCTATTCATTTTGTTTAATTCTTTCCATTATATGTATTGCAAGTTAAAATTCCCATTGATAAATTTGAATATGTTTTTCCTACTATTATTTTACTAATGATTATGAGCCACTCTGATCTTGAAACACACACTGTCTCTTTCTTAGACCATATTTGAAATATTATATCTCCCATAGATTGTGCTCAAGGCTGTAGCCTTACACAAACCTCGTACTTTGATTAATTACAAGTTTTGAAACTTTTGGTCGATGGAACCGCATATATTTCAATTGTAAATTTTGATGAACTTAATTTTTTTATATTGATTTTTAGAAGAAAAATGTCAAAATACTAAGGAAAGTACTTTGGTGGGTTATGGTAAGGGAAGTCACTTGACTTGTATATAAACGTATAATTTAAGATATTTGTGAGGAAGTACAAACCAATTTTAGGACATGCGGAAGCAACTCAGGAATCCTCAATCACAATTGATTTACATCAAGCTTCCACTTTGAGAGCTTCTTTGTGATTCTAGTCTAGATAACAATGAAACTATGTTGCTTGTTGTTCTTAATGATATCATATTAGTTGAATATACCGGAGATCAATGCTAAGCAGAGACGTGGAGAAAAAAAGTTTATACTAAATTGGACTAAGACATAGTATAGAGATAATTGCCGGCCATATCATAGGTTTTGTAAAGTTAGATACAAAGACGCTAATTCCAAGTGAGTGTTTAAGTATCTTGGATCACCCGTCAAATATTATGTGAGTAGAGGAGTGCGGAGTGCCACTAAGGTCAAAGGGTAAATTCTACTGCATTACTATTTGATCATTGTAAGAAGATAGGGGTAGCTCAATTGTGTTTATTAAGGTGTGTGGTTATACCTTAATGCTATGTTTGGGAAGAATAATTTCATTTGGAAATCTAGAATTAACTAAAATTTCAAAGAGTAAATTCTACTGCATTACTATTTGATCATTGTAAGAAGATAGGGGTAGCTCAATTGTGTTTATTAAGGTGTGTGGTTATACCTTAATGCTATGTTTGGGAAGAATAATTTCATTTGGAAATCTAGAATTAACTAAAATTTAGTATTTGCCAAACTAAAAAGAAATTTTAAATTTGTATTTAAGTTGATTTTACCATTGTTTTAAATGTAGTTAAAGTTGAAAAGTTAAGAATGACTTCCAAACCTTGTCATGTTCATCCTCCATTTATGATTTTATGATTTATGATTAAAGTCTACAATTTGAAATGAATTACTTGTTCCCAAATACATCTTAGAGGATAAGATTCGATATGAAGACATAAGGAGTCTAGATGTCGATTAGAGGCATTATGAGAGGAAACCTTTTCACACTTTGTTCTATATTAGAGGCAATATGAGAAGAAACTTTTTACTTTGTTCAGATCATGCTCAAAGATAGCCCAAAACTTTGAAGAGTTTAGCAGAAGAGAAAGGCCGAAAACGACCTAATAGTAGAAATGAAGAATGTCATAAGGGATTGAATTTATTGGAGCTTATGTAATACATAAGGAGGAGTGGAAAAGTATGCGTGATCAAAAAGTTTTATTTTCTAAGTTTTAGGTTTGTAGTAAATGGGGTGAAAGTTGTACAATATTTGTTGCCGACAATCTCAAGGGTTGATTGTTTTAGTTCATGACTTCATGTAATATGTTGGGATTAAGGCTTTGACATTGCTATTGTTGTTGCATGAGAACAATGAAGTAAATCTAAAGCTCTTTGAAAAGCATTTCACCTTGTTTACTTTTGATTATTTTCTAGTTGGGGTAATGGGATGATATTATTATTTTTAGTTGCGGTTTCATAGTTGTTGTCTTGATGTTTAGTTTAATTTATATGTTAAGAGTTACCGGTTGGACAAATTGCAATATTTAATATCATTTTGCTGTTGTGATTAAAGCTATTGTTAATTGAACAGGTTGCAACTTGGAGTTCACATAGTGCAAAGATCAAGCTATTGTATTTATTCGGTGACCACATTTTGAGTGTTGACGTTGATGGACATATGTTTATATGGGCATTTAAAGGCATTGAGCAAAATTTAGAGCCCATTAGCCATATTGTGTTGGAAGACGAATTTTTACCCACTTGTATTGTGCATCCAGATACTTACTTGAACAAGGTGAAAAGATTTTGTCATTATTGTTTTTCTTTGATTGTGTATACAAACTTATCGTATCAAAATATTAATACCACACATATAATTGAAAGGAGAATTATGCGTACGAACTTTTTGTTCCTCGTGAATAGTATGGTAGGAAGGCTTCTAAAGGTTTTTTTTTTTTGATTTTTTATTTGCTCCAGGTTATTTTGGGGGGCCAGAATGGCAATTTGCAACTTTGGAATGTTAACACGAAAAAAAAGCTTTATGATTTTAAGGGTTGGAATTCTCCCATTTCTTGCTGTGTCCCATCTCCAGCACTAGATGTTGTTGCTATAGGTTGTGCCGATGGGAAAATCCATGTTCATAATATACGTTATGATGAAGAGCTTGTCACATTTACACATGCAATGCGTGGTGCTGTGACTGCTTTATCTTTTAGCACAGGTTAGATTTTTGAATATTTTTAAGTTTTATGAGTCTCGCTTAAGGATTATTCTTTACATGAACGAAGTTTTTTCTAGGTATAGCTAGGTAAAGTAACATATTTGCATGATTTTGCTTTAGAGTCTTCTTCTGTTATTTGAAGTCTTAATTTTTTTTTTTTTTTTACATTTAGCTAAAGGTTGCTTAGGCTACGTAAATCACAAGGAGATACAAAAGTTGTTGTACTTACATGATGAGAATTAATATTCTGGTTGTCTCCATATTAACTGTGTAGCTTGTGTGCTTTGTATAGATGCCACGTAAATCAAGGATATGCATAAGCTATTGTACATAATGATCATTAATATTATGGTTATCTTTGTAATTTTTACACCAGTTAAACTGTGTAGCTTGTGCGCTTTTGTACAGATTTTGTACTGGAAACATGTATGTAATGAACTACACTTTACATATATTTTTTTTTAGGTATGGTAGCTACTACCTTTTCCATACAGATTGCAATTTTGGCCTCGGTGTTGCATGAGTAGTATACCATGGCTATCATGGTGCACTTTTTGGCCTTCGATTTATGCTGCCTAAAGTGGTGAAATGAAAATCATACATTCAATCCTTAGTAGAGTTTTTGAATATAAGTTACCGTTAAATTATACTTAATAATCTTATTTTGTCCAGAAATACCTTAAAATGACCAACAAATGATTTCTGTTGTATTCATGCCATAGTGCAAAAAAACGGTAACATGGTGATGTAGTAACAAGGTTAATGGGGTTTTTTTATGATGCGCGTTTTTTTTATACTTTTATGATGTGGGTAATACCGGTTTCAGTAAATTTGAAAACCTTTACGATATCATTGTTTTTGCACAATAATCCATACATCGACCATTTGATATGGTACATATCCGTTTTACTATGTATTTTGAGAAACTTTAAGAGTTTTTTTTACACTTTTATGATGCGGGTAATACCAATTTTGGTAAATTTGAAAACCTTTACGATCAAGGTTGTCAGAATCGGGATTCTACGTAGGATCGTTGAGGGGGTAGGATTGAAATTGGTAGAATCGGATCGTAGGATCGTGTGATCCTACAAATATGCATTAATTGCTTTAGATAACTGATTTTCAATTGTATTTGTTCTTTTTTTTAGTTTTAAGGTTAGAATTTATACTTATTTGTCTTCAATTAATAAGTTTTGTAAAAGAATTCTTTTAAGAATCATTTTTAAGATGAAAATCAAGATAAACTTGAATTTTAGTCGTATTAATTTATATAATTGTTTAGATATATACATATATATATATACACATAAGTAAAATCTAGATTGTATAAATTTTTTTTTCGATTGAAACTATCCTTGTAGGATCGGATCGCAAGATCGTAGGATTGTAGAATCGTGTTATGATCTTACCACTTAAATTCTGGAGCTATGTAGGATCGTACGATTCTACCGACATTAAGATCCTACCTAAGATCCTGATCGGTCGCCTAATTTTGGATCATAGGATCGTAGAATCATTGATTAGGATCGAGATTCCGAAAACCATGTTTACGATATCTTTGTTTTTGCACAATGATCCATACATCCACCATTTGATATGGTACATATCCGTTTTACTATGTATTTTGAGATTCGATTTGGGTTTTTTGTGGAAGGATATTTGCATGATTAAATGGCCTTGATTAAATTCCTTGTTTCCGTCTCGAAGTGATTGCATTATTCTATTCTCGTAATGCACGAAGAAGTTCCATATTTATTAATTTTACTTGATAAAGGTGTTCTAGACTTATTGGTTTGGGATGTTATTAGAAAGCTGAAAAGATATGGCAATAAAGAGTTATATTTTCGTTGAACAGAAAATACCTTAAATTTAAGAGAAAATTTAGCATTTGTTACTCCTGCTCTAACCTAAGCTTTAATTTACCTCATTAAAAACAATTACTTGTGCACCCGCACAATTCTTGTAGAATTACCTCTTGTCACGTGCATTTGCAAATAGTCCCTTCTCTAATCTTGTGCATTTCATTGTTCTAGCTTGATGTCACCTCATAACTACATGTTCGTTACATTTGAGTAACAAGAATGAGTCTTGTTACCAGGAAATCGACGTCTTTTGTAGTAGAACTATTCGATAGTTATGCAAATATTAGATATATTCAAGTATTCAACTGATGTGGTTTCCACTTTCCTTCAAAATGTTGTAAGTGTGGCTGCTTTACTGGCTGTAAGCTAGTTGGTCATCTGTTCGCATTTACTAGGTGATTTAAAACTGCCTATATGTGTTTTCAGTGTTTGTTTCTTATTTTACTTCGTCAAGCAGAGTATTTTTTAGACTATAGAGGTTGGAAGAATCTGCCATAGCTATATACTACTATTTGGGATCAGGTTTCATAAGGTTAATCAGAAATTCGGAATAAACTTGTTTGCTCTGCTGATTCTTGGGAATATGAGTGGAATTGAAAATCTTTTACACATGTTATTTACTGCTGTTAATATTATGAAGTTCCTTGTTCAGTTTTTTTTTTCTTCTCCCATTTAGCTAAGCTAAGTCTTTATTTCAGATGGGCAACCTCTGTTAGCATCTGGAGGTACATCTGGTGTCATTAGTATATGGAATCTTGAGAAAAGAAGGTTGCAATCAGTTATAAGAGAGGCTCATGACAGTTCAATTATTTCACTCCACTTCTTTGCAAACGAGCCTGTTCTTATGAGTGCATCAACAGACAACTCTATTAAAGTAAGCCATTCTCTTAGTTTTTTGGCTATTATTATTTTTCATTTTGATGTGCATGTATTCTCACCTTTATTGTATTCCTTTCAAATCCTTATCAGCTTGACATAGATGCAAAATTTACATGTGAACTCAAGCAGGCATGAAAAAATTGAGCATTGTAATGACCATGAAATCCATGTAGAGTTTTAGAGATCTACGAGTTGTTCTGAGGAACATAGAATTTTGTTCCTCAAAATTTGTTTTACTTTTACCTTGATGTGCGTATGTTATTGAGTTGTTGCAGTTATGTGAAACATTTTTAGACTCTGCTAAAACAATTTGGATAAAGTCAGTTGCTTTTAATGGAATGGATTTTTATGTATGCTAATCTCCTGTGATCTTGCTTTTGGTTTTGCTTCATTGAAAGGTTTTTTTTATCACACTGAAGGTTAATGGGGTGAATAAATTTTCTCTAAATTTAGGAATGTGTTAGAATATGTGAAAATAAGCTCTCGCCTTCTGCCTAATGAACTTGTACTCTATGACCTATGGCCCAGCTTAATTACTTAAGCATATTTTTATTTGAATGAATTTTGGACCCTAATTTGTTTCACAAATTCTTACCTGAGACCGTCTTTTGTAAAGACGACTCTCAAAAGCCCAGTCCAATTCTAAATATATATTGTTACAACTCTAAATATAGATTTGGGCTGGACTTTTGAGAGTCGTTTTTACAAAAGACGGTCTCTCAAGAGATCACCTGAATTTGTTTTTGACTTAAAGCCTTGTATCCTTTAATAGTTTCCTCTTCACATGTTCTTTGATTTTTCATGATGTAACTCATATTAACTTGGTGATCAAATTGCTATAACTTTAAAAGTAGTTTTCTTCTAACAGTTAGACTGTGGTAGACTGATAGCTACTGAAGTTGTGCGGGCAAAGGATGCCGTTTCAAGACGACATTGATCCTTCTGTGCTAGCTTAGTTTTTCCTAACCTTTGTATCTACCTTTACGGAACATGTCAAACTTGATGGACGAAAACGACTTCTATCCAACACAATGTTCAACCTTTAGTCCATTCCCCCATTTTTCAGTACCTTCTTTGCCTAAGTACTTTGCAATATGGTGTCAGTTTCTATCCATGATGCTATTTCTATTAGACTACAGCATGGAACTTTACATTGTAAAGTAGGTTAATGGTTGGAAATTAGGATGGAATATGGCATCTATGACATGTGGGTATTCTATACCAGAATTAAATCAACTTATAAGTAGCTAATAATTTTTCTGTTTCTATTACTTTCTTTGTCGTCATGAAATTGCACAACTTTTACGAAGTTGTAATGGTAATTTGTAGTTGGAGGATAAGGCAAATAAAGTAGATGGAGAAATGAGTGGATGAGACGAAAGAAGAGAACAAGTTTGTGGATGGAATTAAAATAGAGTGAGATAATTGCCAAAAAAGGAAATGATGCAAAGTAATCAGGACAATTTTAAATAAAAATAGGTACAATTTTATTGGGATTTGGGACAAAGGAAGTATAGGAGAAAAATAGAAGGGTATTTTTGAAATTAGTAGCTTAATTCCCATTTGTTCTTGGTGTTTTGGTTTGTACGATCTTTGTAAAACACTTGGACCATTATTATCTCTCATTATATGTCATGAATTTTAAAAAGTTTTTATGAAAAAATATTTTGTGACAATTATTCAATGGTACTTATATAATACTCCCTTTGTACTATGAGAATGCACCCAAAATGTTTTGGGTGAAATTTAGTGGAAAGGGGAATTGGATTGGAGAATAAAACAAAAAACAAGTGGTTGATTGAAATGAACGGTTAAAATGGTGAGAGATAATAATTTGTGAAGGAGATTAAAAGAATGAAAGTGGGACAATTGCCAAAAAGGTAAAGAGTGCAAAATGAGTGAGACAAACTAAAATGAAAAGAGTTGCAAATTGAGAGGGATAGAGGGAGGATTATTCATTATATTTTCAAGATATTAATGGTCAAAGTTTTTTAAGTTTGACCTTAAAAGTCAAAACACCATAACATAGGAATTGAGGTTGTAGAATTCGAAATGTGTTGAGAAAAATTTGCTCTGATATCTACTTTGGAGTGGGTAGTCTAGATAGCAAGAGTTGCACACGCTCGTTATGCTTTGTAGTTCATTTTTCATATTAAGAATATTTTATTATGACTACCATTTAAAAAATGGCTTTTTGCCACGTATGTTTTTGGTTAAAGTCGTGGATTGATTTGGCTACAATGTTTCTAATTGGCATACTTGGGCAATTAATGGTTTTAAATTGATGCTATACTTGCTGTTTGATGCTGAATTTAATTACAAGAATTGGGCTAGAGGCAGGCAAGGCTAATGAACTTTTAAATTTTAAATGAAGGTCAAAGTTTTTTAGTATTTATTTGCTACTCTTATATGTGTGTATACGCGCGTGTGTGTCCGTACACGCTATAGTGGCAGAATTTAAAAAGTTTTCTTTGAATTTTTAGCAAATTAGTTGTTTCGTTATTTACTTTGTTATTCTTCTATAAACCTTTTTTTGTTATTTGCTAGATGTGGATATTCGACACTACTGATGGGGATCCTCGGCTTTTACGGTTCCGGAATGGTCATAGTGCACCTCCTCTTTGTATAAGGTAGTATGTTAAAATTCTGTTCATATTTGAATTTACCAGAAAAAGTTGAAAAAATTATAAATTTCTTGGTTTTACAAAACTTCTATTTTATGTGTAACTTGTTCTTTAGTCCTGTCATCATGTTTGTGAGGTGTTGGCAAATTTGAATATACCTCACAGGAGAGTGCTGAAATTATCTTTTTTGCTCTTAGGAAAATCACTTAGGAGTTAGGAGATCACCAAATTTGGTCCTTGTACAAAGTAACATTAAGTTTTCATATGATTAAGGAATACTTGACTATAGCACAAGGCATTTAGAAATAGCATGGATTGAGACATTAAGCGGTTATAGTTCTAAATCTTTTGTGGTGTTTACAAGTTTAGATGCTCACATTTCACAAGCTTCACAGATTTTGTGATGGGAATTTGTGGTCTCCCATTAGACATGTAATCATGGTAATTAGATATCTTGATTCTAATCTACGATTCTACAACTTTACGATCCAAAAGCAGGAAAGCGATCCCAAAATCAGGTACGATCTTATATTCTTAATAATGTTAGGATCGTATGATCCTACGAAGATTAAGAATATGGGTGATAGGATCATAACATGATTGTACGACTACGATTCAACGACTCGATTCTACAAGGGTAGGCTCAATCATAAAATTTTCTGATATTCTAGCTTTTAGTTACATATAAATATAAGTTAAAAATATATCGTCATTACTATATTGAAAATTTATGTGCTTACTGATTTGCAGTTTATCAATGATTATAAAAACTATTCTTTTTTATGAATCAAAATATTAAGTCCAATATATCTTTATTTACGGCTCAAAACTTCAAAGATGAACTTATGAGCCAATATGTCCGAAAATCAGTTAGCCTACTTCATATCAAAAATATTGGATGGATCTTATGATCTAATGATTCGATTCTACCGATTCCGATCCTACCCCCTTATTGATTCTTGGTAGGTTTCCGACTCTAACAACCTTGCATGTAATCTTTTCTGCTGAAGATTGAAAAATCTTAGTTATTGGGAAAATTTAAAGTGTCTTTGTTTGAAGTTTGAACAAATTGATCATTTACTAAGTAATACTCCTTATCCTAGCTAATTATCTCATTTACTAAGTCATGACGGAGAAAAGTAAATGTATTGATCTTTTTACAGTGGTATGCTCTTTTACTTTGTTGAAATTGCGGGGTTGCTTAGTATTGTGAGTTTTGGCTTTTTAGTGAAATTGGATGTCATTAATGTTCATTGGTATATGTTTGAGAGAGATGGAGGAGGGGAGATGATGGTAGTTGTGTACGTTGTCAATCATTAATCAAATTATTAGAGTTAGGAAGAGTGGTAAGCCATACAAGAAACGAGGGAGGAGTGAGGAATATGTTTGGAATATGAAACTTTAATTGGGTGCTGGCAATTGCTATGGAGTAGGTTGGATAGCGAAGTTCAAATGTAAAAGAACTATCAAAGAGATTGAATGATTGATTGTATACGAAAATTTTGAATTTTCGTATACAATCTGAAACTTAGTATTCTAATATGTATGAAATATTGAGTCCTGAGATCAGACTTCCAATCTATATTTGGTTTCTAGTTGGCTATATGGAAAACTGGATGTTTTCAGAATAAATCTTCAAATAATACTATCAAACTAGAGTCATAAATGTATTTTACAAAAAAATTGACATAATTGACCTATTAATTACATGCACCAAAAAAACCCGACTCTAAATATTATACTGAAAAGTTAAAACTTTACTTAACACCACAATGGCCTTATTTGGTAAGTTAAAGACTTTGCGCCTAGGCTATAAGGGCCTTTAGCGCCTCGGTGCGCCTCGCGCTTTTTAAAACTAAGTTGAGGATGTATGCATAGGTGCACCCTAATGCTGATCCGTTTCCTCATAATAAGATGAGATCGGACTGGAAATAGTTTGATTTATTGTTCTTAATATCCTTGATTGTTAATCTGAAAATATTGGAGTTGGTAATGAAATTTGAACTTGGGTTGCTTATTACTGTGGCATGAAGAGTATCCAAATATGGAAATGCTATCATCACTTTTCCAGCTAGCCAAATGGTTGAAACTTAAATGCATTGTATTAGACGTTTTTGGGTCTTCTTTCCTTAATGCCTTTTCAAAGAGATTATTTTTGAATAAAGGAGCCCATTCTAGTGTTAATGAATTTTTTGGCAGGTTTTATGCAAACGGTAGGCACATTCTCTCTGCTGGACAAGATCGAGCTTTCAGGCTTTTTTCCGTAGTTCAGGTCTAATTGTTTCTTTTTCTTAATATGTAATTTCTACTTAGAGCTTGTTGCACATTCTCATAATTTTGCATTGCTGTGGCTCTGTATTTTTTTACTAGCACCAATTATATGGTATTTACTATTACCTTTTCACATTCTACATGGTATTTTTTATTATAATTTTGCATTGTTGAGGCTCTGTATTTTGTTGCGCATTCTCAAAAAGTTTTTTGAATGTAGTTTAGATGTTTAGTCATCAATTATGTTTCTATGTCAACTTGTATTTGATTTAATAAAGTAATGGAAGATAATTGTTAGGGAATTATGTTGTGTAAATTTGTGTAATAATAGTCTTTTCAAATTCGTAGAAGTCTTCGATGGTGTTATGATTTTATTTATTTTGTTATGATCAGGATCAACAAAGTAGGGAGCTCTCGCAACGTCATGTTGCTAGAAGAGCCAAGAAGCTAAGGATAAAGGTATAATTGCAATTATCTAACTATCCAGTTTGTTTTGGCTTAAGTTGTTTGTAAATTATGATGAGTTCTTTATGCTTCCTTAACCATGTTGGATACGTCAAACTATTTGAATTTTGAAGTTCCTTAGTACACATGAGATAGAGAGAGAGGGAGGGGTGAGAGTGGGAGGAGGGAGGGACTGGATAGGATTTTTGCCAAACTGTGAACTTTATTAATATCAAGGCAACAATAAAAGCAAAAGGATGTTGAGTGGTGAAATCTTGTGCGTTGTTAGCTTGAGCAAAAGCCATCTTTGAGAATTGAAATTTTAAAGTGCACTACGTGCATTTTCGTCGATGATAGTATCAAGACAACGATTTAAAAGGAATTTATGACGGGTTTTATTAGAGTTATTTATGAGATCCTATTCTCGTTAACTTAAGTGCTTTTGCAAAATTGTATTAATTTGGATTCTATTAACTTTTTTAATTTGCTTGTGGACGGTTCAAGAGCTTGAATTACGCAATGTTGACACATCTAAAAGCCAAGGGAAGAATATATATTTTAAAAAAACATATAAAAAATGGTGTCAATATTACGTAAGGTGCGATGTCTTGATTTTAGAGTTTAGCTATAAAAGTTCTAGAACTATTTGGAAAAACTTATTCTAGTTGCTTGTTGCACATTGCAGCTATGAAGGGTTTGTTTGGAAATGTTGTAGCCTAAAGTTGTTGGCTGGTTTGACCAGCGTCCAATAAGCTAGGTTGTTTATTAGAGTAAAAGTTGATAAAAGTCAAAAACCAATAAAAAGCTACTCTTAGTACCTTTTTATTTTGGCTTAAAAGCCAGTTTTTCTGCTCGCCAAACATTTTTTCCGGCTGTTTGACCAACCATAATGCCAGCTGATAACCCTATGAAAAAGCCATTTACCATACACAGCGAAACCTCATATTTGTATGGACTTATTGTTTGCTAATTAATACTTATTGACTTGTTAAGCGGGACATTGTGGTTGTTTTGATAAATCCTTTATTGGGAAGGCTGGTGTGATTAGGTTTATTTATCAGATAAAAGCTTTTGCAAAAATGTTGGATACCTTTTGTAAAACATCTGATGCTTTATGAAACAATTGTAAAGTTTTCAATGATATAAATTTCTTTATGCATAGATGCCTTTTCTCTATCTATATCATTGTATCATCCAAATCATCTTGATGTAGTAGAAATCTTGGAGTAATGTGCATATTTGTCTCTTTTAAATATCGAGTCAACATTAGTTGTCAATTTTAGTTCTTGAATAACATATTTCTACTATATTATTTTATAACTATAAGCTCCCTTGTACATCAAATTTTAATTTTTTTTATATTCTTTATGTCTTAGTTTGGCACACGTACTATGTTACTTGAACATTGATACAATTATTGATATTACTATTGTTTGTATATACTAGTCATGGTGATTGAAGAATAGCAAAATGGATGCCTTTGATTTTTTGATCCTAAATTCATACTACATGTGGTCCTCTTAAAATTGCTCAACTATTTTGGGAGGTTGCTTCTCAAAATAGGCCGAACTATGATATTGTTGTTTTTATTAGGTCATTCCAGGTCTACTACGTACAAGAAAATAAATGGTCACCTGTTTTGAGAAATAGTCCCCTATATTTGAGATTGGTGTTTGAAATCAATAGTTTGGACTATTTTAAGAAGTGTGCCCGTCGTGGAGACCAGTGATGATGAATACTAACTTTGAACTTTTTAGGGAATTAAGTTTAGCCTTGGCTTGTGGCTAAATACTATTTAAGTCCATCCTTTTCCGTTTAACGCTAATGCTTCCTATTTCTTTTGCTTTTGAATAGCTTATCCCATTTAGTTCTTGGCACATGGTCTCTCTATCTCTCTCCTCCCCAGCTTCTCTTATTTTCTATCTTTCCCCTCTTATTGAAAGAGATATGTAGCTTATTTGGAAACAAGAGAATATTCTAGTAGTTGACTTTCTGGGAAGTGTGAGTTTTCATCTTTGAACGCATTTCAAGTGTATATGTGCTTATTTAGTTGCCTCTATTATTACGGTATTATAAGCTTACTTCGCCATTTCATTGTCTTTTTCCTGTATGTTAGGAGGAAGAAATCAAATTGAAGCCTGTTGTAGCATTTGATTGTGGTAAGTTCTTTAGATACTAGCAGTTTTTCTAATGATTACATGTGTCTTTGAGTGAAGATGAAAATTATTTTTCACTTTTGTAGTTTATTGGGTCTTTTATTTTTTGATATCTTCCCTTAGTTTACGTTACATAAGTTCAATAGGTTAACAAGTGCAGATAAGAGTTAGCAAGGTAGAATAAGTTCAGACAATTCTAATAGGGCATACTTAAGTGCGATTCTCATCTATAATAAGTGTTGTTAATATAGGTCAGTAGATTCATCTTTATTAATGCTAAAAAAGGGCCCCAAAATTAAGATATTGAAATAAGTTTATAAAAGTTTAATAGATCGAAAGAAAGAACATATTACTATGCACCTCATTTTACTAATTGAAGCCATTAGTTAAATTTCATGGATAATTTTGAGTGGGGTTTTTTGGAATCTATAGTTCTATGCTCATTTGTAAGAATGATTAGGAATTCAGGTTACACAATTTTTTTATTGGTGATTAAATATTATTAGCTTATTGCGATGAGATGAGAAAAGATAGAATTCAATTGTTTGAAGTTATAAACTTTTGTAAATGCTTTGTACTAGGAACTATATGCCTAATCTATTATAACTAATTATGTAAAATTATTTGTATTTGATTCAATGATGTGTCCTTAGTCAAGAATGAAAAATTTAGATGCATATATCTTGTGTTGTCACTTATTATTTGCACCATTTATGAGTATGATGTGTCCAATTTCCATACGAACGAATCAAACCACAACTTATGTAATAATTCATCAACCCACGTATGAAGTTGCAAAGTTGACAAAAAATAATTTTTAGCCTAATATATGAGATATTTTCAGCGTGTAAAAGACTCTTATTCGGTTTTGGGATATTTTCATTTCTCACCGAGGCTTAAAGATATGAATGCAGTTTGAGCTCACAATACTTTCCAATTTCTTTCACTTGATTATTCTCAACTACACAAGCACAGCTGCCATAACTTAAGCTATCAAGTCAAATTCTTGGTATCAAATTTCAAAATTCTAATCCAAATTTAATTACAAGATAAGTGGTTATATATACAAGCCTAAAAATCCTAGTTTAGGCATACCTCTAACATAATTTTAAATTGCATAAAATCGTATCTTAATCATGCTTCTAATATCGTAACAACACCAGCTAATCACTCTGTTTTATTAAACATCTACGGTCTACCATTAAACTTTTAAACCAGCTAAAATTCTAACATAACTCGTTGCTTCGTTGAACCTGATGCTGAAGTGTCGGCGACAACTTGCCGTCCTATATATGTCGATTCGATGCTGGATCTGTGCTTTTGCTTCTGCTTTGCTTGTCCCTCTGCCTAGTGCCCACCTACCAGACTGTGTTTATGTGTGCAAGATTCTGCATGTACGCACAGACTTGCAATACGATGTCCATCTCATGCACACGTAAGAATAAGACAACAGATGCCAATTTTAAGTGTAAATTACACCACACTATACATTGTAGAGTCCGTCCAAATAGTTTGCCTTGACGGCTTGACCCTCTTTCTATGCACCAATGCAAATTGGTGCATTGGATAGAGTAGCGACTCTATTGACGATCCTTCATTGATTGATATAGCTTGATAATGATAAGTTTGGATCAGATTTTGTAATTCAATATTACAGTTTATACCTGTCATGATATAATTTGTGTTTTATTGTCAATGTACATTACAGTTCATACCGGTCATAATATAATTGGTGTTTTATCTTTTGTCTGGTGTTAGACTGTTAGCTTGTTTATAGTTGCCATATGATGTAGCCTGTTACGAGTAAGTTGGATTTCATTTTGTCAATGTACGTGACGATTTAGAACTTTTTTAGTCTAATTGGTTTTTCATCTTTTGCCTGATGTGAAGTTGCTTAAAGTTTCCATTTGAATCTGGGAACCCCCAGTCCCCAACCCTGACAGTTGTGATGTTCACTCTGGTTTGATTTTCCAAGAGTTGCCTACTTAATGGTTATTTTCATGCTGCTAAAACAACTTTCAGCTGAAATTAGGGAGCGTGATTGGTGCAATGTGGTTACTTGTCACATGGACACGTCTGAAGCATATGTTTGGAGACTGCAAAACTTTGTATTAGGAGAGCACATACTAAAGCCCTCTGAAGAAAATCGGACTGCAGTAAAGGTAAAGAGCTTACCTACTTTTTCTCCCTTGTTTTTTTAGTTTGACTCTCCTGAAGACTTTCTTTAGGTTTAACTAGCCAATTTTGATCATACACCTGCTTCGTGTAAGTTCTTTAAAATTGGCCATTCATTTAAGTGAGTTCTAGCAATCTTGGACTTGCATGTAACTTAAGTCTAGAATTCTAATTTCTAGGATCAATGTTCATGCATTTCTAGAGCTCAAAATTTTGTTTGATTTTTGTAACTTCCTTTGTTTCTGTCATCTGTTGCCTCACATGTGGCCTTTCAATGTCTTGTTCTTCATCATGAAGACTTGATTTTATTGCAAAATTGTGTACTGGCTGTTGTATATGCTATTTAATGGGCTTAGTCACCACAAATTTCATTGATGTCACCATGAATTAAAAGGTTACCCAAATAACAAATCAATATTCTTTACAAACGGGTTTATTGAATAAGCATTGCTGATTTGAATGAATTTTGTTGATGCGTGCCTTTTTATTTTCAATATTCATATTTCAAGATGATGTGATCTTTTTGCCTTTTTTCAGTCTTGCGCTATTAGTGCATGTGGAAACTTTGCTGTTCTTGGGACTGCTGGTGGTTGGGTTGAGCGGTTTAATCTCCAATCTGGGCTAAGCCGAGGGTCTTACTTGGATAAGTCTGAAAGAAGGAGCTGTGCCCATGATGGAGAAGTGGTTGGAGTAGCTTGTGATTCAACAAATACCCTTATGATAACTGCAGGATACTATGGTGATATAAAGGTATGTTTACTTCTCTTTTTCTCAAATTTCTGATTGTTGGGATGCGCGCACATTTCAATCCTATGATTTTTCTGCTTTAGCAAATATTTGTCTTATGTCTTTATTTTAGTTTAGTTTTGTTTTGCTGATATTTTCTTTTTGAAGGCTCTATTTTTTTTTTCTAAAAGGAAGACTTTGCATGACATGAACTTGGATATGTTACCTTTAGATTTTCTCTTCACATAATTGCCTGAATTGATCATTTATTTTGTACTTTTTTTGAACTTCAAATTAAGGTCTAACTCTTGTAGTTGTTGCGCGGCCAATATTATCGTCGGGGTGCTTTTAGGGGTTGGAGCATTAAGTTTCCAGTATTGGGAAAAATGGATATTGACTTCAGCAGTCTTCGATTTGAATTTTTTTCTCAAAATTCCTTTTTTGTGTTTGTTATTTTTCCTTCTGTTCTGTTTATTTTTTTCCCTGCCTTTTGATGGGAGAAACCTGGGTTATTATTTTTCTAACTCAAGGATTATGGTGCAGGTATGGGATTTCCGGGGTCGTGAGTTGAAATCCAGATGGGAAGTAGGCTGTCATGTGATTAAGATAGTTTACCATAGGCCTAATGGTATGTTTGCTTCTGTTTCTTAAATTTTTAACCAAATAGTTTTAAAATTTCTTCTATCCCATACATGTATTCCATAGAATAAGATTGTGGCATGATGTGTTTCAGGGTTATTGGCTACTGTTGCTGATGATTTGGTCATTCGTATATTTGATGTTGTGGCACTTAGAATGGTTCGAAAATTTGAAGGACATAAAGACCGTGTTACCGATATGTGCTTTAGTGAGGATGGAAAATGGCTTCTTTCGTCCAGCATGGATGGAACACTTCGAATTTGGGATGTTATTTTAGCTAGACAAATAGATGCGGTTCAAGTTGATGTGGCTATCACAGCACTCTCTCTGTCTCCAAATATGGACGTTCTTGCAACTACTCATGTTGATCAAAATGGTGTCTACTTATGGTAAGAAGATATAGTTTTCTTAATTTATCCAATTATCCAAATTTATTCAAATTTGAATGTAATTTAGTATTATGGTTTTGTTTGATGTTCGCAGTTTGTTTGATTAGTATTGAGGTTTTGTGATGGAGGTCTGAGGCGCTAAATATGTTTGTTGAAATAAGCAATTTATTGGTATCCTGTTAATAGGTATACTGGCCAATGTATTCACCCCTAGCTGAAAAGCTGGGGCAATTATAGCACCTTACCTTTTGTCAGCTTTTTTAATTATGATCAACCAGTTAAAAAACTTTTTTAATCATGATCTACTAGTTAACAAACGCAAAAGCTATATAGGTTGTCTCCGATCACTGGGTGTATTAAATTGAACTTTCAAGGGGTAGTGCCTTAGTGAACAGACATGCATTGATTGTTTCAGGTCATTGACTGTTGGTCATTTTGTTAATTATTTTTCTGTGTATGTTGCAGGGTTAATCAGGCGATGTTCTCTGGATCATCTAGTATTGAACCGTATGCTAGCGGGAAGAACGTTATGCATGTCAGTTTACCAGCTGTTAGTACAGCTCAGGGTAGTAAAGACACTGATCTTGAGGAAGGAGATACTGAGCATTTATGTTTAGAAAAGACTGCCAAAATGCCCATATTCGACCAGAAAATGCCTGATTTAATTACACTCTCACTCTTGCCCAAGACCCAGTGGCAAAGCTTGGTCAATCTGGACGTTATTAAGGTTCTTCCATCTCTTCTGATAATGAAACACTTGCTCATCCGGGGCAAATACCTTTTTTCGTGGCAGGACGTTTGTTCTATTATTAGTTTGATGTGCTTATGTAAATCTTTTGCCATTTCCAGGTTCGCAATAAACCCATTGAGCCTCCTAAGAAACCTGAAAAGGCGCCGTTCTTTTTATCTTCAATTCTGTCTCTTTCAGGGGACATTATGTTTAAACCAAGTGAGGTGGTTAATGAGGAGCCAAAGGATGGGGATTCTAAACATAATTTTGATCACATGACTGGTTTACCTCCTTCACCATTTGTGCAAGTGCTCCAGTCTGCTGCAGAATCCAAAAACTGTAAGTTTATTCTCTCTACTGACACAAAAGTTTACTCGTATAAATTTGTCTTAGGTAAACATTACAAGTTTCCGAAATTTTTCTGTGAAGCATTTTTACAATTCATTACTCGTATTATATTAGAATTATCCAATATTATATTGTTGTCTCTAGACATAAATAGTGTAGACCAGAGAGAAAATAGCACTTACTTTTGATCGTGACGCTTTTGCAGTTTCAGCTTTCACCGATTACATTAAAGGTTTATCTCCTTCATCTTTGGATATGGAGCTTCGAATGCTTCAAATTATTGATGAGGATGAATTTCAAGAACTCAGTAAAGGACCAGCATTGCTTTCACTTGGTCTGCTTTTAGATTATTTCCTTCATGAAATATCGTTCAGAAACAATTTCGAGTTCGTGCAGGCGGTTTTGAGACTGTTTCTAAAGGTTTGTTATTCTCATGTCTGATTTTGTTAATCGCTACCGAATACTAAAGTATCGAAAGCCACTTAATGCTCACGTTTATTTTCAGCAATCTAGCCAAACTTGTTAATCACTACCGAATACTTAAGTTTCAAAAAGATTTGTCTGTTGTTTTTATACTAGTTTTCGCACCATAAGTTTTTTGCAATTGTTATCTGCAGATTCACGGAGAAACAGTGCGATGTCAATCACAGCTTCAGGAGAAGGCACAGAAGTTATTAGAAACGCACTATGCAGTGTGGGAAAGTGTAGATAGATTATTTCAGAATTCTCGATGTATGATTGCTTTTCTTAGCAATTCTCAATTTTGAAGCTTCTAAATAGGATGCTCTTGAGTAACACAATTTTGAATGTTATTTTGTTTATCATGATTTGGCTTGAGATTAGGGTGATTTACCTTGTAGGCTTTTAAAGGTAGCTCGATAGCATATTGTTTCGTCCAAGATGTCCCGTTTGTTTTGGCCGAAACCAAGAATTTTGATGTCATATTTGATGTACAATAATTTTTATATGCCTATTATTTATTTACGCCTCTTGTGATCGATGATCCTTTTGAATCTTATTAACCAAAAAGATACGACTTTGCGCTATATTTAACTCGGTGCCAATCAAGAATTCCCAAGAAATAGTTTGAATAATATTTAGGCTAGGTTTTGGTCGGTTTTGAGTTGGGTTATAATCGGCTAAGGTTAATGTTTATGAACGATTATTTATAGTCATTGTTAATTTTTGCTTGACTTAATAATAACATTATCTTTAATGCCTATTTATAATATTCTTAATGCCACGTATAATATCTTTAAAGGCCTATGTGCAGTATTCTAAATGTATACTTACATCATCTTTATTGTCTACTCACGCCATCTTCAATGCCTATTTATAGTATTCTTAGTTATTCATAGTAACTTAATGAATTTAAATGTTCACTTATAATATTTTTAATGTCCACAAAGTAACTTAATCTATATTTTCTTTTATGTATTGACCCAATCAGAGATGATATTTCATATAAATCGTCTCTTACAAGATTTATGCAACCATCATTGGTAAAGTAGAGACCAAAATTTAACATTTTGTAGGATATGAACCCCCAAACAAGGCAAATCACCAATTTAGCTATGATTATAATTGATAAACTATAAACAATTTCTTAAGATATGAGGCCTTTGTTTTTTGGGCCCTAGGTGGTTAAACACTTTGAATGGGCTTAGAATCGGCTTGCATGAAATAAAAAATTAGAGAATTTTGTCTGCATTGATTTTTGTTCGGTTATTACATGCAATCCCGACAAGAGCGATAAATGATTTTACAAATCAATGGAAAATTAAGTATATTATTATTCACATGATAATATTAATACAATGTAATAAGTTTCTTCTGTCACATAGCTTCTCCACTCAAACTAAGTGTCGTTTATGACATTTGATAGATATATCAGGCAAATATGTTTATTGCATAGGATCAAAAACGACCCCGTCTCCACTACTAATCTCTAAATAACATTTGTTTGGGTCTAAAAAGATAGTTAGACCGAAAAGTGGAACAGTATGCATCAATCAAAAGTGGGAGATGATGTATAACATAAAAGGTACCAGTAATCTCTGCAAGGATACCTATAATTATTGCTAAAAATAGATGTTTAAAGATAATATAAATAGTAACCATGAAGGATAACAACATTGTCATTATAGAAAAGAATAGTAAGGTCAGCCCAATTATTAATTTTAGAGGCAATGATACCAAAAAATCTTGTTCAGCATATCTTGATGTTAGGATGCCAAGAAATGTTAGGATTGAAGCCGTTGAACTCATTAAGGAAAATGCATCCGATATTACCAAAACCCAAAACAATTTATTGTTTTTGCGGTGATTCGGTAGTTGAAAAATAGCTTGAAAAACGACCGCTGCGACTAAAGTTGCGACTACCATACATGATTTGGATGTGTCTCGCATCCATTTCTCACCTTCATGCCTTAGTGGTTTGTGCTCTCTCGCGAACATTGCTCGCGGGGATTCTGAAGGTATCTCTTTTATTTCGTTATTTGAAGATGGTGGATTGTTTTTCAAATCTGCGAATTCGCCTTGTACGATTTTTTCGATAACCTATTATCGTAATAACATGCCAACGATTTAGAGATTAATCGATAAGAACACAAATTACTATTAAATATAATTTATAGAAATAATTCAATGTCAATTTTTTCGAAATTATCATAAAAATATAACATAAATTATCACACACGTACGTGCCGACATTTGAGGGCATACCCTGGAAAGAATTTTTATAAGAGAAATTATATTTAGCATGAAAATTATATCACCAATTAAAAGGGAGATTAAAAACCAACTTCACTATTATTGAATCAATATATTCCTTTTCGCTTGTAAAATCACCTCGCTACGCCCCTAGTTCGTCCGTTATTTTTAAAAATTTAAAATAAAAAATAAAAAGAGAAAATATTGACGGTCTAGCTACGACCCCATGTCGTCGCCCCATGAAAATTGTTCGTCGCCTTTTAGAGGTCTATTTTAAACATTTTTTTTAGTAAGTAATAACCATTTAACAATATAAAACAAAAATATAGAATAGTAGGCAGGGATAAATGATGACCTGAAACCATAAAAGCTCCCTCTGCATTTGGAGAGCAGCCCCTGAAACGACGTTGAGTCTATCAGTTGACGGCAACATTGCTGCGAGATGAAGGATATTATTTTTATTGCCTTTAATCTTATAATCTGCTAACAAGTGCTTTATTCCATGGAGCTCATGAATATGACTAAAAATCTTCTCTTGACGACACTGAATAGCAGCGTGAAATATCGTTCGATTTTGGTCATCTAGTTCCCAAATCAGATCAGGATAATGCCGTATTAACGTGCTAACAAATTCATAATTCCCCAACTCTATAGCGATAAACAGTAATCCAGGTTTCGGATAAGATAATATCATGGATATCATTTCTTCTGGTTCTTTGATTACTATTTTCCACAGGCGCTGCACTAATTCTAGTTTAGTTTTATCCTCCTCTTGCTCCCTCCATAGTAGGTTATTAGTCACTGAAACAAACATAAGGGTAATTATTAATTAATTATAGTTAGCAATAAAAACAAAACCTCATCGCATTACCTCGGTCGTACTGTCAACTTTTGAAAAAAAAATAAAATGATTTTTTCAGTGTTATAAAGGTGTTAAAAAACTAATAGAATTTAAAAAATGGGTCTGGGCAATCCATACAAGGAGAAGTAGCCCACTCATAAACCCAAAGAAGGTTCAATACTAAAACCAATCATACAATTATACAATCATACAATACTATAAAAGTGTTGGAAAATTCCATGTGTCATCTCCTGAGAAGACATGACAAATATATAATTATTTTAGTCGATGATAGTTGATTAGATAATATTTACCTAATTTAGAATTTTGTTATTTTAAAAATCATAATCATATCATAATCATAATCATAATCATAAATCATATCATAATCATAAAATACTATAAAAGTGTTGGAAAATTCCATGTGTCATCTCCTAAGAATACAATACTATAAAAGTGTTGGAAAATTCCATGTGTCATCTCCTAAGAAGCTAAGACATGACAAATATATAATTATTTTAGTGGATGATAGTTGATTAGATGAAAATATTTACCTAATTTAGAATTTTGTTATTTTAAAAATTAGAACTAAAATAGGTATACTATGAAGTATAATTTATTATAGAATTTCTAGATAACTAATCTAAAATTTGATATATTTTTGATTTAATGAAAAAGTGATATATTCGATAAATAATTTTTGCTTAAAAAAAGTCATGTATATGAAGTTACACATGAACACTTCAACAAAAATTGCATTTTGGGCGTATTGGTTCACCGATATTTAGGTGTTACAGTAAGTGCATCACTTCCATAATCACATCATCTTTCCGTTAGCATAATACCGCAATTTTACAATTTTACACTATAGTTGCAAGAGTAAATGACTAAAATGCAACAGATTAAAACTAGTTTATTAAACCTTAATTTTTGTTGGATGAATCTTGAAGATGATGTTTTGTGACTTGGTAAACACAAGTTAAAGTGGAGATTGTTAGGATTATTGGTGACTTAAGTTACCAAGTAATCAAAACAAGATTAAGTTAATTAATCCAGTATGTTAGTGTAATCAAGAAGAGGACAATTCACTTTGTTGTGTGGGTGTTTGGGTATCAAACAAGTACTTAGTACAATGTACTATGGTAGTGGAAGCTTGGAATGCAAGTGTTTAGAGTGGTAACACACAACATTTCAGATGCAAAGACAAGGTACAAGAAGGAGTAATGAAGGAGGGGACCAAAGGGGACACGTGGAAGACCAAGCCGAGAACAGAAGCTGCTGCTCGACCGAGCCAGGGGTCGAGCGAGCCTACTGATGCATTTCGCGTGTATTGTTTGCGGCTGTTGGGCTTATACCTGCTGCCCTTTATTTGTCTCATATATTTCCTCTATAAATACTTAGTCTTTAGCCTTAGTTTAAGTGCCCCAATAGTCTCATTATACTTAGATCTATTATCTCTTGCTTTTCTCTCCCATTAGCTCCTCTCTTCCTTTACACATAACCTCCATTTGTAATTCCTTCAAGTTTGTATTTCTCCTTTGAACACATTAATATAAATCCTAGGCTAGATAGTGGATGTAGCCACATTGGTGAACCACCTTAAAAATCTTGTCTTGTTTATTTAGTTTATTTTAGCCATTCATTAACTACTTGCATTAGTTTTGTTCCTAAACTTTAACACAACATAAACACTCAACTTAACTTCATTTTGTGATCCTTAAGTGAGGTATTAGCCTTTCCTTTCACTATATTTATTACCAATTTCTTAAAACTTACCCACTACCTCTTTCATGCAAATCAAAGAGAACATATAAATACATGTTTCATCAATTTGAATTTTCTCTTCACTTATGAATAAAATTTGATCTCTAAGGTTAATATATATGATAATACGAGCTAAATTTACTGATAAAATTTGATCTCTAATTAGTATAGGTGTTTAGTCGATCATATCAAGAAATTTTGTATTGTTTCGGTAATATTTACTCCATCCGTTCCTTAAAGAAGTTCATACTTTTCATTTTGGGGTGTTTCAATTGTTGTTCCCATAAGAAATCTTCCCATTTATGTCACAAATTTTGGACAAAAATAACCTCACCCATCCTCATTTTAATATTTTAATAATGATTATGGTCCCACATATCTTCCACTAACTCTATTTTAACATTTTAATTATCCTTATGGTCCCCACATGTTTCCCACTAACTTCATAAAAACATTTTTAATTAGTTGTGGTTCCCATATTTTTTTCTAATAACATCACTTTTCCTCCATCAAATTTATTATTCAATAAAATAATATCTCCACTATCTAAAATACTCCACTTTTCTTAATTCCCGTAAATATTCCCAATGGGAACATCAATAGAGAACAAAGAGAGTATAATTTATCGATCCTCATTATTCTGTATATTTTTTGTATTTGTTTGCCACATATGTTTTTCTTGCTTGCATTAATAATATATTTTTTGTCTTCTCGGGCGATTTCTGTTATTAATCAGTAGTCTATCTCTTATTTGTATTTGTTTTCGCTATAACAGTTATTGATGCCTAATTTAAAAAGGCATTATTAAACTTCGCCATCCTTTTCATTTCATCGCCATCCTTATATATTGACATTCCAAACTTGCCCCTGAGGACTTTTCAAACCTTCAATCTCAAACATTTCCTTAAAAGTTTCTCCGAACACTCATTGAATTAAAACAAACTAAAACTAAAAATTGAATTATAATGGCCAACGAAAATGAGCATTAATATGATTGCGAAATCAATATGATTGTGTTAAAATTTGAGACATATTCCCTTTAATGGCTATAACTTTAAATAGAAATCATATAATTGGGTTTAAGAACTAGTCACATGAGATTTAGTTTTATTCGCAGCCTTTATGAAAACTTTTGTTTTATATGTATACATACTTTTAAATGATTGATAATCACCTTCATCTTCTTCATCATCATTATCCTACCCATTGTATCCCGCTCATAGAAAACTATGGACATGGTTTGAGAAGGAAATAATTGATAATGTTCGTAGGAAAAGTACAAAGTTGAAAACTGTGAAAATAGAGATGATGCTAATCATATCATCATATCATATCATATAATCTTATAAAAAGACTGTAAAATTTCACATGACACTTTCTCAGTGATTTGCCATATGGAATATCTCTTACCAAAGTTAGCATTAACTCATTCATTTAATATATATAAGTAATATATCACAATTAGATATATTTTTTTGAATTTTCTTGGAATATACTACCTCCTATTCATCTAAAATGTTCCATTTACTCTTAGAATACTATTCATCTTTCACTTTTAAATTGCATTTTATTATTAATCTATAAGTTAAAACATAGTCATGTGAGATCTTATTTGATTTGTTTTGATACAAAGATTATTAATATCAACTTTTTATAATTTTTAATTTTACGTATCAATATGTTAAGGATCGAATAAGTGCTTTGGATATAGTGCATAAAGTAAATGAGACATTTTAGATGAATAGTAGGGAGTAATATTTTTGAATATAAAAGACACATAAGATTTTCAATATTAATGTTTATTAGAATGTATATTTGTTTTTTTCATGTTGAAATATTTGCTAATTAATAAAATTTTTTGATTAAAATTTTAATTTCTAAAATATTTATCAACAAACAACAAAGACATGACAATCAAAAATTATGTTGAGAATGAAAAAAAATCGTTATATAAACACTGTTGTAAGATTACACAGATGTGGCTTAAAAAGTATGACAAATTTAATTAATACTTATATCAATAACCGACTTTTATTCATTAAAAGCACATATTCTAAAATTGTTTATCAACGTATACAAATTTAATATTATAATTTTATATAATAGTCTGTAATTTTATATAAAATATTATACTAATAATATCGTGCATTTCGTGCAGTGCAGGAGTTTGTATACTAGTTAACTAAAAAAGTATAAAGGAAATACTCGGCCATCTCATCTATTATTATAATTTGTTCTTATTAATTTGTCACATTACTATTTTTGAATAAAATCTTATCTATAATATTCTACAAAACCTGTAATTTAATTTTTTTTTTCTATATTTAAACCTATACTAATCACCTTACCAAACGACATAGCTCCATCTATAAACAGACCCTCTCTTGAGAGACCGTCTATATTATAAACGTCTTTCAAGAGCCCAGTCCATATCTCCCTTTTAACTTACAAAATCACCAATTAGTTTTTTTTTAATTTATCAATTGGGTCAGCCCTAAAACTTGAGGTGTCTATTGTATAAACGGTCTCAAATAAGAATTTGTAATCTATAAAACCCTACTAAATTATGTACCTTTCTATTTTTCTTAATCGTAGTACTACTGTACTAAGCGATGTCAAGAGAGACAGACAGAGGAATACTATATAAGCATAAATATTGTCGATGAAGGAACGAAAACTTACAAAGATTACCAAAATTTCTCCAATTGTTTAGTGGACTGACTCCCTTTTTCCGGGTCTTTTGAGCTAACACATGTAATGGCGTCTGTTGATTTCTATTCCGCATAATTGCTAGGCGTTCATCTTTGCCCAGGATATCCAAAGCCACTTCTAATTTCCATCAACATTAATTGAATCCAATAACAAGTTTAGAATAATTAATTGTCGAATAAGATTTAATATTAAAGTCTCTAAGGTTCAAACCTAAAGTTCTTTAGCAATATTTTATGAAAAGTGTTGAATAAGGCAAAAATATTAGTATAATGCAGTAATCGTGATTTCATTTGAAAATGTGAAATTACCTCAAATTTAATGACCGAAAACACTAAAATTTTAAATTTTGATTAGGATTAATTTCACATGTACTTATTGTAAAAACAGTTAAATTACCCAAATCATGTTGTTCTCAAACTTTGAAACCAACAATGTGGTTATTCATCTTATCTTTTGTCAAAGACCAACTTAATAGAATTCATTTTTCCCCTTATTTGCTTTCTCTTTCTTCCATTTACAATATTTTATTCTCAAGCATTCTTAATTAAACGTAGAATATGAAATTAAAATTCTTGATTTCTAATTTTATAATTAAAATCTATAATTTTGGTGTCTTAATTTGTCATTATATTTGGTTGAAATTGGGGACAAAAAAGATTTACTGTGGATCAGTTCTAAAAACACATTCTAAGATTTCTCAACACCAATGACGCTTATTTGTGGAGTTCTTAGCAAATGAACTTTGTAGAATAGAAATAAAGCTGATGAATTCAGGGTATCACATGTAAGTTTTAATTCTTGCAAGATTATATCTGATCTTTCTTAATTTCTTGCATTCTTAATTACTTTCTTAATTTTAAAATTAAAACACAATAGTGTTAGGTTGAGTTGGACTTGTTGTCAATGCTATCAAATAATCAGAGAAATACAAGGTGCATATACTTCATAAACCAAGGAAATACCATCCCAAAACCACATGGCAATAAAAAAAGACTCTAATAGCTTATACAGTATGCACACCATCTTTAATTCCTCAAATGGACCCTGCATCCCAACACTAATATAATTAACCTCAATAAAAAATGTAAATTTAAATATTGAGTTCATTGAAAGTACCACTTACCATACAAATCGGTATTGATGACAAAGATAAGTAAATCAATGCGATCACCATCAATCAAATCATCAAAACAAGTCATAAGATGTAAAACTATTTCCCCATGCCCTAATAAGGCTGCCATTAAAATTGGTTTCATCTCTAAACTTCCAGGAATATTTGGTAGGTTTGAGTTTCTTTCCTGCATTTCCTGCACCATCTTAAGCACACCAGACGAAGCAGCAAGACAAAATGCTGTATTTCCTAAGCTGTTTTGCATCTCTAATTGTTGGTTATCCAAGTGTAACATAATTTCTTTGACAAAACTATAATGCCCAGCAGCTGATGCTATATGCAAGACAGTGTCTCCATTTCGTGATATTATTTCCGTAAAACAATTAGGATGATTGATATGGATCTGTTTTGCTACTTCCCAATTACCAGATAAAGCAGCTCTATATAAACGTATATGATAATCGTCTCCAGGCTCATTTTCATGATTGTTTGTATTTGTAGTTGTATTGCCTATTCACATTAAGAATTGAAGAGCTTCAATTATAAAATGATGGAGCAAGAGAAGTCAAGCATTGATATTGTTTACAATGATTCTTTTAGGTTTATATATATTAGGCAGACGGTCTTATGGAAATATCTCTAAATACGCATCATAAAAAATTATAAAAAATATATAATAAAAATTATACATTAAGACGAATTTAACGAGAATTCACATGGATATAATTTATCTTCTATATATGTCTTAAAAAGGTTTTAGACTTCGGCTTTTCTTCTTAGAGTCGTTAGCGGCGTCATGCTTTCATGCTGCCCCAGTTTAATGTGTGTTTTTGTTTTTAGTTTGTTTTAAGTTTTTCTTTTGTTTTATATTCATATTGGACCTATTATGTGTTTTTAACTCCACGAGGCAGGTACGAATCTTTGTCTTTATCATCTCGGAGCCGGGGGACTCCTTTTGGCCGTGCTCTCCTTCACGGGTATGAGTTGCCGCCGTCCTTCCCTCCCCAGACCCTGTTCATAGTTCTCTATGAGCGGGATATACTGGGTAGGATGATGATGATGAATTGATGATGATGATATGTCTTAAAAATATTAATCAAATTTCTCTTTTCAAAATAAAATAATCTAAATGGAAAAAACTTTGGGAAACGGAGGGAGTATTTTGATTTATTATTACACAATTATAACGTCAAAAGTTAATAGTATTTGACATATAATAGCAAGCAAATATTACTCCCTCCGTCCCACTTATATTGTCCACTTTGATGTGGACATGCAAAATAAGAAAGGGGTGGTAGTGGGGTATTTTAAGTGATTATAATAATTGAAAAGGTGGTAGATGAGGTATTTTAAATAATATAAGTTGACGTAGCTGGAGGTATTTAGGTATTTTAAATAATAATTACTATCGGCTACGTACTACTAATTACTATCGATCGAGTCAATATTAAATTAAGTTGTTAGTCAATTTTTAATTTATGACAAAATTTCATTTACTTAAAGCAAAAATAGTTAAAATGTAAATCAATTAGTGATCATTATTACTTTGTTACCTTTACTTGTTTAACAGAAAATTAGAATTATAAAGTTCTATCAATTTTCATCTAATACGGTCATATATATTGACCATTGATTATTAACTCTAAATATATGAAACCATATATTTATAAAATTTAATTTATTAAAATATCTATCACTTGATTATCTTAAATAATAAGATGATTGAATATGAGTTTATCATACTTTTATGTTAAAAATTAGGTTTAAAGCAATTCGATCTAAAATTTATTCGGGTTTAGTCGGTTTTTGCCGGATCGAGTTCGGTTTCGAGCATGATTCGGGCCGTATATGACTCGGGTCGGTCATTTTTAGTTCGGGTAATCTCGGTTAACGGTAATGTGTCGGTTACAAAAATCGGTTACAGTTCGGGTTCAGCTTTCTCATTTTCGGTTGTCAATCGGTTCGGGTACAACTTTGATTCGGGTATTGTCGATTCGATAAACCTTAAAAAGGAACACATTTTCGGATCAGTTTACTTTCGGTTTCGGGTCGGATTTTCGGGTCGGGTCACTTTTGAACAGCTCTATGTGCAACGATATCAAAATATGAGAACTCGAAGAGAACAATTGTAGTTTTATACTCCCTCGGAACCAATTTAGTTATCCCATTTCCTTATTTGGCAAATTCTTATCAATTGTCCCATTTTCTTTTGTATCAATATTTTTTTTACGTAAAAACTCCATATTCACACAAGTAATGACTAAAATACCCCTATTTTTACTACTTACAACACCCCAACTACCACCTTTACAATTAATTTAATTAATTAAAATACCCAACTACCACCTTTACCATTAATTTAATTAATTAAAATATCCAACTACCACCTTTTTAATGGACCTCACACCACCCTTAACAACCGTGCCCAAGCAGGTGGGACAACTAAATTGGTTCGAAGGAATTGTTTTATTTTCTACATTTCACTATGTTAGACTTTAATCTACTTGTAATTTGTAACTTGTAATTTGGATCAATTAAACATTTTTGGAATGCTCAATTTATAAACAAAACTCTTGGCTGTAATTTATTTCAACAAGTTGGTGATTTACGAATGGTGCTACCCATACTTTTGAATCCTGGATCCGCCTATGTTTAGGTTATTTAAGTTGGTTTTTTAACTTATTGAAGTTGGTATTTTAACCTATTAAAGTTGATTTTTTTAATCTATTAAAGTTGGTATTTATACCTTTTGAAGTTAGTGGTGTTTTAAAGTTGGTGTTTAACCGAATACAATAGGTTAAAACACCAACTTAAATAGGTTAAAATACCAACTCAATAAGTTAACAACTTAACGGGTTAACACAACAACTTAACAGGTTAAAACACCAACTTCAAATACTAACTTTAATTGGTAAAATTATTAACTCAAACAGGTTAAAATATCAACTTCAATATGTTAAAACACCAACTTCAATAGTTTAAAAATTAAGAAGCACATGTGTTTTTTAAGTTGCTTTTTTTAAAAAATTGTAAAATGTTAGTGGGTTGGACATGAGAGATGCTCTCAGGAGAAACTTTAAATAAACCAATCAAATAAGATTAGATTAGATTCTATCAGTCCAAATAATGAAGAATATAAAGAATTTCATTGAAAAATGCAAAGGAACATGAGAGTAGATGTTTCAAAGTTACCAGGGTGTGGAAGACCATCCATTTGAAGCATTTGCGCAAACTCTATATCTAATGCAACCGAAGGCTCCATAGATGGTTATGTTTGTTTTATGTGTGAAAACATTAGCAAGAAGGTTGATTATAAATATGAATAACTCCAACTAATCTCTAAAAGCATTACAAGTTTATGGCCTACGTTCTTACATTCAAAACTCGCCTAAAAGCCATACTCTTTGGCAGATAGTAATTAACAACATTCACTTTAATTTACAACCATTCAATTTTATCTATCGTATGTTATCTAATCTATATTCTTAAGTTTGTGTTCTTGCACCTTAAATGGCCTGTTTGGTTAGTGGTACCAAATGATGGTAATGGAAATAATTTATAGTGTAAAATTTTGTCAAAAGTTCCATATCATTCCTATGGTAAAAAAACTTTGACCACAAAACATTTTTTTGTTTACAAATTTTCATTACCACGTAATACCACATCTCCCAATGGTAATGCATTAGAATGAATTTTATGAAGAAAATGAGATGATTGGAGTTAGACAAGCATGACCATCAAGATAGCCAAAATATTTTTTAACTAAAATTACACTAGTTTTTCATTCGTATTAACACCGTTTATTACTACATACCAAACGGGCCGTTACAACATCTGCTGTAAAATTTAGGAAAAATAACCAATAAAAATTTAAATAACTACTCCCTCTATTTTTATTTGTTCTTCCCATTCACTTTTTGCGCAAATCTCAATTTTAACTTAAAAGTCAAATAATCTTAATTGTAAGTTTTAAAAATTCTAAAATTGATATTTAAAAAATATATAATATTGAGACGAATCTATCAAATCCCACATGAATATGTTTTTTCAAATACATCGATGAGAAATCATAATAAAAATTTTAATCTAAAATTCATAAATTTTATTTGAAAAAAACATATAAAAACGAAAGGAGTATAAAACACCATGTTTGCTAGTCATAAACTCGTAGTAGTTATTAGACCACCATCGGCCAATTTTAGTTTACCAATCCCAATTATAACACAAATACTTCGTCTCAATGAATGTTTAAATTTTATGCCCATAGGCCATAAGATATTCATGGGTTAGGACACCTTCAAAGAAGAGGGATTTATACATCCCTTTATTTCTTCGTGTAGAGATTTTTTGACCTACTCAAATAAAAAATTATGGCAATATATTTAAGAGTAATTTGCGAATTATAATTTTAAAGTTTATGACTTTGTGAATTAGAACCTTAATATTTATTTTTTGCGAATTACAACAACCAAAGTATTAAAAGTAAAATTTCAGTTATTTTTCTTCA
This sequence comes from Amaranthus cruentus, assembly GCA_019425755.1. Taxonomy (NCBI): domain Eukaryota; kingdom Viridiplantae; phylum Streptophyta; class Magnoliopsida; order Caryophyllales; family Amaranthaceae; genus Amaranthus; species Amaranthus cruentus. Next base: position 16,388,251 of record CM033457.1, on the reverse strand, counting down.
ACTATCACTACAAGAAAATAAAGTATGTTTAGACACTTTTAATACGACGCTTAGTTGAAGCGTTGTTTTTTGAATGAGGGTAGATAAAATAGCACGGAACAAGCAAATATATCGGCCCCCACTCATTACCCCTCACTCCAGTAATTTCGCTCAACTCTCTCCTCTTCTCTAAACTCCCTCACCTTTTTCAAATACTGGCCCCTTCATTTAACTCCCTCCTCAAGAAAATTTTTACTCCCAGATAAGTATTTCTCATCCCCAAGAACATTCAAACTGCCAGAGTATTTCTCATCAGAGTATTTGATCCTCCATCTTCAATTAATCTCGCGCCCGTGTGATTTTTCGCAGGTTTGATTCTTAAACTTCAAATTATGCGTTTCATTTCTGAAAATTTGCAGGTTTTGATTGTTCGAAAAATATATTCGCAAATTTAGTTTTTTTTTTCTGAAATTTGAATTTATTCGCAAGTTCATATAATTAAGTACCTAATTTCTCAGATACTCGGAGAGTGTTTTAGATCATATAGAGTTTTGCTCAACTTGCAACCTTCCCCTGGATTATAGTTACTGGAAAAACTCGGATGAGCCTTCATATACATCTATTCTTCTATCCTCCTGTGTAAGAAAGCATTCTTCACATCTAACTGGTATAGTGGCCAATTTGTGTTTGCAGCAACAAAGAACAAAACCCGAACTGTATCAATTTGGGCTATCGGAGAGAAAGTTTCATAATAGTCTACTCCATAGGTTTGAGTAGACCTATTACTAATCTAGCTTTGTACCTCTCATTGGTTCCATCAGCTAGATACTTGATTGAGTACACCCATCTGTATCCTATTGTCTTCTTTCCTCTAAGCAATTCACATATCTCCCATGTTTCATTTTTGTCTAAGAAAATATTTCTTACTCCATTGCTTTTTTCCACTTTGGATCCCTAAGAGTCTCTTTAACATTCTTAGGTACACAGTTAGACTAAAGATAAGCATTTAAGGCCATGGCTGTCTGTGAAAGAGCTTCAGTACCCTCTTTACTCACTGGATGTCTCAATCTTTATACCTCAAATTCTAGATCATATGTCTTCAAGGGTATTCCCCTTGTGCTTTTAGGTGGTAACTCATACCTGTTTGGTATCTCAACATTGAGTTATCATTAAGCACATCACCAACAATAATACATCATCAGACAATATCTCATTTGTTGAAACTATACCGAGCATATCATCACTAAACATTCAGATTTAGGTGTTACCTATGGGTCATTAGGATGCTTATCAGATAGAACTGGAATGATCCGAGATGAAGATACTATGTGGTTAGTAGTAGTGTTAGAGGTGTTACCTACTTGCTCTAGAGGGTCCATCCTTACTGAGATATCAGCCAACTTAGGTCATAAAAAAAACTCTCCCTATGTGGACTATGATGGAAAAAAATAGTATGACTCTTTAATGAATTTACAGTCCATGATGGTACACAACTAATTATAAACTGGGTCAAAGTATCGATACCCTTTTTGAGTAACTATATAGCTCACAAAGACACATTTAATAACCCGACTTTTAAGTTTATTCCTATCCCGTTTGGAAAGATGAACATAGACAACTGAACAAACATGGGGGAGGGGGGGTAAAGAGTGGGAGGAACGAATAGGGTTATGAGTTTAGATGATATTTAGAGGGGTTTGGAAATTCAGAGTTTTTATGGGAAGACCATTGTCAAGTTTGTGGAAGTAGCAAATTGCTTCTGGCCAAAAATGAGACGTAACAAATGATTCAAATAGAAGAGCTCGGGTAATTTTGAGAGGGATTTGATTTTTTTCATTTAGCAACCTCGTTTTGTTGGGGGGGTATCGGGACAAGTGGTTTGGTGAATATGTTGTGGTTCGATTAAGGACCTTTTTAGTGTCGTCGCTAAAGCCTCTGATCAAACAAAATTTATAAACACCCTTAATAAAACTACACAAGTGTTGTGACCAGTAGGGGGTCGATCCACAGGGAGACGAGTTGCCAGACTTAGGGCCTCTTTAGGTGTTGGGGGATCATGTATTGGAAGATTGAATACGGGTTAGACTACTACTATAACTACGAAAATAACAAACAAAGAAGCAATGGGATGAGATTAGCTCACTTGTGACGGCTATCCTTTGGTATGTGTTTTGATTCCCTTTAGTTTTATTATAGAGAAGTGGAACACAATACCACTACAACAAATTTAGCCTTTTGCGACATTGGATTTAGTGTCATTAAAAAAATGCCACTAATTCATATTTTTAGTGTAATAATTATTAGTTTTTATTTTAAGTTCCACCATAAAGTGATTTAGTGACAATTAATTTGGTCTTTAGTGGCATATGTCAATTGTCACGATAGTCTATAGTGGCATTTGTGAGAAATGTCATTAGATCCTATGTCGCTAAAAGCTTTAGTGTGACTTTTTAATATGCCACTAAAGGCTCTAATAAATATCACTAAATCCTCTAAATACACTATAAGAAATTTGAAATGGCGGCATTTAAATTAAATGCCGCTAAACTATATCCCACTAAAAGCAAATTATGTTGTAGTGTACAAAGAGTTATCCGATCCTGGATTGGGATTGGGATCACCTTCGATAGTCTCATCCTTCTCACTCTCATGAGTAAAGACTAGAAAATCGAGCAACAAAAGTCCACTATTCGTCAATCCTCCCCTACTCTCGTAGGCGGAGGGGAAAACTCCTAGTTGAAGGGACGATTGCAAGGTTCAACTCTCGTTGATCCCTTGCACCCGACTTAATTTATTGAACAAGGGTTTAGGTTACTCCAGGATCTAACCCTCGTTGGTCTCTCGAATGCAACCATGGCAACCCTCAAATAATACAAGGAGCAACCCTTCTACTAAGTCTCCATTCAAACCAATATCAACCAAATATTCCACCATTATTAAGCCATCAACAAGGATGGAGCTAACCCCAACCCCAACCCCTAACTAATTACTCACTACTCATTCTATTGTTAAAGAGATCATGATAGATAATATGACAAGATGTTGAACAGCCAACAAACACAAGAATTCAGATATCAAAGCTAATGAGCAACAATGGTGAAAACTACAAACAAGCATAAAAACAAAAGTAAACTATCAATAATAACTAAGAAGAAGTATTAGAAAGTACCTACAAAAGAAAGAAGCAATTGGGAAACAAAGATAAAGAAGCCAAAAAAATATTGAACCTTAAACCATCAACAATGGAGGTTGATGAAGAAGAGAAGCCCTAACTAGCAATGACCCATTAGATTCAACAACTATAAAGCTAAAATAAACTTGGATTGAAGTATTTTTGTGATTTTCATTGTTGACTGTAGAAAGTGAAACCTAGTGTTTTAAAAACAAAGATGAAGAAAGAACTAAAAAGTATAAAATGATTCTTGTAAAAATAAGCTACTACAAATTAGTAAAGGTAATGTAAAAAAGGGTAAATAGGTGTAAAAAAAAAGGTTTAAAAGGATATGTTCATAATAAAAAAATGTTTCTTATATAGCAATCATTATGAGTGATATAACCTAGGTCTTTAGAAAAAGAAGAGGAATAATCCTTCAAATGACGTACAAAGGGCCGTCAAATGAGCAACAAGGCCAAAAGCCCATTCTGCGAAGAGGAAATGATCGGTCGTTCTAGAGGGAACGATCGGTCGTTCCACTTTCTGGTCTCTCAATTCTCAATCATGCTCTTCAAGATTGGGGAACGAGTGGTCGTTCCCATTGGAATGGGTGGTCGTTCCAAAGGGAACGATTGGTCATTCCCACGAGAACGAGTGGTCGTTCAACTTTCTGATCTCCTTCTTGGGCATGTTACTTCAAAGTTGGGGAAGGAGTGGTCGTTCCTATGGGAACGGGTTGTCGTTCCTTTGCAAAAATCCTTTTTTCTTCCTTGTCTCGGCTTGGATTCTATCCCTTAGTGCTCGGCTCGATCTCATTCTTCCCTCGAGGCCTCCGGGGCTCGGGAACCAATACCTCTATCATGGTTTGGATCAAAAATACACGAGAAACCTGCAAAAACTTGAGCAAACGCATGCTACCCTCGAAGAGGGCGTAATTCCAACAAGAGCACATGTATATGAACGAAATCTAATGCAAACAAGCCAATATGAGGTGCATGGCAAGGGTAAATTTAGGGTTAATCACTCACTACATGGTAGAACACTCTTCATAGAATCCTTAATTAAGGTGTAACGATCACAAGAAACATCCACCAAAGTCTCAATGACAGGTGAGGGTAAGCATTGGTACATAGCTTGAGTTAAGATCATGCAAAACTCCTTAAAATCCTCATTCTCATAAATTGACTCATCTTCACCGCCACTAGATCAATTATGGGGGCATAGGTTAGAGGATAAAGCTAAGTAACTAGTATCCTCATTTTTCTCAATCAAATCATCCCCTAATGTAGTGTTCCAATCATTCCCAAGTGGTATAGGTGCAATGGACTCAACAAGGTCAAAAGTGAAAGCAATGGGTATGTCAAGGGGTGGGGAGTTAGGAAGTTCCTTCTTGTAAGTGTCCTTGTTAAACCATAAAAACATGTTCCAACCTTGCTCGATTGGTTGGTTAAGGAACTCATACTCATATATAGCCTCAATTCAGTCCCTATTTCTATCATTCAAACCCATATACAAATCCATGAAAATATGCACCTTTTCAAGACCATGGTCACTAGGGAGGGAATCACCATATCTTTTAAAGAACCTCCAAAAAGGCCTATGCTCAAACTGTTAACGAGAATAACTAGCCATAGAAGAGAATAAGATTTTGATTTTTTGCTTTTTTTGTATACAATCAACACCAAAGAAATCAACCTGAATCATACAAATCTCAACTCCCCGACAACGCCACCATTTTGATAGAGGACTTTTTTAGTGTCGTCGCTAAAGCCTCTGATCAAACAAAATTTATAAACACCCTTAACTAAAACTACACGAGTGTAGTGACAAGTAGGGAGTCGATCCACAGGTAAACAAGCTGCGAGACTTAGGGCCTCTTTAGAGGTTGGGGGATCATGTATTGGAAGATTCAATACGGGTTAGACTAATACTACAACTACGAAAATAACAAACAAAGAAGCAATGGGATGAGATTAGCTCACTTGTGATGGCTATCCTTTGGTATGTGTTTTGATTCCCTTTAGTTTGATTAGAGAGAAGTGGAACACAATACAAAGAGTGATCCGATCTTGGATTGGGCTTGGGATCACCTCCGATAGTCTCATCCTTCTTACTCTCATGAGTAAAGACTAGAAAATCGGGAAACAAAATTCCACTATCCGTCAATCCTCCCCTACTCTCGTAGGCGGAGGGGAAAACTCGTAGTTGAAGGGACGATTGCAAGGTTCAACTCTCGTTGATCCCTTGCACCCGACTCAATTTATTGAACAAGGGTTCAGGTTACTCCAGGATCCAACCCTCGTTGGTCTCTCGAATGCAACCATGGCAACCCTTAAACAATACATGGAGCAACCCTTCTACTAAGTCTCCATTCAAACCAATATCAACCAATATTTCACCATTATTAAGCCATCAACAAGGATAGAGCTGACCCCAACCCCTAACTAATTACTCACTACTCATTCTATTGCTTAAAGACATCATGATAGATAATATGACAAGATGTTGAACAATACAAACAAGCATAAAAACAAAAGTAAACTATCAATAATAACTAAGAAGAAGTATAAGAAAGTACCTACAAAAGATAGGAGCAATTGGAGAACAAAGATAAAGAACCCAAAACAATATTGAACCTTAAACCTTCAATAATGGAGGTTGATGAAGAAGAGAAGCCCTAACTAGAAATGACCCATTAGATTTAACATCTATAAAGCTAAAATAAACTTGGATTGAAGTATTTTTGTGATTTTCAATGTTGATTGTAAAAAGTGAAACCTAGGGTTTTAAGAACAAAGATGAAGAACGAACTAAAAAGCATAAAATGTTTCTTGCAAAAATAAGCTACTACAAATTAGTAAAGGTGGTGTAAAAAAGGGTAAAAGGGTGTAAAAAAGGGTTGAAAAGGATGTGTTCATAATACAAAAATGTTCCTTATATAGCAATCTTTATGAGTGATATAACCTAGGTCTTCAGAAAAAGAAGAGGAATAATCCTTCAAATGACGTACAAAGGGCCGTCAAATGAGCAGCCGAGCCAAAAGCCCATTCTGCGAAGAGGGAACGATCGGTCGTTCTAGGGGGAACGATCGGTCGTTCCACTTTCTAGTCTCTAATAGTGTTGTAGGATAGGGAATGAGTGGTCGTTCCGGCGGGAATGACCATGGTCGTTCAAGTGATCTCGATTCTCAATCATGCTCTTTAAGATTGGGGAATGAGTGGTCGTTCCTATTGGAACGGGTGTTTGTTCCAAAGGGAACAAGTGCTCGTTCCCACGAGAACGACTGGTCGTTCAACTTTCTGATCTCCTTCTTGGGCATGTTGCTTCAAAGTTGGGGAACGAGTGGACGTTCCCATGGGAACGGGTGGTCGTTCCCTTGCAAAAATCCTTTTTTCTTCCTTGTCTCGGCTTGGATTCTATCCCTTAGTGCTCGGCTCGATCTCATTCTTCTCTCGAGGCCTCCGGGGCTCGGGAACCAATACCTCTATCATGGTTTGGCTCAAAAATACACGAGAAACCTGCAAAAACTTGAGCAAACGCATGCTACCCTCGAAGAGGCCGTAATTCCAACAAGAGCACATGTATATGAACGAAATCTAATGCAAACAAGCCAATATGAGGTGCATGGCAAGGGAAAATTTAGGGTTAATCAACTCCCCCAAGCTAAACCTTTGCTAGTCCCTAGCAAAGAAACTAGAAGGGTGACGGGAAATGATCGGTCGTTCTAGAGGGAAGGATCGGTCGTTCCACTTTCTGGTCTCTCAATTCTCAATCATGCTCTTCAAGATTAGGGAACGAGTGGTCGTTCCCATTGGAATGGGTGGTCGTTCCAAAGGGAACGATTGGTCATTCCCACGAGAACGACTGGTCGTTCAACTTTCTAATCTCCTTCTTGGGCATGTTGCTTCAAAGTTGGGGAACGAGTGGACGTTCCCATGGGAACGGGTGGTCGTTCCCTTGCAAAAATCCTTTTTTCTTCCTTGTCTCGGCTTAGATTCTATCCTTTAGTGCTCGGCTCGATCTCATTCTTCCCTCGAGGCCTCCGGGGCTCGGGAACCAACATCCATATCATAGTTTGGCTCAGAAAAACACGAGAAACCTGCAAAAACATGAACAAACACATGAATTCAACAAAAGCACATGTGTATGAACATAATCGAATGCAAACAAGCCAATATGAGGTGCATGGCAAGGGTAAATTTAGGGTTAATCATGGTCCGAAATAAATTTTTTTCATGTTTAGGTTAAAATATTCACACCCATTGTTAGACTGGAGTATATGTGGTTGAGTTTGAAATTCTGTGAGAATCATATGATAAAATTTGACAAACACATCAAAGAATTCAGAGTTGTGTTTTAAAAAATGGACCCAACTTAATTGAATACAATCATCAACAAACAAGATATAATAAGAGAAACCATATGTGTCATAGTTAGGAGCAAGACCCCAAACATCATAATGTAATAAAACAAAGGGTGTAATATTATGAGTCAAACTAGGGGCATAGGATTGCTTATGGCTTTTGGCTAAGACACATGTTTCATAATTGAAGGATGTATTGCAATTAGAAATAGAAGGAAAAAGACATTTTAGATACCTTAAGGAAGAATGGCCTAGACATTGGTGCCACATCCATAATTGACGATCAGGAGACCTATGAGCAAGCTAAGCGTGACATTTTTGAATCGCCTTGTTTATATAGTACAAGCCTCCTTTCTCAGTACAACGCCTAATAATCGTTCCAGTCTAAGCATCTTGCACAATACACTTATCAGAGGTCATGATAATAGTATAAATAAGTTCTTTAGTCAATTGACTAATAGAGAGTAATTTATGGGATAAGCTAGGGATAGGAAGACAATTTTTTAGTTGAATAGATGGGGAAATATGAACGGTTCCCGCCTGAGTCACACTAACACACTCCCCATTAGTAGTATAATATGGGTCCGAATAGTATGAACTGTAGAAAGATAATTAGAAGAGTCAAAAGTCATTGTATCCATAGCCCACAATCAAAACTGAACGGATTCATAATCATAAATTCTATTATTCTACTAAAGTAATAGAAAAATTTGACAAGTGTCACAATTTTAAGATTTATTTTTATATCATAAATTCAACTAAAGCAATAGAAGAATGTGACAAGTGTTACAACGTTAAGAGTTATTTTCGCCTAATTCTATTTAAGTTATTTTACGTAGTTTTTTAAATTTAATTTTATTCCATTAATTTGCTTAATTAATTTAACCTATATTTGATTTTGCCTCATGTGTTTTTCCAGTGATACTTCTTTTCACTTCTACAATAGTCCTTAATAACTAATTTTTTTCTCATATGTTTTTTTTAAAATTCTTATGATTCTCTGCTTAACATAAGTATGTATCTAGTACGTTACTAAAAACTATTTGGCTCGGTTGGTAGGTGCCCTTTTTATCCTTGGGAGGTCGTGAGATCGATTCCAATGTGCCCAACTTTTAGCGTTTTTTTGCCTCTCAAAACAATTTTGAAATTCAACTCAATGCACGGTATTATTGTAATTACGTAATATTGGTTCAAGGAACTTCTTTGTCATAGTTGCTCGGTGCCTAATTGTTTTTGTTGGGAGGTCTTGAGATCAAACCCGGTGCACTACACAGCTTTTTTTTTGCATTATTTCAATTTTAGAGTTATATATTATGTTGCGTTTATATTGAATAATTATGTTGTGTTCTTGGTACTTTTTTGAAAAGAAAAATTTTATTAGGAACTTTTTTGAAAAGAAAAAATTTTTTTTAGGTACTGTTTTGAAAAGAAAATTTTTATTAGGTACTTTTTTGAAAAGAAAATTTTTATCAGGTACTTCTTAAAAATGGGCAAAAAAGATAACTGAAAAGTTAACCTCAGCCGTTAGTTGATACACTTTTGTAAAAATAAATTTTTATTAGGTATTTGTTGGAAAAAAAATTTATTAGGTACTTTTTTGAAAAAAAAAGTTTTCATTAAGTATTTTTTGACACCTTTTCCTTTAAAAAAACTCATTTGGTTGTGTTGCACCGTATTGGTTATAACAATATGGTATTAAAACTGGGACAAGTTAACTCGGAACGGGTGAGTTAACACGGTTCATCGTTTCGAAATCTCATGTTCGTAACCTTGTGTAAGAAAACGGCGCATCAAGACGCAAATCGGCACCGTTTTAAAGCGGTATTTCTCACTTAATTAGGGCGAAATTTCATCTTTATGGTCGCGAAATTGAAGTAACCCCATTTGAATACTCTTTTCTTTTTAGGGTGAATTTCGATCTGGTTTCAATTTTGGATTTGGATTTTTGATGAATATAATAATGAGTTGCATAACTCATAAAATTCATTAAAAAAAATAACAATTTCATCACGTAATTCAAAAAATATTACCAATAATTAAAAAACATTAAACTTGAAATATGGAGTTTACTCCAATTTTGGGTTTCCTCTAATTCAAGTCTTAAAAAATTTCAGAAAATACCCGATTTGATTGTGGGTAGTTCTTTCAATTCAATTTCAAAGAATTATTTGATAGAATTTACAAAATGGGTCTGGGTAACCCAACGTCCCAAACAAGGAGGAGAATGAGTAGTCCACTTGTAAACCAAAAGAAAGTTCACTACTAAAACTAATTGGTAATAGTAGGAGTTACTTCTTGAGTATATAATGTGATGCATACTCTTATCTTTCTTTGATGTGGGACAACTCACATGTGGGTAACACATAGGCACTTCAACATTCTCCCTCATGTACATGTTAGTGTCCTTAGAATTTTAGCCCACTAGAAGGGTTACAAATTTATTGGAAATGAACATCCAATTAAAGACCCTTTAACCAGTGGTAAGATTAAATATCTAGTATAAAGGCCCAACAACAAACCGGGCTCTGATACTAAGAAAGAATTTCAGAATTTTTTTTTGAAAGTTTGGGTTTACTCCAATTTTGACTTTCCTCTATTTCAAGCCTTAAAAAACCTCAAATAATACCCAATTTGATTGTGGATTGTTCCTTCAATTTGATTGAGCTCCAAATTATTCAAAGAATACTTAAAATTAAAAAAATTTTAGAAATATTTTAAAAGTTTTGGTTTACTCCATTATAAGCCTTAAAAAATTTCAATAAATATCCAATTCGATTGTAATTGTTCCTTCGATTCGATTTCAAAGAATACTGAAACATGTCCTCTGAAAAAAATACTGAAAACGGTCAAAGCAAACATTCACTACCCTCAAGAGGGTAGTACTAGTCATAAAAAAAACAATAAAGTATTTTATATATTATTTGTACTATTTCTAATAAGTCATTTTCAAGAATGATAAGGACATTGTTAAGCTTTGCATCCTCTTTTCCAACCCTTCAAATTCAATGGTGTAATTTCAGTATATCTTCTAATCTTCTTATTTTGGTTTCAATCATCTGAATGTGTAAGTGTTTTTGTTTGTTCTTTCGTTTTTTTTTTTGGTTGAAAATCGGCCTGAAAAGTCGCAATTCGGCCTGCAAACTTAAAAGTCGCCCGTGACAAATGCAAAACCCGTTTTGAATCGGTTAGAACGGCCGGAATGTGTGTTGACTCACCGATTTTCCATACACCGCGACAAATCGCCAGTTTTCGAAACACCCAGTTGAAAATCCGAGTTAACTAGCCGTGTTTTTGCACCTTTGTCCATGGGCCCAGGTGACCATTTCTTTCTGAATTCGTTTTTGGTGCAATAAAAATTCTTTACGTTTCTAAAAAAACAATTTTTAGTAAGACAATCTATATAGGACACTGTTACGAGCCCACCACGCAACAATTTATACCCTACCACGTTCCTCAATCACATCACACAATACGAGCGAGAAGCAAATAGTCAGATACTGTGCAAAAGCCCACTGGTCATCGTCTCAAAAAGATGAGTATGTTATGATTTAAACCTAGTTTTAAAAAATCGTCACCTTTTTATTTTATCGTTACCCCTTTTGTTAATAAAATTATTAAGATGTTCTTAAATTCAATTTTAATTATAAAATTAACTATTATTATTTCTAAACTAAATTTCTCAATAATTAAATTAAAATAAAAACATAATTTTAGTAAAGAAAATAATTTTTAAAATCGAAAAATAAATTTGATCACACGTTTTGTATTGAAATTTAATACATAATCACTCATTTGGCCGAAACTTTTGATACAAAAATAACATTACAACAATATTTGTAGCATTAGAACCTAAACTTCAAGATCTTTCCAATGATATATTATATACCCAATTCCGATAATCGAGCGAGAAATAACGATCGTTTGAAGTTTATTTGTGCTGAAATTTGATACATGTTCATTCTTTTGGCCATAACTTTTATAGAAAAATCTTGTTAGTGCAAGGTTTGCGGCATTGCAAAATAAACTTCAAAAGCTTTCCAACGACATATTACATGCCCAATTCTAAAAATCGAGCGAGAAATGACAACTGTTAAAAGTTTGCAGTAATTTCTAACGACCTGTCAATGGTCCAATCACACAAAATGTGCGATTCCACAATGGTCCAATCGCACAAAATGGGAGATTGTACCATGGTGGAATCGCACATTTTGTGCGATTGGACCATGGTGGAATCTCACATTTTGTGCGATTGGACCATAGTCTGATCGTTAGAAATTACTGCAAACATTGAACGGTCGTTATTTCTCGCTCGATTGTCCGAATTGGGCATATAATATATCGTTGGAAAGCTCTTGAAGTCTAGTTTTTTATGCCGCAAATATTGCGCTAATAAGTTATGACCAAAAAATGAACATGTATCAAATTTCAGCACAAATAAACTTCAAACAATCGTCATTTCTCGCTCGGTTATCGAAATTGGGCATATAATATATCATTAGAAAGATCTTGAAGTCGAGGTTACAATGCCTCAAATATTATAATTATACGATTTTTCTATTTTATAGTTATAGAAATTAGAGTGAATATGTCTCAAATTTTAACACAATCATATCGATTCCGCAATCATATCGATGTTCATTTTTGTTGGCCATTGTAATTCAATTTTTAGTTTTAGCTTGTTTTAGTTCAATGAGTGTTCGGAGAAAGTTTTTAAAGAACTGTTAGAGACTTAAGGTTTGAAAAGTAATCAGGGGCAATTTTGGAATTTCAATATATAATGGGTGGCGATAAAATGAAAAGGGTGGCGAAATTTAGTAATACCCTAAAATAATAAGTGGTAAGTTAGTTTAAAGAATTGAAATTAAAACGTAACGTTTTAACAAAACCCTAAATAAAATATTAAAATTTTACTTTTCTTAGTATAAAAATAATATTTTAGTGCTTCTAAAGAAATTTAAGAAAACATTCTTCTTTTTTTTATATAAGTTTAATATTTGGAAGAAATCACAAAATCAGAAAAAGATTTAGAATTAAAGGTGATTTGAATTAGATAACCAAAGCATTAAGAATTCGAATTGAAAAATTCGGAACAATTAATTGGAAGATTAAGATTAAGAAATTTTAGCCTATTACAACAGTAGCAAGTCTCTGCAATTCACCATTCCTTTTCCATTTCTATCATCATTTCTCTGCAATTCACCATTCTCATTTACAATTTTTCTTATTAAAAAAAATTCATTTTCAATCTCTTCAAAGACTCATCTTACAAACATACTCTCTATTATCTTCACTATGCTCAACTAGCCCATTTTTCAGTCAAAACAAAATGGATTTTCACAAATGCAAAGATATGATTGGAGCTATAATCTGATTGAATATATTATAAGCTAATGAAATGTAAGGGAATGATTTTTTGTAATGTGAATGAATATATTATAAATATAAGTGTATGAATTATATTTTTATTTGTTTAGATGTCCTGTATAGAACTCCTGTACAATATGGTAATTACTAATCAATCGATTCGGATATTGTTCGAGGTATTCATTTTCTGTTAAGTCGGTTGGGATTGGATTAGGCACATTATGTATTAGATCAAATAATGTAATCCTTTTCGAAGATTGTCACAGACTACAAGCTATATTCTCAAAAGTTGAGTGCTTCAAGACCCCCATACGTCCTCACTTTCCAGAGATGGGAGCCGCCCCTCGAAGGTTGGGTAAAAATCAATTTCGATGCACACGTTGGAGCGTCTCTACGAAGAGGTTTGGGTGTGGTGGTCCGTGATCACAATGGTAAAGTTTTATTAACTGGAACTAGGTGTATGGAAGCAAACTGGAATGTGCACATTTCGGAAGCAGCTGCTGCGGTCTATGCGCTCGAGATTGCAAAAAGGTTCGGCTACAACTATGTTCAATTGGAAGGCGACTCCTTGTTGGTGATTAGTTCGATATCGAGACAAGATAGAGGATATGCCCATGTTAATCTGTTAACCGACTAGCTCTTAGAGTACTCAATTGATTTTGATGCTTTTGCTTGTAGCTTCGTTCGTAGAAACGGTAATACCGTAGCGCACATGGTTGCTCGGTGGGATACCGGGGATGCGAATGAAAAAATATGTATGGAACCTTTCCCACCTAGTCTCTTGACTTTGGTGGACCTTGATTTCTAATATATTTTAACAGGTGAATTTCAAAAAAAAAAACATGAAATAATGCAGAGTTTGACCAGTAACAATACTACTTTCTCCGTTTCACAATACTTGTTACATTTCTTTTTATACGTAATTCAATTTATATTTAAATAAAAAATTATTTTTATTTTGACTCAACAAAAATTATGAAAATCACATACTACTTCCGTTCCATTTTAATTGCAACACTTACTATTTTTGAAAATTTCATATCACTTGCAACATTACTATTTTTGGCAAAAATATTCTACTCATTTTATCCTCACTTTATTCTTAACCCACTATCACCATCAATCATACATCATCTCATTAATTATATAATATACCCACAAGTCACAACCACTATCTATTTATAATAATTTTTTTTTATTTCTACCCCATATATCACCATCAATCATACATCATCTCTACTTTTAACAAACTGATTTGACAGCCCTTAAAAACCGTGCTAAATCCAATGATGCAACTAAAATGGAACGGAGAAAGTATTAAAAAACAAGGTTTTATTACAAATTGAACAAGATCCCATATGAATATATTGAGTCGCAATTACCGAAACAAAAATAGTGATTAATAATTTTTACTAATGAACTGTGGAAGTTATAGGAAACTGATCAAGTATTATTTTTCAAATGTAGTAATTAGTGTGGAATAACTCAAAAAATATATTGTGGAAAAGGAGAAATTATTAAAGTTGAAAAAAAAATTAAAAAATTCAAATATGTATGGATATTTTGTACAATTGTAATACTACCTCCGTTAAATGTTATCTGCAACTCTTTTCATTTTTGTCCGCTCAGTATTATCTGCAATTCACTTTTTTCTTTCCTTTTTTAGTAAAAAATAACCAATCTAATTACCGATTCCATCATTTTCTCTCTTCTTTAATTACCTATCCCATCATTTTCTCTCCTTTTTTTTCCCTTAATTACCTATTCCTACTTCCTCTCTCTTTCTTTGTCGTACTTACCTATCCCTACTTTCATCATTTTTTCTCTCCTTCTTTCCCTTAATTACCTATACCTACTTCCTCTAATTAAGTCCTACAAAAAATACATTGACAACCGCAAAGTGTACCGCGATTGCACGTAACATTTAAGGAAAATAGTATATGAAAAAGCAAAATCAAAAATTACACAACAGGACAAATCTGAAAAAGCAATATGCATAATGCATTCTATTCAGTTCACAACTTGTAAATTTCCCTGGAGCTAAACAATTGATTGATGGCGACATATATAATTTCCAGTAAATTATTGAGTTGGCTCGACAAAAACAAATTTTAGTGGGCAGCACCGCAAGTCTATTTTCCTTGAGACTTGCGAGCGAGTTTGTTTCACCAAACCTATCTCTTTATCTCTCAAAATTGAAACTTTATCTCTCAAAAACAAATTAAGGAACTGGAAGCAAATTGCAGGAACTCAAAGATCCACTAAATTGCAGGTAATTTTTACGATGCTTGATGCCATGGATTCAATGTTTTGTATTGAAGCTTTGACTTTGATTCAATTTGGTCGGATCCTGTGCTGGATCTGAATTTTGATTTCCCCTGACTTATTTTACATGTAATATTTCCCTCCCAAATAAATACTCGTAATCCAGTCCAGGAAATCATTTAGGTGAATTTAGATCTGGTTTTTTTCTTAATTTTGGATTTAGGTTTTAATATTTTTGAAATTATTTTGGATTTAGGTTTTCGATCTTACTTTGACTTTTATTATTATTATTATTATTTTAGTATTGTTAATTATTATTATTATTAGGGAAATTCCACGTGTTGGTAGTATCCAGTTTTGATTAAATTGCCAGTGGTAACATAGGCGGATCCAATGGGGTGTCAATGATGTCAATTGACACCCCTTAAATAAAAAACAAAATCAAAGTGTAATGAACATTGGAGTTGGATCAGATGGTAGAAGCAACAATCCTTCACAATAACATCATGGGTTCGAGTCCCTTACACTACATACAAGTTTAACTTCTTTTTTTTTAAAAAAAAAACTGGGAATGCACAAGTATGCAAAACGCATACTAAATATGGCTTCTAATTTTAATTTATATTCCAATCAAGGTTGATATGCCTTTATATCTTTATTCTTAAATTTTGGAAATTATAAATGTCTTTCACGTTTTTATATTTTTGTTTTTTTATTCTTAAAATTATTCATTATTATTCAATTTACCCTATTTTTACATTTTAAGATGTTACAATAAATTTGCCCCGTCTTTATTTTTAAATTTGACATTATCACTTTTACAATTTTATTCTCTATTAAATCTAAATATTTTACTAATTTAACCAATTTATTTAATCAAAGTGTCAAAAAATAAATGAGGCTAAATGGTTGGGCTGGGAGAAGAGTACATATTTGAATCACACACGTATTATCTTTAGGAATTTCACGGAGAGTGGTATTTTCTCACTGGCCCCATCTCATTATCTCCTTTGATAATATCATAATGGTATGATTTGATGTGCTCTATCCTTTCCCTTACGCTATCATTATAATTGATTATTGCCATACTTCTCCACCTAGTACACAGTTTTAAATTTTCGCCTTGTTCGTACCATATAATTTTAAATATAATTTATTTTAAAAATTAACGACATCCCTGATTTGCTTTTCTGGATCCGCCCCTGAGTGGTAACACCTTTTTTAGAAAATTCCACATGGTAGCATCTAGTTTATACACTATCTAATTGTCGTAACTTTTTCTGTTAAATTCTTATTAAATTCCGTTAAATTCATCATTTTGTAAGTTTTTTTCCACACGGTAACATTTCATTTTTTTTTTAACTTTTAATTCACTATTTTAATGTTTAATTTACCGTTTAATTTATTAACGTTCATAAATGTTTAATAATTTTATTGAAAATTATAAGAAACTATTTAATCGGGTCGAAACAAGTACTTATTCGCCTAGTTTTTGATATGTAATCCGAAAAAGATATTTGGCGTCATTTTTACCTGTTATATGTAAATTAATAAAAACTGGATGCTACCATGTGGAAAAAAACTTGCAAAATGATGAATTTAACGAAATTTAACAAGAACTTAACGGAAAATGCTACGGCAGTTAGATAGTGCATAAACTGAATGCTACCATGTGGAATTTTCTTTAAAAAGTGCTACCATTGACATTTCATCAAAACTCGAGGTTATCATGTGGAATTTCCCTTATTATTATTATTATTATTATTATTATTATTATTATTTTGGGAAAACATATATTTTATTTCATAAAGAGAGAGTTTACAAGAAATTGATGAGAACTCAAACAACAAGCTGAGCACCAATACTCATTGAAATAATAATAATAATAATAATAATAATAATAATAATAATAATAATAATAAGGAAAAATTACCCAGAATAATATGACCTTTCACTGATTTCTCAAGAATAATTTGGAAAATGCATGTCAAAGTTCGTATTATTGGTGGTTAATTGAAAGTTCGTATTATTTTTGGAAAATCAGTGAAAGGTCGTATTATTCTGGGTAGTTTTTCCTAATAATAATAATAATAATAATAATAATAATAATAATAGGGTGTCTATTTGTAAATCTTTGTTTTTTTGCACAGTTTTAGTTTAAATAGGGTGTCATTTGTAAATCTATTTTGTGACCTTACATCATTGGTCAGTCTACGAGATACTCTCTCTTTTTGGAGGTGTCGATCCCCACCCAACGGATGACAAAGGGCCTGTCCTTTGGAGCTTCGTTTGGGTAGACTTCTCAGTCTTTTAAACTTTTTGTAAGTCTCGGCTATTTTCTCTGATATTTTATAATATTTACTTTGTCAAAAAAAAAATAATAACTATTATAATAATAATAATAATGATAAGATGGGCTGATTTGTTGCTGCAGTAGGCGATTGTGCATTTGATGTACTTTGTCGTTTTTCTTGTCTACGCTTCAACTTCAAGTTATACATGACGAATATTAAATCATTCATTTTTTGCAAGTGCAATCAATTTCGTTTTTATGGCGATACCAAATCATCTTTTAAAAGAGTTTGAGTTTTGATAAATTAATGTTTCATATGGAGATACCAAATGAGTAAAAGATTTAATCGGAGATGTTTGGTAATGACTTGTATATAAATATAATAGTTTGTTAGATCACTCAACAATTCAATTGTTGACAGTCTTTGATTGGGCCTATCTCTGACGGGATATAGATCAATTTTCAGATTACTCAACTTTTGAATTGTTCATCTAGAATTTTCCAGTTCTTTTATAGTATTCTATGATTCCAAATAAATTACCAATACGTGATGATAATTGTCAAATCTTGTTTGTTTGGTAGAGTATTGTATATATTTGAGACCTTTATTAAAAAAAATTTTTATGTACTTTTTTATGGAAACATATTAAGATGGAGACGTGGATATAAATTACAAAGCCAAACTCAAAACCTTTTTTTCTTAGGTGTTTTTTTCTCCTTTATGATAAACCCACTTTGAAATTCATATTTTTATTCAAATTATTTAATTTTTTTGTATTTTGTCATAATTTAATAGAACATCGAAAAGGAAATTCAAAAATTGCAATGGTTGAAGGCTCTTAGTAAATGCAACAATGCAGTCAATGTCATCTAAAAAGCTTTTGCTCTTTTAAAGTCAATTGAGTGAAGTTGCAGTTATTGAGCAGACTAAGGTATGTTCATAAATCTCACTCTCTTTCAATTTTTTATTGAAACCTTTGTATTCCATCAGCTGTTTGCTTGATTAATTCATTGTCGTATTATTGTTATTTGTGAAAATTTTAGGCACTGTGTGAAACTAATGAATTGTAATTGAATTCTTATAAATATTAGAAGCTTTATCTAATGCGAATGATTTATAATTAGCAAATTAACATCACTAAATTTGCTCAGATGAACCTTCAGTAGTCGGGCATTCAAACTCAATTGCAGCTACATCAACGTGTAAAGAAAAAGAAGATTCTAATTAATAAAGGCACTAAACTTGATTATATTATTGCACTTTTGAAAGTGATGCGTGAGAATGTTTGTCATTATGAGAAATTGTTGCATACTTGCAATACTACATAATTTATTAGCTATATCCATTATTACAAAGAGCTAAGAAAATTATAGATATTTTAATAAATTAAATTTTATAAATATATGATTTCATATATTTAGAGTTAATAATCAAACATGGTCAATGTTTATTTAACTACTTTTAATCGTATTAAATGAAAATTGATAGTACTTTATATTTTTAATTTCCGGTCAAAGAAGTAAAAGTAACAAAGTAATAATGATCACTAATTGATTTGCATTTTAACTATTTTGCTTTAAGTAAAGGGAATCTTGTCATCAATTAAAAATTCACTAACAACTTATTTTGATATTGACTCGATCGATAGTAATTAGTAATACGTAGCCGAATTTTGTTTTCTAAAAGAACCGAACCCGATCTGTACCTGACAAAACCAAACCAATTATTAACCGATGACAACCCGACATTGATTAACACTCGACCCGAACTTTCACCGATACTGAACCGATGTTAACCCGATAGTTAGACCAATCTTTAATCGAACCGTGGCTAATCGACCTGACTCGAGTGTGACCCGTCATAACAAACAGTCGAAACATAATCGATCTGAAGTACAATCGAACCGAATGACACCCATTCGAAACCGGCCCGATTACTCAAATGAACACCTCTATATGGAACCCATGGAACTTGTTCTAGAATAGCTGGAACTGTTACTTTAGTGTCTCGAACTTTGCACATCATTCCTGTAAAATTGAAACCACCATTAAAAAACAAGATAGACATGTTAGAAGTTTTATAGGTTTATTGAAGGTTTAAGGGTTTACCGTTTACGGTTTAAGATTTATAGTATTATATAGGAATATTCAACCTAGTATTATTTCGTTCTTCTGAGTTTGTATTTTTTTTCCTCATTTTTTATTGGAAAATCAACATGTTAGAATTATGGTAACTTGAGGGGGTGCTTGCTTGACAAGAGCAATGGTTGCTTGACCGGGTCGAGCGGGTGTGGTTGGTCGAGCGGTTTGGTCAGAGACTCCAACGGACAATTTTCTATTTTAATTATGCAATAATGTTGTTCATTATTCTATTGCTTAATGTAATGTTTATTGTCATTGTTAGGATTAGAGCACTAAATTTAATCCAAGAAAGCACAAAAACAAAGATGAAGAAACACAAAACCAAAGAGAAGAACACACAATTTTGGGAGGTGGAGAGAGTTCTAATATCAATGTGATATTAGAATGAAAAACTCCACCCTTGACAACAATTGAATGAGTATTATTGCACATTTGATGTTTGTACACAAGAACCCCTTAGAATGATCAACAATGAGAGAGTTGATCAAAGACCCCAAACCTCTCACTAAAATCCTAAGTATTTTGTGGCTCTCCACTCAATCCCAATTGCTCTATACCAATGATCTTACATTGCATTATTACAAGTGTTTTCACTGGCCTTATATAGGTTTTGGACTAAATAAGTGAGTCTTGAACCGGTTCTTGAATGATTTAAAATCACCCGCATAAAACAGAATATCACGTGTCCTTCGCTCGACCAGGTCGAGCAAACCAGAGGTGGGTCGAGCAGGGGTCGAGCGGGGAGATCAGAAGCTACTGTCTCCATTCTGATCTCCTGCTCGACTGGGTCGAGCGAACCCTCTTGGTCGAGCCATCAGGTCGAGCGAGCAGCAGCTCCATTCTAACCATATTCATTTAACCACTACTTGTTTTCAACACTTGTTAATCTTCATGCAACCCATGTAACAATCACCATACATTAAGAATTGGACTTTATTGAGTCACCACATCTAACAATTCTCCACCGTGACGAACATAAATCTAATCTTCATCACAACAATGATCAAGCTATAATACTCATTCATGTCAACTCTCATCTTTTCAACCAAGATGAGTCTCCACCTCTTCAAAGAGGTGCATCTCCCTCAAAGGGGGAGATATGTGCTATATCCTCAAACACAACCAATCAAGTTTGAGCAATGCTCAAACTTTGGAGTAGGAACCGGTTTAGTTAGCATATCCGCCGGGTTATCTTCGGTGTGAACTTTATCAAAGAGCACCTTCCCTTTTCCTATAATGTCTCTTATATAATGATACTTGATTTCAATGTGCTTTGTTCTCCTATAGTAACAATTTTGATGTGATGCCAAGTCAATTGCACTTTGGCTATCACAATACACCGTAGGCACACATTCCTTCATCACAAGTTCACTCACAAACCCCTTAAGCCATTGAGCTTCTTTGAAGCCCTCCGACGCCGATATATATTCCGCTTCCGTAGTGGATTGAGCCACTACCCCTTGCAAGCTAGACCTCCAACTTATAGCCGCTCCTCCAAGGCAAAACACATACTCGGATGTAGACTTTCTTTGGTCAAGATCTCCACCAAAATCAGAATCTACAAAACCTTGCAAGCCTTCACTACTCCTTCCATATTCAATCTCCACACTTGTAGTCCCACACAAGTACCTTAGAATCCCTTTGACAGCGAGCCAATGAGCCTTCCCCGGATTTGCCATGTATCTACTCTAGACCTACGGCTTGAGCAATATCTGGTCTAGTGCACACCATAGCATACATGATACTCCCAACTACACTAGAATATGGCACCGAAGACATAAACTCCTTGTCTTCCTTAGTCTTAGGACAATCTTCCTTAGACACCTTAGTTTGTAATGCTAAAGGTGTTGACATGGGCTTGGCATCTTCCATGTGAAATCTTTCCAAGATTTTCTCTATGTACTTTTCTTGTGACAAGTACAATTTTCCTTTATCACGATCTCTACTAATTTCCATGCCAAGAATCTTCTTTGCCGCCCCTAAATCTTTCATTTCAAATTCACCCTTTAGCATTTCTTTTACCTTATTGGCTTCAAACATGTCTTTTGCTATCACAAGCATATCATCAACATATAGCAAAAGATACATTAATGAACCATCTCCCACTTCCTTCATGTACACACAACTATCATATTCACTTCTCACAAAATCATGTTCAAGCATACATTTGTCAAACCTTCTATACCATTGCCTAGGGGATTGTTTTAAGCCATATAAAGATTTCTTTAACAAACACGCATGGTCTTCTTTCCCCTCAACAATATACCCATCTGGTTGCCTCATGTAAATTTCCTCTTCTAACTCCCCATGTAAAAACGCTGTTTTCACATCCATTTGCTCCAACTCATAATCATATAAAGCAACAAGAGCTAAAAGAGTACGTATAGAAGTGTGTCTTACCACCGGTGAGAAAATTTCATTGTAGTCCACACCCGGTACTTGACTAAAGCCACGAGCCACAAGTCTTGCCTTGCACCTTGCTTCCTCAACACCCGGAATGCCTTCTTTGTACTTGTAGATCCATTAACAATCAACTATTTTCTTGCCCTTTGGTCTTTCCACAAGCACCCATGTTTGATTTTTCCACAAAGATTGTATCTCTTCTTCCATCGCCCCAAGCCATCTCTCGGAATCTTTGCACTCCATGGCTTCCTCATATGAGGAGGGCTCCAAACCAATCACATCACTA
This sequence comes from Amaranthus cruentus, assembly GCA_019425755.1. Classification (NCBI taxonomy): domain Eukaryota; kingdom Viridiplantae; phylum Streptophyta; class Magnoliopsida; order Caryophyllales; family Amaranthaceae; genus Amaranthus; species Amaranthus cruentus. The sequence continues at coordinate 16,366,002 of CM033457.1, read as the reverse complement.
GCCACCATAAGAGCATAGGCGGCCATATCTTCAAACTCTAAATTCTTTGGAGCCTCCACCGGGCGTTTCATCCTCTTCCTACCCCAATCAAAATCATCTTACTCGTATCCCAACCTAGAGGGTGCTTTGATGTCCCTTCTAGGTCGTCTTTGTGCAATGCTTGTTGTTTGCACAATTGGCGATGGTTCCTTCCTTGAGTTGGTGGAAGGAACATCTCCACCCGCTAGGGGTGTCGTCACATCAACATCATCATCAAGAACCTCATCACCTACTTCCCCTTGAGTATCACTATCATCCTTCACACTTTCTTTTGCAACTTTCTTTGCGCTCTCAACATGAAGAAACACCGACTCATTAAAGGTAACGTCCCGGCTTGTGATGATTCTTGATGTGTTAGGGTCCCAAAGCCTAAATCCCTTGACCCCATCCGTATAACCCAAGAAAACACATTTCTTGGCACGAGGCTCCAACTTCCCTTCATTCACATGCACATATGCGTGGCACCCGAAAATTCTAACACCGGAATAGTCCACCGGTGATCCCGACCAAACTTCCTCCGCCGTTTTCAACTCAAGAGCGGTGTTTGGTGATCTATTTGCCAAGAACGCCGCCATCATGACCGCTTCGGTCCAAAACCCCTTACTCATGTTAGCATGAAACAACATACATCGAGCCTTCTCAAGTAAAGTCCTATTCATTCTTTCCGCCACTCCGTTTTGTTGCGGTCTACCAGCACAAGTCCTATGTCGAACAATTCCAACTTTCTTGCAAAACCTTGTGAACTCATCTTTCACAAATTCTAACCCATTGTCCGTTCTCAACCTTTTCACTTGCCTCCCGGTTTGCTTCTCTATTATGACTTTCCAAGCTTTGAACTCATCAAAAACTCCCTCCTTACTCTTCAAGAAGTACACCCATACTTTCCTAGAGTAGTCATCAATAATAGTGAGCATATACCTAGACCCGCCTAAGGATGGCACCCTTGATGGACCCCACAAATCCGAATGGACATAGTCAAGTGTTGACTTTGTCTTATGAGTGGCCGCTTTAAATCTCACTCTCCTTTGCTTCCCAAGCACACAATGCTCACAAAAATCCATGGCACCGATTGCTAGTTTTCCAAGAAGCCCTTTCTTGGACAACTCTAATAAACCTCTTTCACTTATGTGCCCCAAACGTAAGTGCCATAACCGAGTATGATCCGCTTCTTTGATTGAGGACCCAACACAAGCGGACCCCTCAATTGTCGACCCACTAAGCTCATACAACGACCCAACCTTCTTGCTCTTCATGACTACTTGTGCACCCAAAGTAATTCTAAGTACACCCTTCTCAAGAATGCACCGACACCCATTACTATCCAAGGCACCCAAGGAGATCAAATTCTTCTTCATATCGGGAACATGTCTCACATTGCTCAAAGTACGCACAATGCCATCAAACATCCTAACTCTAATGGAACCAATGCCCACCACCTTACATGAGGCATTGTTCCCCATAAGCACTACACCTCCATGCACTCCCTCATAGGTAGTGAACCAATGCCTATTTGGGGTGATATGGTATGAACATCCCGAGTCAAGGATCCATTGATCCCTCGACTTATCCCCCCGACTCTACCGTAAGAAGTATAGGACTATCATCACTATAGTCCTCATCATCGCTCCTATGAACCACAACCGCCGAATCATGAGAAGTGGATCCATTCCCATTCCACTTCCCTTTGCCCTTATTCAACTCCGGATAAAACCTCTTAAAATGACCCTTCTTCTTGCAATTGTAGCACACCACGCTCTTTTGTCTAGACTTCGACCTAGACTTGCTATGTTTGGGTTTATTTTCCCCAAAGTTGCCCTTGAACCTTCCTCTAACCACAAGACCATCACCTTGTGACCCATCATCACCCTTGGTCAATTGCTTGTCTATCAACTCTCTTTGCAACAACGCTCCTTTGACCTCTTCAAGAGTAATGACTTCCTTTCCATACAAGACCGTCTCTCTAAAATGCTTATATTCTTTGGGCAAAGAACATAGCAACTTGATGGCAAGATCCTCATCATCCAAAGACACATCAAGGTTACTCAAATCTATGACTATGGAGTCAAATTCATCCAGATGTGACTTGAGTGAACTACCTTCCTCAAGTCTAAGATCATGCAACTTGCTCTTCAACAACAAACGGTTCGTCACCGACTTCGTCATATACAATGATTCAAGCCTAAGCCAAAGTCCCACTGCCGTCTCCTCCTTTGCCACTTCCCTAAGCACCTCATTAGAAAGACTTAGTTGTATCAATGTAAGAGCCTTAATGTCCAATTCTTCAAACTCTTCTATGGATATTGTTGAAGGCCTCTTTGCTTTCCCCAAGATTGCCTTCTCTAAACCGTTTTGTACCAAGATAGCTCTCATCTTGAGTTTCCACAACCCAAAGTTGACATTCCTATCAAATTTCTCTATACAAATGATCTTACATTGCATTATTACAAGTGTTTTCACTGGCCTTATATAGGCTTTGGACTAAATAAGTGAGTCTTGAACCGGTTCTTGAATGATTAACAATCACCCGCATAAAACAGAATTTCCCGTGTCCTTCGCTCGATCAGGTCGAGCAAACCAGAGGTGGGTCGAGCAGGGGTCGAGCGGGGAGATCAGAAGCTACTGTCTCCATTTTGATCTCCTACTCGACTGAGTTGAGCGAACCCTCTTGGTCGAGCCATCAGGTCGAGCGAGCAGCAGCTCCATTCTGACCATATTCATTCAACCACTACTTGTTTTCAACACTTGTTAATCTTCATGCAACCCATGTAACAATCACCATACATCAAGAATTGGACTTTATTGAGTCACCACATCTAACAGTCATAGTTAATATTGTGGGTGTTTATTGTGCTTTTTGGTGAGTTAATGTGTGACTCTAAGATTGACACTCACCTTCATCTATTAGGGAGAATCAACCTTAGAGTAAGTACCACCACAAACACATTTTGAGAGAAAGCTATTACTTTGCTTGAAACTTGAGAGTGTTCCTCATTGTTCTTGCATTTTGTGATCTTGAGAGATTGTTCTCAAGATAGAAAGAGTTTATTATACTTGCACTTGTCGAGTTCAATATAATAAACATCATTTGAGGGGGAGGTATCCAAGATACCCATAAACACTTGTGTTCTTTTGCATTATTTTTTGTGTTTTTTCATTGTTAAACCTTGTTGTGCCGTTCCTTTTAATTGGTATCAGATCGGGGAGATCATTTGGGCCATTTGGGGTGTGAAAGTGAGGTTATAAGAACAACATAAACACAATGAGTGAAGGGGAAAAGTTCCTTATTCAATTGTTTGATGGAAAAATCAACTTTGCTATTTGGAAAAGCTCCGTAGAGGACTACTTGGTACAACAAGGCATTGATGATGCTTTGTTGAAAGAGAGACCAAATCATATTGAGGAGGCAACATGGACACAAATTCATAAGAAGGCGGTAATTACAATCCGGCTTGCCATTGCACCCGAAATCAAGTATAACTACTTAAAAGAGACTAATCTCGGTGAGTTGTTAGAAAAACTACGAGCGGTGTATACTTCTAAGGTAGTGTTTGGCCAAACTTTGAAAACAACTTCTGCAACAAAAAAGCCAAAACTCGACCAAACACTGTGTTTTCGAGAAGTTGAAACAGTTTTGAAAAAGCTAAAAACAACTTCTACAAGAGTCAAGAGGAGAAGCTACAAATTGTAACTTTTGCTCCTAACTTCTCAAAGAGCTTCATACTTTTTTCATTTGATGTTAAAAAAATTCCTATATTTTCTCCAATAACTATGAATTTTTTTTATTACTTTCATTTTTCATTTTTCATATTTTCCTCCAGAATTCAAAAATTTTTACTTCATTGTATAATTCATTTGTCATCACAACCAACATCGATCCCAATTACTTTTTTATTGAATATTATGCGATTCAATTACATCAAAATTTCATATATATTTTATCTTTGAATTTATTAACATATTTAAATATGTTTTTCTATAAAGTAAATTGTCAAATTTGGGATTTATTATTTTTTTTAATTACTTAATTTAGTGTATTTGAATTTTTTTTTTCTAAAATTATAATGATTATTTTTTAGTGTATGCTTGATGCTTTGTGACTCGACTATTTTTTAGTGTATGTCATATGTTTTTCCATCATATTAAAACACTAACGTTCAATAAACATAAGAAAAAAAAGCCAAACACACATTCCCAAAACTCTTTTTAAAAATATGAGGCCAAACACATCTGTTTCTAAAAAGTGTTTCTCTAGAAACAGTTTCTACTGAATTACTTTTGAGAAACAAAAGTTGATTTCCAAAAGCTAGGCCAAACATACCCTAAATCTCTTACCAATAAACTTTGCTTGAGGTGGGAATTGTATCAACTCATGAAGGATGAGGACACATCGATGCAAGACCACATTAACACATTTAACAAGTTGGTGTGTCCATTGTTGAATGCGGATGAAAAGTTGACTGATGAAGAGCAAGCCTTACTACTCTTGGCTTCACTTCCCAAGGGCTATAAGAATATAGTTCAAACATTGCTCATAGGTAGGGATTCTATTACTCTTGATTAAGCATTGGCGGCGTTGAGAGAGAATGATAGCTTCATGGTGAGAAGAAAGGGCGAAAAGAAGAAAAATTTTGGGGATGGTTTGTTTAGTGAGGGTTCTAATAGGGGTAGGACCAAAGACAAGGGATAACAAGGAAGGATAAAGGCTCAAGGGAGGGTGACCATAGTGAAAAGGAGCGTTACTATTGTTAGAAAAAGGAGCATATACAAATGATGTGCAAGGAATTTAAGGAGGACCTTAAGAGAATGAAAAGCTTAAGGGAAGGAAAAAATGACAATGAGGGTAGCAGGAGTGCCGCTCTAGGCATTGGAAGTGATGATAACTATGATAGCGCTCTATTAGTTGATGGGGGAGTGGTTCATAGTTATGAATGGGTAATGGACTTCGATTGTTCATTCCACATTTGTTGTGAGAAAGAAATATTTACTAAGCTTAGTTATGGAGATAATGACCTTATTGCTTTATCAAATGATGAGAAGGTGAAAGTAGAAGGTATTGGGGAGGTTATAATTAAGACTCTCGGAGGTGTCAAGAGAAGACTCGGTGATGTGAGGTATGTACTTAAGTTTTAGAGAATTCATAATATCATTGGGTAGATTTGAGAGTAAGGGATGCACTTTCAAAACGAATGGAAAGGTTTTTAAAGTCATTAGAGGGAGCCTTGTGCTCATGAAGGGTATTAGGAGTAAGAGGAACTTGTATGAGTTACAACTTGGGTGTGGTAGCCTTGGCCACAAATTTGTTGATTGTGTGTTTGGGTCAAAAAGGGTCACATTCAAGGTTGATAAGAATATTGCACTTGAGGGGAAGATTGTTAAAGCAAGTAACTATATTTTTGAATATGACGTTAACTTTAATCACTTAATCGAACATGCCTTAGAGTGTACTTTGGATAATAACGATAAGGATGTCTCGAGTTGCGTGGGATCGAAGTTTGGAATGTTTGATAAGGTGTTGCTTGATCATGGCAACAAGTATTGAGGTCAGAAGGCTTCGCTCGACCTAGTTATGGACCGCTCAACCGGGTCGAGCGAAGGTGGGGGTCGAGCAAATGGGCGAGAAGCAAGTCAGTAGCATTCTGGAGTGCTCGTTCGATCAGAGAAAAGGTCGTTCGACCGGGTCGAGCGGATATGGTTGGTCGAGCGGTTTGGTCAGAGACTCCAACGGACAATTTTCTGTTTTAATTATGCAATAATGTTGTTCATTATTCTATTGTTTAATGTAATGTTTATTGTCATAGTTAATTGTGGGTGTTTATTCATTTATAAATTATAATCACAAATTTAATATTTGGCGTTTTAGCCACTATCTATATCTATCAATACTATATACTAAAACAAATCTATACTATATAGTAAAACAAAACACAGCTGATCTAAGCAACTTAACAAATTGATGAGTTGTCATATTCTCATGAGATTGATAATGTCATTGAATAAGGATAAATATAGGAATATTAAATGTCAATGATGTTTATAAGATGATTAATTTAAAGGAAATTATCATTGGTGCCCCTGTGTTTTGGACTTTTATCAATGGTGTACAAACTTTTTTGTTTTTTCCAATGGCACCCCTGACGTTTAGGGTAATTAACAACCGTGACCTTTTAAAGTTTTTTCCGTTAAAAATCCGTTAGTTTCTCTTCTTCTTCTTCTTCTTCTTCTTCTTCTTCACTCCTTCCATGGTTGCCTTCCATGGCTGCCCTTCTTCAATAAACCCAGAAAAATTAATCTCATAAGGATTTGATCTTTTTACTTCTTCTTCTTCCCATTAATTTTATTGGGTTTTGTGTAAAATTATCAATCAATCTCATATCATTATCATCCACATTACTTTGTTCATCAAAAAATGAAAAAGATTTGATCTTTTTACTCCTTATGGTTTGATTTGTTGCTGTATATTTGATCCTGAAAATACCTCCCAAAATTCCTTTCAATGTGATTCTGATGTAAGCTTACATATTCTAACAATCTCTCTTTTAATTGAAATAAATTGGTTTTTTCTTACTTGTAATTTTTAACTCATTATTACTACCTTTTAAAAATCTTCCCTTTTTCCTTTTTCTTTTGCTCTAAAGGTCACATTTTTAGTGCAAAAATGGGGATTGGAAGTGGTATCATTCATTGTAATCAACATTTGGGAAAGATTTCTTTGTGGGTTTCAATTAGGGTTTCATGATTTAGTTAGTTTCTGGGTTTTTTTTGTTGTTGGAAAAATTATAAAGAATGAGTGAATCAGCAAGAAAATCATCATCTTTAGCAATTATAGAGAAAAAACCACACATTCAAAGACCTGGTGGTTGTGTTGGAATTTTTTTCAACTTTTTGATTTGAATAGAAGATTTGCTAAGAAGAAATTCTTCCCTAAGAAGCTTCTTCCACCTGGATTTACTTTTGGTGAATTTGTAGATTAATTTGTAAATTAATCTACATTAATTTGTAGATTAATTTGTAGATTAGGTCTGGTAATGCTCTTTGCAAAACCCAATAAAATCAAACCATAAGAAGTAAAAAGATCAAATCCTTATGAGATTAATTTTTCTGGGTTTATTGAAGAAGGGCAGCCATGGAAGGCAACCATGGAAGGAGTGAAGAAGAAGAAGAGAAACTAACGGATTTTTAACGAAAAAAACTTTAAAAGGTCACGGTTGTTAATTACCCTAAACGTCAGGGGTGCCATTGGAAAAAAAAAAAAGTTTGTACACCATTGATAAAAGTCCAAAACACAGGGGCACCAATGATAATTTCACTTAATTTAACCATCATTAAAACTTTAGTTGAGAGTATAACATATACTTTTAAAATTTAAAAAAACAATGTAATAAATAGTAGTTAGTAATAATGATGTACAAATTATTATCTTTGATTTTTAATTTACAAATCATCATTAATTTATATTTATTTAAAAAAACATTCATTCATTTACAAATTAATTATATTATTTTTAATTATACTTTAAAAAAAATTCACTAAAATGCTAACTATATTATAGATATAATTTACAATGACCCACTGCTTTATCATTATTAGAATGATAACTATAAAAGAAGTTTGAATTTCAATTTTCATGAATTTAATAAAATGTGTAATAAAAAATAGTTAAAATTTATGTAATATTAAATGGTCCCATTCAATTTATTTGTTTTTTACATCAAAATGAAAAAAAATGTGCATTGCACGGAGATTATCTAGTAAATAATAAAGTGCAAGCATATAGAATTAAATAACTTAGAAGTCTTATAGGATAATTCTATATAATACTTTCTCTGGTTCTTTTTTATTGTCCACTTTGGGTTTGGAACACATATTAAGAAAATAATAGTTGAAGTATTCTAAAGGATTATAATAATTGTAAAGGTGGTGGTTGTGGTGTTTTAAATGATTATAATAACTAGATAGTTCCCGTGCGATGCATGACTTTTATTAAACTATTTGACATATTTGTATAAATTAAGATTTTATAATCATTTAAAAAATAAAATTGAAAAGATATTATAAATAATTGAAAAAAAAAATAAAATACATGGGTTTCTACTTTTTAATACATTAAATAATATAAGTATATAATTTAAAAAGTAAAAAATCAATCAATATGAATAATATAATAGTCATAATTACAAAGTAGTAAAGTCAAATATATAAATACTATTAGGTTTTAATGACAATGACATAATCATAGACTTTTAGAGGGAAAACTTTTGTTGAGGTTGTGACACGTAAATAATTTAAAAAAATTATTGTGTCATCCGTGTTTTGTTTTAGTAATAGTTATAGAAGATTATAAAGATGGTAGTTGGGGTATTTAAGTGACTATAATAATTATAAAGTTGATAGTTAGAGTATTTTAAATAATATAAGTGGAGATATTCTGGTCTTTACTTGTGTGAATATAGGGTATTTAGGTAAAAAACTTTGTCATAAATAGAGAACTAACCAAATAAGAAAATTGCAAAATAAAAAAGAAATAAAGAGTACATGACTTTTAAAATTATTTTGTATACTGCATGAATAAAATTACCTAGTGATGCCTTCAGTTGACCTAACATTTTGGTACTGCATGAATAAAAAACAACAATGTCAGTTAAAATGAGTCAAACCATATTTTTGTAAGCTTGACTTGAAGTTGTTATGGAAGTATACCTCCGTGGTTGTCGAACTTTGGCTTGGATTTGTCCTGTAAAAATGAAATTACTATCAAAATGAAAAGGAAACCATAATTGAGAAACTTGCATTTGGTAATTTATTTAGAATATAATAAGTATATAAATTAACACTAAAGTGCTATGAAAATAATAAATTAATACTCCCTCCGGTCCAGTTTACTTGTCCCATTTCCTTTTTTGGCAATTCCTCTTTACTTATCCCATTTCCTTTTTTGGATATCCTTTTTTTACCTAAATACCCCACTTTTTCAATTCCCAATACTCCACTACCACCTTTACAATTAATTTAATCAATTAAAATACCCAACTACCACCTTTTCCAATGGACCCCACTACTACCTTAATATCCGTGTTTGGTCAAATGGGACAAGTAAACTGGACCGGAGAGAGTATTAATATAAGTATAAATATTTAATTTTAATGGAAAAGGTGGTTACCAGAAAAGAAAACCCAATTATAATCGATTATATGTCAGTTTCTGACATGGGGAAGGTGGTTAGTGGTATGACATAGGGAAAGTGATAGACATGAAATTATATCCTTAAAAAAAAGTGATTGCGTCAAAGAATAATAAGTAACACATTAATTTCTTTGATTTTGTATTTCATTCTTTCTCATCACCGTATTTTCTCTATATGCTTATATGTGAAAAAATCTTACAAATTTTGTCAGTTTATTTTTGAAATTACACCTTTGCACCCTATCTTTACTTAAACCCCATTTTAACCGGTGACCTGATGATTTTTAAAATTCACACCCAACTCCTGGCATTCACTTCCCTCCTTCTCCCTCATTTATTTCCCTCCTTCCATTACTGTTAAACATCTCATCACCATTAAAGTTCATCCTTTCAATTTCATTAAAACTGCGCCAAGTCAGTGAGTACTTCACTCCTCTCATTTACTCTAGTAGTTGGCTTCTTCCCTGAACAGGTATGAAGCAAGTCTATTTCTTTACCATTTCGGGTCATTGATTTTGTTTTCTTTGTTTGTTGTTGAAGATGGATGATACGATTGCATTTAGGTTTTTGTATGGTGGTAAATTTAGTAGTGATGATGATGATATGTCTTACATTGGGGGTATGGATAGGACGTTTCAAGAAATTGAGAGGCTGAACTTTAATGGTGATGAGAAGATGAACTTTGATTTTGATGAGGAGAGTACATGGCTTCCATGCTTGAGAAAGAAGAAGATGAACATCTTTATATATCTAGGGTTTAGTAATTTAAAATTTATCTTTTTTTTATAAAATGCAATTTAACCGGTTCTCTAAGTTAAACAATGGGCTGTGTACTTTAGATGAAGATGGGGTGCAAAGGTGGGATTTTTAAAAAATAATCAAAAGATCGGATTTTTAGAAGAGAACAACCCAAAGGTCGGATTTTTCAAAATTGATATATTTAAGGTAAAAATTGATACCTCTAAGAGCAAAATTAAAAAATGCACAGATTAAGGAAAAAAGCTAATGGACTCCATATTGGGCCGCGTCTTATTCTAAGACGATTTACGCAAGTTTTTGTGTTTTTAAAAGTACTCTATCTAATCTCTTGTTCATTTAGGACTCATCAAAAGCCCATTTTTAGCCCGCTCTGTGTATTGTAAAAGTTGATCCTTCAAAAGTCCTTCCCAATTAAGGCCCAATCCGTTGAAAGCCCGTCTAATAAAGGGTTGGGTCCGGGGTCTGATGGGTCCCCGACCCATTGCACACCCTTACTTAAGACTAGGAGGTGTTCGGTATAAGAAGTGGAAATGTAATGGAAAATGAAATGTGTTACGAGCAGTACTCCGAGTATTGTTAAGTATTATTGTTGATCAATATTTGGTATAAAGAGATATATAATGGAATGATGATTAATTTCAAGATGATAAGCAAAGCTAGTACTGGAGTACCCTTATGATGATGATTGTTGGGATAATGGTGACTCGAACACCATTGATGAAGATGATGAACGGTTGCAAACGCCGAAGCGACGTCGGTATGGCGAAAGGTTGAAGATGACTCATAAGTGATTTGACTTTTGAGCGAAAAGTACGGGAAAGCAGTTTCCTTATCTTAATTGGGCGGTTTGGAGCAGTTTCTTTCCTTGTTTTGTGCCGCACGTTTTGTGGAGTGTGAGATTTGTTATCTCACGGTTAGTTACATTGATGTGGCCGGTTATTTTTGTGAGTTATTGATGCAAAAACTTCCTTTTTTATGGGTTTTATTATGTATACCCCATTTTAGAGTTAAAGTATTATAATTCACAAAATTAGAGAGAGATCACAAAAGGGCCATTTTTCTTTGTGCTTGAGAGGTTGATTCATCTTGTAAATCTTTGCTATTCATAGTGAAATTGTTTGATCTCGGTGCCGGTGGACGTAGCTATCACATTGATAGTGAACCACGTTAAATTTCTTGTGTCATTTTCTTATTGTTTGTTTGAATTTTTATTGTTTCATTATTGTTTTTCGACCTTGGCTTCCGCTGTCGCACAACAATTGGCATCCAGAGCTCAGCTTTAGTCCTTGGAAGAGTCTTTTGAGTGAAACAATGGTGGGAGATTTAACAATTAGAATTGAGAATTTAATGGGAAAAACAGTTTCGGGTTATGGTAAATAAAGATGAAGGGTTTGTTGAAACAACAGCAGATCTGGCGTCCGTTGGCTCCAAAAAGTACTACTGCGGGGTCGAAAGACGGACTAACTGACGGGCAATTAGCAGTAATGGAGGAAAAGGCTCATTCTACCATTTTGCTTAGTTTGGATGATCATATCATCACAGAGGTTGTTGATAAAGGGACGACAGCAGAATTGTGGCTGAAATTGGAATCATTGTATATGACCAAGTCGCTGACCAACAAGTTGCTACTGAAACAACGGTTATTCGGCCTTTGTATGCAGTTAGGTACTCCCTTACGGGATCATCTAGAAAATCTTAATTTATATTTTATTGGATTTGAGTAATTTAGATGTTAAGATAGATGATGAGGATGCTGCGTTGATTTTACTTGTATCTCTGCCATCTAGTTTTGAGAATTTTGTTGAGTCGTTTGAGGTAGACAAAGACTCGTTGACTCTAGAAGAAGTGAAGGTAGCACTTCACTCTAGGGAGTTGCGTCAAAAGGCGACTGGTGTTAATGAAGGTAGTGGTTGTCGGTTATTTGTTAAATCCGGGAAAAATTCTAGGAAGAAAAAGGGGTTTAACTATGATAACGATGCTGAGAAGGGTACTGGTGATAGTATGGATGTGTCTAGCAACACTAGGAGAATTACCTGTTATTACTGTAATGAACCAGGACATTTTAAGTCTAAGTGTCCTAAACTAAAGAATATATCTCAAGCCGCTGTAGTTCAAAGTAAACAGAATAAGAACTATGATTCTGAGGAAGACTTAGCATTGGTCGGTTGTGTAGAGTCTAGGGAATCGTGTAATTTTTGGGTTCTTGATTCTGGTTGTTCATTCCATATGAGTCCTCGTTGAGATTTGTTTGATATATACTTATGAGTCCTGTTTTGGAGAGTCAGTTACGGTTGGTAATGGTGCTTCATGTGAGGTAGTAGGTATCGGCTCTATGAGACTACAGACTGTTGATGGGAGAAGGTTGAGTTTGACTAGAGTGAGGCATGTTCCTGCATTAAGGAAGAATTTGATTTCACTTGGGACCTTGGATGATTTGGGGTTTAGTGGAAAATTCTTTAATGGGGATTTGAGTGTCTTTAAGTGTTCGAAATTCGTCCTTAAGGGTATTAAGGAGAGATCCTTGTATGTCTTTCAAGGTGTTACGCTGCTTAGTTCTGATGTTTGTGCTTCTACTTGTTACCGGGAGATGATTGGTCAGGATAGACAGAGTCATATGGGTGCGAGTAGAAAGTTGGTTATGTCCTCTAGGAATCTTCATACATGTGTCAAGGAAACTTTTCTTGAGGTTGACAAGCGTCAGGTGTTTGATGTTAAACACGGGTTGAAGCTTGGGATTGAAGCTCAAGTTGGTGATGACAGGTTGTATAGTAAGAAGATTGGTTGTCTACAATGGGACTATTGTTCTTATGTATTTGCTATGTTCTGTGTTTTAGGTATTTTGAGGCATCATACCTATGGGATAACACCATTGCAGAACGGTGTTACAGAACTAGTAAATTGAGTCTTGGCTAGTAGAGTTTGGTGCATGCTCTCTAGTGCTTGGCTTAGGAGGAGGTACTGGGTTTGTTTGTTCATTCGGGGTCTACACACAGGAATCGACTTGAACAGTTTGTGTGTGATATGGTGTTATTGGGTATTGAATTATCTCATGGTAAAAGTCTTGTTTTTGCTCAAATGTGTTGTTGGGTATTTTGGAGCTTCTGTTGTGGTGATAATGGTACTGAGTTCGAGGTGGAGTATGAGGTTGATTCCTTGACCATGTCTGTTCAACCCCGAATTAGTTTTGTTGATGCTGTTCTAGGTATCTCGCGGTCTGTGATTTCTTTAGCTATCTTTAATTATGTGGATAGTGTAAAGGAGTCGTTACAGGGAGCATTCCATCAGCTTAAAAGTTTTCGTAATAAGCCTATATGTGTTATTACAAAATCTAATAGGTTGATTTCAGGGATTGTTGTTTTTATTGCTATAAGTGTGGTAGGTTATGCATTAAACCTTGTGGGATTGGTAAGGTTGGTAGCCAGTTTTGTGGAGTCACTTGAACCTCCAACTTATGAGCATCGTTTAGAGTATGGTGAGCTCGCACAATGGCCTACTATGACTGTATGTGTGAACAGAGTTTGGGAATTATTTTGGGTACTGATTGGGAGGAAGATTCTAGAGTCTTCGTGTTATTGGTACTATAGGTTTGTTATGGAGCTGCATAATTATCCATCTGTTGTGGTTATATTTGTTGTCATGAAGTTTGTGACCTATGTTGATAGACTGGTAGTGTTGTTCATCTCATTTATGTCAACCTCAATTTGAGGATGCGCGTGTCTACATGTCTGGAGTTTCGGTTTGGTGTTTGAAGTATGTTATAATGTATATTTGTTTTGCGCATGCCATTAGTGTCATTTGCAGGTTTGTGACTCAACCTGGGTAGGACACTGGCAAGTAGAGAGTTGCTCTCTCTATGGGTTATATGAGTCAGCTGTTGTAGTTCTTGTGTACTGGAATGATATTGGGTGTTTGTGTTTGTTGGTTGATATTTGGATTAGTATCACTAGACTTGGTTTTGATCTTGCTTTGGGTAGTTTCGTGATAAGTTGGGAGTCGTATTTGGGGTCTTCGGTAAATGTGAAGATTAAATACAGGGCTTTAACTTCTACTGCAAAGGGGGTCTTTGTGTGTGTCTGGTCTTAGTGATGGTTCAGTGTGATCGGTCTGTTTCGACTTCGGTGTACGTAGATTTTGTGACATTTGATTAAGTACTTGATGTTGGTGAGAAGCACAGTATGGTCAGGTCTCATTCAGGGGGTACATACAAGAAGGTGGAGGTGAAGACGGCAGGATATCTTGACAATCCTACGGGGTTCTTTGCTATATTGCTGACTTATATGGTTTAGGCCCTTAAGGGCGGCGATGAGAAGCTCCAAGAGGAGGTGTGTTAGTCTCTAGGTGGAGCTTGCTCATGGACTCGTAATGTTGGTGGAGCATTATGAGGGACTTGTGATGCAGCTGGAGCATTATGAGTGGTTATAGGTCTTGGTTAGAGACTTATCGTGATGGGCCTTGGTCGAAAACTTATCGGGATGTGTGGCTTTAGCACAAGCTTTGCATCGGGTTTTGGCTTGAGATATGTTCACTATGTGTTGATGTGGTAGTTGTTGCTATGGGTTCTCGTCAAGGTGGAGATTGTTGGGATAATGGTGACTCGAACACCATTGTTGAAGATGATGAACAGTTGCAAACGCCGAAGCGACGTCGGTATGGCGAAAGGTTGAAGACGACTCATAAGTGATTTGGCTTATGAGTGGAAAGTACAGGAAAGCAATTTCCTTATCTTAATTGGGCGGTTTGGAGCAGTTTCTTTCCTTGTTTTGTGTCGCACGTTTTGTGGAGTGTGAGATTTGTTATCTCACGGTTAGTTACATTGATGTGGCCGGTTATTTTTGTGAGTTATTGATGTAATAACTTCCTTTTCTATGGGTTTTATTATATATACCCCATTTTAGGGTTAGACTTTAGAGTATTATAATTCACAAAATTAGAGAGAGATCACAAAAGAGCCATTTTTCTTTGTGATTGAGAGGTTGATTCATCTTGTAAATCTTTGCAGTTCATAGTGAAATTGTTTGATCTCGGTGTCGGTGGATGTAGCTATCACATTGATAGTGAGCCACGTTAAATTTCTTGTATCATTTTCTTATTGTTTGTTTGAATCTTTATTGTTTCATTATTGTTTTTCGACCTTGGCTTCCGCTGTCGCACAACAATGATGATCAACATTAGATGATGAATAAAAAAATACCGAAACAATCCAAGAACATGCTTAAAACCTTCATAGAATATAGAGGTTTTTTTTTAAATTACCCAAATAATCAATAATCAATCAATGATAAATAAATTTTAATTTAATTACAACATAAGTTTTCAAAATTCATACCTTAGCTTGAAAAGGTTAAATAAATGGGAAATTGGTAAATGTGGCCCACTGTGCAACTGGGTTCGGCAACGAAGTAGAAATGGTTTGTTTAATACTAACTCCTATTCAGCACAAGTGTCCCATAGTTTTTTTGGCACTATTCATTCATCAATCTTAATTTGTATTTTACTCTTAATCTATAAATTAAAACATAGTCATGTGGGATCTTATTTGATTCGTCTCAATACAACGATTATTAATATCAAATTTTTATAATTTTTAATTAACAATAATTGGAGATATTAAGGGTTAAAATGTTGTCTCGGCAAGTGTGAAAAACTAAATGGGACACTTGTGCTGAATAGGAGAGAGTATTAACTATTTTATGAAATTATTTAGGGATTGAAAAGCAAGTTAGGGTTGAGAGGTTTGTAAGAAGTGAAAGTAGAATTAATTAGACAAATCATTATAATTGGTCTTATTAATGAGAGAAAAGAGGAAACAAATGTTTGTGGGGAATGAGAGAAAAGAGAATGATTAGGGCTAAAAAGAATGAGAGAAAAGAGCAAACAACTGTTTGAAGTTGACACAAAAACAAACCTCTATTTTCTTCAAACAATTTCCCAATTTTTTCTCATCATTATCTTTATTTGAACAACTTACCGTAATGTGCCCATATTTTCTGGAATAATCTCATTAAATTCTTCTTTCAAACGGAATAATCTCATGAAAGAAAGTTAGGGAAGAGATAGAGAGGTAGGAAAAAAGGGTAATTAATTGGACATATCATTAATATAAAATACATAATAAAAGAATACTCTACATTATGCTGAATATTTAACCAGATCTCACATAAATATATGTTTTATCCGGTAAATATGTATCTAAAATATTAATCTAATTTCTCTCTGCTTAAGGTGGAGTATTTCAAATTAGAAGTATTTTTTTTAAAAGAATAAATTGTTCTATCAAGAAAAGTTTTTAAAGAAGAAAAATGTATAATTATTCAAGTATATCTTTGTCATGCATGTTGTAACATCTTATTAATTAGAGATCGAGATATTTGTTTTTTCACACTATCCAATATATGCACTTATTCAGTGCTTAATATCTTTTATTATATCTCACTTGACTATGTTTTAATCTATAGATTAAGAATAAAATACAAATTAAGAGTAATAAGTGAATAATATCAAAAAATAAAGGAAAAATTATAAGAAACTATCTAATCTATATGTCTATTTGCAAAAAATTACTTTATGTAAATTTTTTTGCAAAAAAAATTTTTTTGCAAAAAACTACCTAATCTAATACTCCCTCCTATTCATTCAAAAGGGGACATTTCTATTTTGGGTCAATTCATACAAAATGTCTCATTTCTATTTTTACTCTCACCTTTACAATTAATTTAATCAATTAAAATATCCAACTACCCCCACTTTTACTACTCCCAATACCCAACTACTACCTTTACAATTAATTTAATCAATTAAAATATCCCATCATATCACTCTTAAAAACCGTGCCCAAGCCAAATGTCTC
Source organism: Amaranthus cruentus (assembly GCA_019425755.1). Lineage (NCBI taxonomy): Eukaryota > Viridiplantae > Streptophyta > Magnoliopsida > Caryophyllales > Amaranthaceae > Amaranthus > Amaranthus cruentus. The sequence goes on along the minus strand of CM033457.1, from coordinate 16,349,177 downwards.
CTTTTGTGTGAATAGGAGATGCGACTTACCTAGTCCTTGGATTAGTGATGCCTTCAGTTGACCTAACATTTTGGTACTGCATGAATAAAAAACAATAATGTTAGTTAAAATGAGTCAAACCATATTTTTGTAAGCTTGACTTGAAGTTGTTATGGAAGTATACCTCCGTGGTTGTCGAACTTTGGCTTGGATTTGTCCTGTAAAAATGAAATTACTATCAAAATGAAAAGGAAACTATAATTGAGAAACTTGCATTTGGTAATTTATTTAGAATATAATAAGTATATAAATTAACACTAAAGTGCTATGAAAATAATAAATTAATATTAATATAGGTGTAAATATTTAATTTTAATGGAAAAGGTGATTACCAGAAAAGAAAACCCAATTATAATCGATTATATGTCAGTTTCTGACATGGGGAAGGTGGTATGACATAGGGAAAGTGATAGACATGAAATTATATCCTTAAAAAAAAGGTGATTGCATCAAAGAATAATAAGTAACACATTAATTTCTTTGATTTTGTGTTTTTATTCTTTCTCATCACCGTATTTTCTCTATATGTTTATATGTGAAAAAATCTTACAAATTTTGTCAGTTTATTTTTGAAATTACACCTTTGCACCCCATCTTTACTTAAACCCCATTTTAATCGGTGATCTGATGATTTTTAAAATTCACACCCAACTCCTGGCATTCACTTCCCTCCTTCTCCCTCATTTATTTCCCTCCTTCCATTACTGTTAAACATCTCATCACCATTAAAGTTCATCGTGATGAAAGTTCATCCTTTCAATTTCTTTAAAACTGCGCCGAATCAGTGAGTACTTCACTCCTCTCATTTACTCTGGTAGTTGGCTTCTTCCCTGAACAGGTATGAAGCAAGTCTATTTCTTTACCATTTCGGGTCATTGATTTTGTTTTCTTTGTTTGTTGTTGAAGATGGATGATATGATTGCATTTAGGTTTTGGTATGGTGGTAAATTTAGTAGTGATGATGATGATATGTCTTACATTGGGGGTATGGATAGGACGTTTCAAGAAATTGAGAGGCTGAACTTTAATGGTGATGAGAAGATGAACTTTGATTTTGATGAGGAGAGTACATGGCTTCCATGCTTGAGAAATAAGAAGATGAACATCTTTATAGATCTAGGGTTTAGTAATTTAGAATTTATCTTTTTTTATAAAATGCAATTTAACCGGTTCTTTAGGTTAAACAATGGGCTATGAAGATGGGGTGCAAAGGTTAGATTTTTAAAAAATAATCAAAAGATCGGATTTTTAGAAAAGAACAACCCAAAGGTCGGATTTTTAGAAGTAAATTTTTCTTTTTTTTAATAGGATCATCCCCCAACAACAGCCACCAACTTTACTCATTTTCAATTAAACAGCCGCAAACTTCGTTTATCCCCAACAACAGCCACCAACTTAGGAAACACGACATCGAAACAACCAATTTACCGGATGACCTGCTAATTGACCGTTGACCATGCTTAATGACCTTTGACTTTCCCTTAATTTCACTAATTAAACCTAATTACCTAATTATCCCTAATTAAACCCTTCTTCCCCAACCTTTTTCTAACCCACCTCAAATCACCTCCATTTCTCCCTTTCATCACCACCACCACCACTACCACCACCACCACCATTAAAACCCCTCGAAAATCCTCTTTCTTCCACACAATCCAGCATTTCCAGCATGTTAAGTGTTCTCATTATGAGCATCACACAATTTCTTGAGGGAATAATATAAGAAGGAAAATGGGTACAGTAAACTCACTGGTTCCATTTTTGTTACTTTACCAATCTAATTTAATTTAATGAGTTCATCGCCAATAAGGTTGTTCTTTCTGTGTACAGATCAATCTAATTTTCAATTTAATAAATAAGAAAATGGGTTGTTTTTTCAATCTAATTAATGGATTCACAGTAAACAGATCTGTACACAGAAAAAACAACCCATTATTACTTTACCAATCTGTAGCTTATAAACACAAGTTCCATTTTTGTTACTTTACCAATCTAATTTAATGATCAGAAACAGATCAATAAGAATCCAGCAAGTAATCAGAAATAAATGGGCAAAATTAATTTTTATTTTTCTGTGTACAGTAAACTCACTGGTATGCCTTGGTAGCTAAAAATCTGTCCAAATAATTCACAGCTAAACATAAACTCAATGGTTGAAACTCTAAGTGGAAGACAACCCACCAGTGAAGTCATAGTTGAAGAAAAGGAAGATGCGAAGGAAAGAGACCCAAAAAACGTGAATTCCAAATTACACTCAGGCCAGCAATTAATTAAGGAAAAGAACAATTCAGAGGTTATGTTCGAGCTGGATTGTGGAAGAAAGAGGATTTTCGAGGGTTTTAATGGCGGTGGGGGTGGTAGTGGTGGTGAAGGGGAGAAATGGAGGTGATTGAGGTGGGTTAGAGAAAGGTTGGGGAAGAAGGGTTTAATTAGGGATAATTGGGTAATTAGGTTTAATTAGTGAAATTAAGGGAAAGTCAAAGGTCAATAAGCATGGTCAACGGTCAATTAGCAGGTCATCCGGTAAAGTGGCTGTTTCGATGTCGAGTTTCCTAAGTTGGTGGCTGTTGTTGGGGATAAACGAAGTTTGCGGCTGTTTAATTGAAAATGAGTAAAGTTGGTGGCTGTTGTTGGGGAATGATCCTTTTTAATAATACCTAATTCATTAATAAAGAGTCATACGACATACATTAGAGATAAAAATTTGCAAGTATATAACAATTTTAACCAAGGATAATTCAAAATCAACAAAACTACGATCGTTGTGTATAAGATCTGACAATTCTGAACATCATATTCCACATCGCTGTTTGACACAGCCTTCTACGAGGGGGTGTTTCGACCTATTGTAGCCTTGAGATAAAACTGAATTTGATGAAGTTGATGATAATTGCAATTTTGGTGTCTGTTGCACTATCGCATGAATCTCTACCCACAAATCAATTTCAAACTAAACTTCATAACTCCAAAGTCTCACGAAGAGAGAGATTAAAACCCAATATATGGGTAGAACAACTCCCCCGTAGGAAAAACACAAATACTTATTCTAATCATATTCTAAACGCTTAAAAACGAACAAGTATAGAAGCTTACCATCAACCAAAAGGTTGATCATAGCACCAAATCAATTATGGAGGTTAGGTTTTTTTTTGGAAGAGAAGAGAGAAAAATGAGAGGGGGGAGGAAGTTAAATTTTGATGGTTTTGAGTAGCATTAATGTGTTTGTTTTTAGGGTAAGAAAGGTTACATCTTTGCACGAAACTTGGCACACAATACTATTTGGTTTAATACTATTATATTGAAATGGCTAGAATCGAAAACAATAGTCATATGCTTAATATTAAGTGCTAGGTTGCGATATTATGATTTTTTTTAACTATTTTAGGCACTTTCGCACATAGAGTAGCTCAAATATGGTTTGTTTTACATAAAACTTGGCACACAATACTAATTGGTATATATTATTGTGTTGAAATGGGTAAAATCGATAACAATAGTCATATGCTTGATCTTAAGAGCTAGGTTCAAAGTTGTTAAAGTCGGAATTCTACTTGGAATCATTTAGAACTTTAGAATCGAATCGGTCAAATCAAGTCGTAGAATCGTAAGATTTTACGATAAACTTAAATTTGCTATCTAGTCATAATTATTACCTCAAAAGTTTAAGTTTATTAATTAAAGTTTCATTCACTTCATTTCAAAGAACGAAACAGAAAAATATTTAATAATTAGTTTAAATCATCATACCTAGATAAAAGAATTTTATTTTTTTAAAAGCATGATGATGGATCCTTAAAGTGTAAGTAAAATTGGTAAATAATAAATTAAAAAATAAATGTGTAGAATAAAATTGTTAAATTGTAGATACGTAAAAATAATTAATATTAGGTTTTATACGACACTCCAAGACAGACACGTACTTTGCCAAAAGAGAAAATACGTGAATTGAAGAACAAATTAGGTCGTGTATGTAACTAATTTATGTAATTGGTAGTGTATGAATAAGTTTAGATTATTGATTTCCGTATATATTTATTTAAATATAATTAGTGTTAGTAGATTTTATTATATTTACATACTTAAGCCATTGTGTAGTGTATAAGGGTCGAGTTCAAGTGCGAACTATGCTTGAGTGTGAACCGTGCGAACCATGTTATTTTTTGACAAATTCATGTTACTTTTTTTTTCCTTGATTTTTATGTTTGAAAAGTAACGTTTTTACTTTTCTTTGATAAAAATTTTACACAAAATGGTAACACCTTTTTGCTAAAAAACAACAAGGTTCGCACAGTTCACATTTAAGCATAGTTCGCACTTGAACTTCTCCCTATATATATATATATATATATATATATATATATATATATATATATACATGTTTCCCCCTATCAACTGCACCGCTGTTACTCTCATCCCAAAAGTGACAAATGCAAATAAGGTTGGAGACTACAGGCCCATTGCTTGCTGTAATGTCATATACAAAATCATCTCAAGAATTCTAGCAGGCAGACTTCAAAGGGTGGTGGGTAAGGTGATTGACCAAGCCCAATCAGGGTTTATTCCAGGTAGACAAATGGCAGACAACATCCTCCTTGCAGCAGAGATCATAAAAGGGTACTCACGCAGGAATAATAGCCCGAGGTGTATGATCGAGATGGATCTGAAGAAAGCTTATGACTCGATCAGCTGGACCTTTTTGTTCTCAATCATGGGAGAAATGGGTTTCCCGCCTAAGTTCATCAACTGGATTAAAGTGTGTGTCACGACTGTCTCCTTCTCTTTGTTGGTGAATGGTGTGCCCCTCAAGCCATTTGATGCCAAAAAGGTCTGCGCCAGGGAGACCCCATCTCCCCCTACCTGTTCGCTATTGCCATGGAATACTTGTCTAGACTCATGCAAGATCAGAGATATAATGGGAATTTCCACTACCATCCCAAATGCCAGAAGGAGAATATTACTCACCTCCTGTTTGCTGATGATCTTCTCATGTTCTGCCGGGCTGACAAAATGTCTATTCAAAGCTTGACGTGCACTTTTGAGCGCTTCTCTAGAGCGTCTGGTCTTGAAGCGAACACTAACAAGAGCAATGCTTACTTCTCGGGGGTGGACCCCCAAACCAAAAACAGGCACCTGCAATTTCTACAAATGGAAGAGGGATCTTTTCCTTTCCGCTACCTGGGGGTTCCCCTTCACTCCAAAAAGCTCAATACTAGGGACTGTCGCCCATTGGTGGAGAAAATTGTTGGTAGAATTGGTTATTGGTCTTCGCGCCTCCTGTCCTATGCGGGGCGGATCCAGCTGGTTCGAAGTGTCATAGGGGGCATTCAAAACTTCTGGGCCCAAATCTTCTGCCTCCCAAAGAAGCTGATTCGGATGGTTGAAAGTGTTTGTCGATCCTTCATCTGGACTGGCAAAGAGGGTATCTCTAGAAAAGCAGCAGTTGCCTGGAGCCAGATGACTTTGCCTCTTGCAAAAGGAGGGCAGAACCTGAAAGATATGCACACGTGGAATAAAGCAGCTCTTCTTAAGCATCTCTGGAATATAGCCCGGAAAAAAGACAACCTCTGGGTAAGATGGGTCCACAGTTACTACATGAAAAATCAAGAGATCAGCAATGTGAGAGTTTCCATTCATGCCTCATGGGTTTTCAAGAAGATCATTAAACTAAGCTATCTTGTAGATAAACTAGGAGGGTGAGACCAATTCACAAATGATTCCAACTTCACCATTGGAGGGGTCTACAACCGTCTAACCGGAGAAGCTCCTAGAGTGGCTTGGGGAACCATCATGATTAAGAACTATGCCAGCCCGAGTGCAAAGTTCATCACCTGGCTTGTGCTCCATCAGAGACTAGCGACTAAAGACCGCATTGGGAGATGGGTAGATACTACAGATGATCAGTGCGAGCTGTGCAACGGGAACAACGAATCGATTCAGCACCTCCTCTTTGAATGCCAGAATGCTAGGGCTATTCGGACTAGACTCTTCAGCTTCCTCCCTGAAAGACTTGAAGAAGTGAGTCTCCAAACCGAAATAGAGCTCATGGCTAAACTCAATAAGAAGAAAACCGATCGAGCCAAGTTGATTGTCGCTCTATGGACAGAAATGATCTACATCATCTGGAGGCAACGCAACAACAAGATCTTCGATAACCGGAACTTCAGTCTGAAAGATATCCATGATCTTATTGTTTTTAGAGTAGCAGGGAGGGTTAATAGTAGGATGATAGACATGCTTGTTTCTAGGTAGTTGTTTTGGTTGTTTTTGGGTTATTGCTCAGCGATTTTTGTAATGAGCGATAACGTTTTTGGTAGCTTGGGCGGGAGTTAAGTTCCAGCCTGAGCGTTTGTCCCCCTGTATATATTTTTGGTATATATATACAAATTAATTGACAATATATATATATATATATATATATATATATATATATATATATATATATATATATATATATATATATATATATATATATATATATATATATATATATATATAAATTTAGAGAGATGTGAAATTTGGAAAGGATGGTATGCGTCTCTTTTGTTTCACCTGCTACTTTTTCGGCACCGGTTAACTTTCCTTCGAATCAATGAGAGGTGGACGTGGCTCAAGAGGGCGTGGGGGAAGAGGGAGTGGAGAAGAGAGTAGAACACTTAGCGCAATTACCAGGAGTGCTTCTGAAAAATTAGAACCTAGGGTTCAGCAATTAGAACAAGACGATGGCAGTGAGAGTGGTAAGGAAGAAGCAGGAGCGCCATTGAATGACAAAATTGAAGAGTCCCAAGTTTCGAACAACACAACTGAGGGCAAGGATTTCGCTGGCAGTAGTGAATTGGCTCTGCTGAAGGCGCAATTGGAGGTCATCCAGAAACAGCTGCGGGACAATTTGCAGATGCAGAATAATCAATTAGCTTCAGGGATGTGTGAAGATGAAGGCAAGGACAGGCTGGAGGACTTCCCAGCTCTGAGTAGTAATACTACTGTGACAGCAACAGCCATACCCCAATTGAGCTTATGGAAAGATAAGGTAACCATCTCTAAACCTCCAATTGGTATGCCTTTAAAATATGTACCCCCTGTGTTGGAAAATGGTCATCATGTAGTGCAAATTGACTCTCATGAGATAGGCGACTTAATTAAATTTTGGGAACGAGTTGTGGTTTTGTATGTTGTTGGTGGTAATGTCTCGACTGATATAATCAAAGGATATATACGTAGGCATTGGTCATGGGTTAGTATGCCCGTAATTCATAATCATGAAGAAGGATACTTTATTTTGAGGTTTAACACTGATGATGAATGTGAGAAAATCCTAAAGGGCAGACCATACTTCCTAAATAGAGCTCCTATGATAGTTAAGAAATGGACCAAGGACTTTGACTTCAAAGAAGAAATTATGAGAGTCATTCCTGTTTGGGTGCGTCTTTCCGACCTCCCCCTCCATTGTTGGGGTGAGGAGACGTTGAGTAGAATAGTCAGTGCAATTGGGGTCCCGATCCTTGCAGATGAATGCACGGCAAAACAACAGAAAGTGTCGTATGCTAGAGTCCTAGTTGAAGTTGATATCACTCAGGACTTTGTAACAGAGGTTAGAGTTCGAGATAATGTGGGGCATGAATTTGTACAAAAAGCTATTCCCGAGTGGAGACCTTACTATTGCCGGAAATGTAATAAAATGGGACACATATGTAGCGAAGATTCCACTAAGAATAAGGGTCAACTACACTTAAAAGCAAATGAAGGGGGAGGAGTAGTCATGAAAGATAGGAAGCTGTGGGTTCCTAGTTCCATAGCTAAACTTGTTCAGGGAGCTACTACTATTACTAATCTCAAAGAAAGGATCAATGAAGCTAGCAGCTCACAAGGCCTGCTCCCTGAGGATAAGCCTCCTGATCAGCAGCCCACCCTCACTGATGAACCGCATAATTTAGTCCCTGCAACTGATGCAACCAGTAGGCTGCTGACAGGAAAGCAGCCCATCCTGTCCTCAAGGCAAAATGAAGATGGTGAAGAGGGGTGGACCCCGGTTGCCCCAAGTAAAATTGCACGTCGTTTACACCAAAAATCTCACAGCAGCAGCAGTAGTCATACCAACTTGGTGGGCAGTTTTGAGCCACAACAGGAAGAAGTACAATCAGTCGAGGAACAAAATGCAGCACCATTTCCACATGATAATAGGGACGGGAACCCTCTAATTCCCTCCCCGAAATGATAATTGCATCGTGGAATGTGAAGGGGATGAATAGCCCCATTAAAGTCAAGGAAATTAAAAATTTTCTTGAGAGTAAAAATATAAGTGTGGTGGGTGTGTTGGAAACAAAAATTAGAGATTCAAATGCAGTGAAAATTCAAAAGAAGCTTGGAAATAAATGGAACTGGTTCACGAACTATGCGCATCATGAGAAAGGTAGAATTTGGGTTGGTTGGAGACACGAGAGGTGCAAGGTAGAATAATGTGTGACTCATCAACAATTTATAGCTACCAAAATCACTCCCATTAACACGAACCAAAGCTTCTACATTGTGTTTGTGTATGGGCTCCATACTGTTAGTGACCGGAAAGAGTTGTGGAAGGAATTGGAGAAGATAGATTACAGCTCAGCATGTTTATTCATCGGAGACTTTAATGCTATTTACAAAGATGATCACAGAAAGAATGGCACACAGGTGACTACTTATGAAACTTTTGACATGCTCCAGTGGCTTGACTGCAAGGATCTTCACCCCATCACCGAGAGAGGTCATAATTACTCCTGGACCAACAGAGGGGAGGGTGAGGATCGCATTCTTACGAAGATTGACCATGCGATTGGGAACCTCACATGGCTAAACCGCTTTACCCATGCGAGCGTCCTGTATGCTAACTCCCAAACCTCATATCATACTCCGTTGATCGTGAATCTCACAGAACAGGACCAGCAACACAGTAGGCCGTTTAGGTTCTTCAATTACTTGTGTGATCACCATGATTTCCTCAGAGTAGTTGATGAAGCTTGGCGGATGAGAGTCAAAGGTACAAGGTTGCAGAGATTTTGGCACAAAATGAAAAATGTAAAGAACAATTTGAGACATCTTCACAGCAAGGAGTTCGAGGGGATAAAAGAGAAGATTAATCAGTGGGAGAACAACTTAGACAACATCCAATCCAGGTTACAGTCCAACCCCACGATCGACGATCTCCACAAACAGGAGAAAGAGGCGGTCATTCAGCTGAGAAAATGGAGGAAAATAGAAGACAAAGCTCTCCATCAGAAATCCAGAATTCATTGGCTTAAGAATGGAGATGAGAACACCAGCTACTTTCACGCAGCCATAAAAGAAAGATTGGCTTCAAACAGCATCCATGAGCTCCAAGATAAGGATGGCAACTGGATTAGTACTGCCTATGAGGTCCAGAGGGAAATTAACCAGTTTTACCAAAGCCTTCAAGGTATAGCAACCCCCAACCTAGAGGTGATAGACAGGAAGGTGATGAGAACAGGTCCCCAAATTGACAATAGAAGCAGCCAGGGTCTCATTCAGGAGGTTACAGATGGGGAAATCAAGGATGCTCTATTTAGCATGAATGATAATAAAGCTCCAGGAATCGATGGATTCAACGCTTGCTTCTTTAAGCGGACTTGGGATATCATTAAGGAGGATCTTATAAATGCTGTTAAAGAGTTCTTCAATCACAACTCTCTTTTCTCTCCTTACAACTGCACATCGGTTACTCTGATCCCCAAATCCACCAATGCTAACAAAGTGGGAGATTTCAGACCTATTGCTTGCTGTACGGTTATTTATAAGATCATCTCTAAAGTGCTAGTAGGGAGACTTCAGAAGGTGATGGGGGTAGTGATCGACCAAGCCCAATCAGGGTTTATTCCAGGCAGGCAGATAACAGATAATATTTTACTAGCAGCAGAGCTCATAAAAGGCTATAACAGGAAGAACAACAACCCTCGGTGCATGATCAAAATGGACCTCCGGAAAGCTTATGACTCGATTAGCTGGGACTTCTTGTTCTCGATTATGAATGAAATGGGGTTTCCTCCTAGGTTCGTCGACTGGATCAAGCTGTGTGTGTCCACTGTCTCCTTCTCCATTTTGGTTAATGGTATTCCTCTTGAGCCCTTCAAAGCTAGGAAAGGTCTTCGCCAGGGAGACCCTATTTCCCCGTACCTATTCGCCATTGCCATGGAGTACCATCCAAGATGCAGACTGACAAGCCAGGTTTCCACTTCCATCCAAGATGCAGACTGGTTCATATTACTCACCTTCTTTTTGCAGATGACCTCCTCATGTTCTGTAGAGCGGATATTCCCTCTGTCCAAAGTATGATGGACACTTTCCACAAGTTTTCAAAGGCCTCGGGGCTAGAGGCGAACAATAGCAAAAGCAATGTCTACATCTCTGGGGTGGATAGACAATGCAAAGAGCAGATTCTTCAGTATTTGCACATGAATGAAGGTTCCTTCCCGTTCAGATACTTGGGAGTCCCGCTCCACTCTAAGAAACTGAATTCCCGTGATTGTAGGCCTGGTGTGGAAAAAATTGTTGGTAGAATTGGGTTCTGGTCTTCGTGCCTTATGTCGTATGCAGGTAGAGTTCAGCTGGTTCGTAGTGTGGTTGGTGGAATGATTAACTTTTGGGCCCAAATTTTCTGCCTTCCTAAAAAAGTCATCAAAATGGTCGAGAACACGTGTAGATCGTTTATCTGGACTGGAAAGGAGGGAATCTCTAGGAAAGCTGTCGTCTCCTGAAAACAAATGGGGCTACCTTTCTCTAAGGGAGGCCTTAATTTGAGAGACATGTATAGATGGAACAACGCTGCTATCCTAAAGCATTTGTGGAACCTGGCTCGTAAGAAAGAAAATGTCTGGGTGAAATGGGTGCACAGCTACTATGTCAAAAATCAAGACCTCTTTGTCATGAGGCCTTCAATCCACGCCTCATGGAGTTTCAAGAAGATCATAAAGCAAAGAGATCTCGTGAACAATCTTGGGGGTTGGGATAATGTTACTCAGGGGGACTCCTTCAATATTGGCAAAGTGTATGAGCTCCTTATTGCAGACGAACCTAAAGTCCATTGGGGGAATATTATGATAAAGAATTTGCTAGTCCTAGTGCCCGCTTCATAACCTGGCTTGCTATTCAAGATAGGTTGGCTACTAAAGACAGGATAGGGAAATGGTCTGATCTTCCAAATGATAGATGTGTCTTATGCAATAATGCGAAGGAAACTGCTCAACATCTTTTTCTAGAGTGCCCGAACGCTAAAGAGATTAGAGCCAGAATCTTCAATTTCCTTCCTCCTGGTCTTGATGATACAGATTTCCAAATGGAAATACAGAGCATGAGTAAAATCAACAAAAAGAAGACGGACAGAGCTAAACTGATGGTGGAGATTTGGACGGAGATGATCTACAGCATTTGGATGCAGCGCAACAAAAAGATTTTTGATAACCACACCTTCGATCAGAAGGAGGTTATAGATTGTATAGTTTTTAGGATTGCGGGGAGGGCAAACAGTAGAATGGTGATATGCTTGTAACTAGATAGGTAGGTTTTGGGGTTTTTGGGCTTTCGCTCTCCTTTTTGTTTGAGCGTTAGCATTTTGGTTGGCTTGGGAGAGTTAAGTTCCTCACCAAGCGTCTGATTGTACTTCTCTCGCGTATATAATACAAATCATTTGACAAATATATATATATATTTGTGAATGCATTCAATGTAATTAGGGTTGAACATGCCTATAAAGGATGAGAATGTTAAAGTATAGTGGAAAAGGTTTAAATATAGTGTGAAAGATAATTAATAAATTTACTCTATTGTGAATGCATTCAATGTAATTAGGGTTGAACATGCCTATAAATACGGAAGTTCACCAAATGTTAAAAAATGAGTAAAAACATCACTATCTTCTAACTTTACTCATTCTACTTCCTCTTTATCTCTCATAGTTGTACAATGTTATCAGCACAAGTTCTACCCTTAATAATCAAGAAGGTGATATTTTAAAAACCTATTTAAGTATTCTTTTTATCGGTACCCACAAATGGACCAACAATCAAATGGTATCAACATCGTCATCTAAGGTGTTTCTAACACATTTTTGAAGACAATACCGGTCGTATTGAACAAGTTAGCGAAGAATTCATAAAAGGGGCTAGTACCAAGCACATAGCACCAAAACTTTTCTTCGCTCATGACCTCCAGAAGTATAAAATAGTAAAAGTCAAACAAATTCAATCAAGCGAAAATCTTGCAGATTTGTTCACAAAGTCCCTTCAATCAAAGAAGTTCGAACAACTTGTACGTAAAATCGGAATGTGTCATCTACGAGATATTTGTTGAACTCAGGGGGAAAATCATACTCACTGCACTCTTTTTTCCTTCGTTCAGGTTTTTATCCCATTGAGTTTTTCTTGACAAGGTTTTTAATGAGGCAGTACTCAAATTCTATATTGTAATAATATTTTACTCTTTTGGATAATTAGAATGCATTCAAGGATGAGTGTTAAAGTATAGTGTCATCATCATCATCCTACCCAGTATACCCCGCACATAGGAAAACTATGGGCAGGGTCCGGGGAGGGAAGAACGGTGGCAACTCATACCCGTAAGGAGAGCACGGCTAAAGAAAGGAGTCCCCTGGCTCCGGAAACGATAAAGAAAGATAGAAATTACATAACTGCCACGTGATGTGAAGGGTAATTAATGAATTTACCCTAATGTGAATACATTCAATGTAATTAGGGTTGAACTTGCCCATAAATATAGAAGTTTACCAAATGTAAAAATCACACCAATGAGTAAAAACATCACTATCTTATAACTTTACTCATTCTACTTGCTCTTTATCTCTCTAAGTTTTAACAGAGAAGGATTTTTATTTTATTTTGTTACTATATATAAAAAACATGATATTATGTTATAAAGTAAGAACATTTAAAAAAATTTATGTCAAAGTTACTTTTACAAATATGTGTTTTTGTTTCAATCTTAACCATAAATTTTTTTTTTAAGTGAATCTAAGGATGTAGAGTTTTTCTTACCCTTTTCATTTTAAACAACCTTCTCATTGGATCCCTCACCAATATATATATATATATATATATATATATATATATAGTTTTTTGTGAACAAATAAGATGATAATTTTTGGCAAATAAGTGTTCTTTATATATAGGTAGAAGTTTAAGTGAAAATTATCCTTCTTATACGAGAATCGTGAGAACCAATATGCTCGAAAAAAAGTGTTAATTTTACTAAAAATGTGTTACTTTTGGGTAAAAAAGTGTTAGTTTTTTGTGAACAAATAAGATGATAATTTTTGGCAAATAAGTGTTCTTTAAAAAAATTTTAAAAAAAATACTCACGAAGAGGTATTAGTTTTACATAAAAAGGTGTTACTTTGCGAAAAAAACGTGTTACTTTGAGTTTATTTTTTTTCTTCTGAAGATAACACTTTTTTGCTAAAAAGTATCAGATTTTTTTAAAAACAAAAGTAATATTTTTTAATGCAAAAGTAACACTTTTTCTGTGAAAAAGTAACACATTTTTATCGGAGAGGTTGGTTCTCACGGTACTCCTATAAGCTTGGTTCTCACTGTGAAAAGTAACTATAACAAAATTTTTAAAATGTTCTTACTTAATAACATTGTATCAGTTTTTGTATATATAGTAATCAAGAAAAATCAAACAAAATTCTTTGTCATCCTTCTCATTTTAAAAGCTTTCTCATCTGATCCTATATATATATATATATATATATATATATATATATATATATATATATATATATATATATATATATATATATATATATATATATATATATATATAGTCAAGTTCTAGTGAGAACCAAGCTTATATAAGAATCGTGATTACCAATTTCCCTAAAAGAAATGTGTTACTTTTGTTTTAAAGAAATAATGATACTTTTTAGCAGACAAATTGTTACTTTTAGAAAAAAAATATTTTTCTCCAAAATACAAGCATATTAAATAGTAACACGTTTTTTTTTTTGAAAAGTACCACCTTTTTATGTAAAATGTATTATCTTTCTATGAATTTTTTTTAAAGTAACACTTTTTTCTCATGGTTTTCATATAATGATGGTTCTCACTAGAACTTTTATATATATATATATATATATATATATATATATATGTATATATATATATGTATATATATGTATGTATGTATATATATGTATATGTATGTATATATATATATATGTATATATATATATATAATAAGATATAATAAAGTGTGAGAAGCTCCAACGAAAGTGCGAACCCACAGTTGCACCACCAATTGCGGCTCAACTCAGACTAGACTGGCCGTGGTCCGATCATGGCTGGGAGAGGGAGAGGAGGTAGAGGAGGAGGCAGAACGGCTGTTGTCCAAACACGGAGTACCAACGAATTAAACCTTGAGGAAGATGAAAATTCGAACAAGAGCAGATCTGGGCAGGATGTGGAAACCCCAATTGACCAAGGTGCAGAAGAAAATACACAGGAAGAAGGAAATTCACGCCAATTGCAAGGATTGAGGGCCCAATTCGATCAATTGCGGGAATTACTGGAAAATTTAGAAGGAGAAAAACAGAACCAGCCCACTGAAGAACAACCCGTACCAATTTCGAGCCCAATTCCTACTGTTTCGTGGAAGGAGAAGGTTAAGCCAAAACTTTCCCAAAAAGGTATGCCTTTAAAGTATATCCCACCTAGCATAGCAAATGGATGCCCTATTGTTGAATTGAATTTGCTGAATTTGAATGACCTTGTGAAAGAATGGGAGAAAGCTTTAGTCTTTTATGTTGTGGGAGATAAACCAAACCTTGAAGTTGTGAGAGGATTTATTAGGAAACAATGGAACCACATTACAATGCCTACTATATACCCACATGAAGATGGATATTTCCTACTGAAATTCCACAGTGAAAATGAAGCTAAAGATATTCTGTGCTCTGGACCGTATTTCTTAGGGAGGACCCCAATTATAGTGAAGCAATGGAGCACTAAATTTGATTTTTATGAAGAAGTGTTGCGTGTTATTCCAGTGTGGTTTAGATTGCCCAAACTACCATTACACTGTTGGGGTGAGGAATCCTTAAGTCGTATTGTCAGTGCAATTGGGGTTCCTCTGTTTGCAGATGATTGCACCTCCAAACAACTAAGGGTCTCTTATGCCCGAGTGCTTGTGGAAGTAGACATTACAAAGCCACTAGTGAAACATGTTAAGATTCGTGATAGCGTGGGAAAAGAATTTGTGCAGCTTGCGGTTCCTGAATGGTACCCCTACTATTGTCCCAAATGTCTTAAAGTGGGACATTTATGTAAAGAGAAACAGCAGCCCAAGGAAAATACCAAGAAAGGAGAAGCCAAAGAGAACGAGGAAGGCATGAATGAGGTCACTAATACCCAGCCTGCCCCCCAGCAGAATGTCGTCCAGCCCAATGTGGGGCAGCAGCAAGTCCCCAGCTGCAATGAAGATAATAGTAGGGAAGGAGAATGGACTGAAGTGAAACACAAGAAGTCTGCTAAGAAGAACAGTAAACCTAGTAGCCCTAGCAAAAACGTGAGCAAAGCAACTATCCATGGAGAAATTGACTTGACTGAAAATACACCTGAGAGGGGCGGGATCCCTGTAAATCCCTCTGGTTCTCAATGATCCTCCTCTCTTGGAATATTAGAGGGTTGAATAACCCCGGTAAAATAAAAGAAGTAAAGCAGTATCTTAATCAGAATCATATTAGTTTGCTTGGGCTGATGGAAACTAAAGTAAAAGAAAAAAAATGAAAAAAAAGTGCAGAGGATCCTAGGGACTAGTTGGACGTGGGATAGTAACTACAACCACCACAGGAATGGCAGACTGTGGGTGGGGTGGAGGAAAGATCAGTGTCATGTGGATGTAATCCGAAAACACACTCAATTCATAGCTATCCGTGTGCACTCCAAAACACATGGTAGCTTCACTGTGGTGTATATCTATGGTCTCCATACAGTGGCTGATCGCAGAGACCTTTGGAACCACCTCAGAACTGTGGATAACCAGCTTCCTTCACTCTTCATTGGTGATTTCAATGCCATTTATAATTGTGAGCACAGACTGGGGTCCAAGGCTACCACATATGAAATGAATGATATGCTTTGCTGGATGAGAGAGGTGAATCTTCATGCCCTAAAAGAGTTTGGCCACGAGTACTCCTGGTCTAACAGAGATGAAGGGGAGAACAGGATTTCTTCAAAGATTGACCACGCCTTAGGCAACATTCCTTGGATGAATTCGTTTGCTGCTAATCCCAGTTAATTATGACAATGCTAAATCCTCTGACCACAACCCTCTTTTGGTCAAGCTCTCGCAGGTTCATACAAGTAGCAAAAAGCCCTTCAAATTCCTTAACTACCTAGTTGACCACCCGGAGTTCCTTCAAAGAACGGAAAGGGCTTGGAATACCCCGGTTGTAGGAACTGGATGGGGGAAAATTTGGAGGAAACTGTAGAATGTAAAGAAAGAGCTTAAGCAACTTCACTCCCTGGAGTTTCAAGGCATTCACAACAAGATTCTCAGATTCGAAGAAGAACTCAATGCTATTCAAACCAATCTTCAATCTGACCCTAATAATGCTACCCTCATTTCCAATGAGAAAAGCACTCTGAAGCAGCTGAGATATTGGAGGAAGATTGACGGTATAGCTTTACAGCAGAAATCCAGGATCACATGGTTAAAATATGGGGATGAAAGTACTGCTTACTTCCATGCTGCCATCAAAGAACGACAAGCGTCAAATGGTATATATGATCTTTGGGATAATGCAGGGAACCACTTAACCACACAGGAAGACATAGAGGAGGAAATTATTGGGTTCTATAAAAAGCTTCAGGGTACAGCTAGCAGCAACCTCATTGATATAGATAGAGATTGTATGCGCAGAGGCACTCAATTAGATGCTGGGGATATTGATTCCCTCCTTCAAGATGTGACCGAAGAAGAAATCAAACAAGCAGTTATTGGTGGGTGGAGCACTCTTGTCCACAAAGGAAAATTCTCGATAAGCAGAGCCTACTACAAATTCATTGAAGATATCCCTACAGCAAGCTGGAGAAACATTATGAGAAAGAACCTAGCGTCCCCCAGCGCCATCTTTATCACCTGGCTTGCAATCCAGAACAGGTTAGCAACAAAGAAGCGCATCAGCAAGTGGATAGATGGCTGCGATATGAACTGTGTCCTTTGCCAGAATGAAGAGGAATCGAGGGACCACCTCCTGTTGGACTGCCCAAATGCTCAGCAAATTAGGAGACTGGTATTTGCAGGGATCAATTTCCACCACAATAAGCAGAACATCCAAGAAGAAATCACCCTCATGCAATGGCTGAATGGCAAGAAAACTAATCGAGCAAAAATTGTTGTCATGCTATGGACGGAGATAACTTTATTGTGTTTGATAAAAACTTTTGTAACCCCAACCAGCTAGCTAGAGAGATCATTTTTAGAGTGTCATCTAGATGTACAGATAGTATGAGAGAACACCTTATCATGTAGGTGTGTCTGGTTGGTCCTCAGCCTGTTGAGGTGTTTTGCTTGGTCCTGAGTTAATTTCGAGTCCATGTTTTATTTTTGGTTCGCTCAGTATATATATTATACTTATTTGCCAAATATATATATATATATGGGAGAGATACAATGAATAGGGTATTGAAAATGCGAAGGGTAAGAAGGACTCTACACTATTGATTTCATTCAAATAAAAAATTCTATGGTCACGAATAAGCAAAAACACCTAATTGTAAAAGAAACTATGTTACACAAATAATTAACTATAACAAAATTTTTAAAATATCCTTACTTTATAACATAATATTAATTTTTGTAAAAATAGTTACCAAATAAAATCAAACAAAAATCCTTCTCATTTTTTGTTAAATACTTTGTTTGGATACTTTTTTTGAATATAACTGTATTTTAAAGTGATGGTATTTGACGCAAAAAAACAAAAAAATAATAATACATGGTGAATTAATAATTTCCACTAACGGCAGGTTAATGGAATTTGTCATTAATGGTATTCTGTGCTAACGGACTAAAACTCGATGATATATGGTGATCTACAATATTTGATGTGGTATATGGTGAATTATAAAGAAACTCAGTGGTATATCATGAAATTTCCCATTTTATAAAACTATTGATATAATATTTTAAGTTTTTATTTACACGTAGTGAAATCTGTATTATATGAAAATATTTTACAATTGCAACTACCCAAGTAAAATCGGATCGTTGGATCGTGGGATCGTAGAATCGTGTTATGATCCTACTACTTAAATTCTTGAGCGAAGTAGGATCACACGATTATACCACATTAAGATCCTATCTACAATTCGGATCGGTCGCCTTTTTTTGGATCGCAAGATCGTAGAATCGTAGTTTTGATAACTATATATATATATATATATACATAATGAAAACCATTGTATCTCAAAAGCATATTCAAAGTTTAAGTCTAAGCACTAACTAATAAAAAAAATCTTTACATTAAATAATTTTGTCTCCCGCCTCGAGAAAGATGAAGAAACCTTCCTACTACATAAGAGTTATAAAAACGCATATAAAATTAAATAAACACAAATTTTTGCTATAAATCGTCTATATATCATAGACGTATAAATATGAGCCAGTCCATTTGTTAAATGAAAACATAATTTGCTTAAAAATTATAAATAATTTGCTTTAAAACTATAAATAAAACGCATACCATTGGGCTGGACTGGGATGGGATGGGCTGTTGAGAGATAAAACAAACAGTATTAACAAATAAAAATGAAAACAATAAAACTATTAGTAGATCTCATGGGAGACGGTATATTCTATAGACGGATACCACAAAGTCCAGCCCAACCAAAAATAGCATATTAAAAGTATCAAAATACAAAATTGGGCTGGCCCAATTCAATAGTCTATCCTATAGACAGTCTCTTGTGAGATTTTGTGTAAAACTATAAAAATAAAAGTAAAACTTAAAAACTTAAAAAAGGCAAACCGTAATAACAAATTATTTCAAATATAAAATAACACCCAAAACGAAATATAAGAAACTATGAATAAAGTACTAACCCTCGTAGGTTCCATGTGATGTCTTGAATAGTAGGTACACCTTCATTTTTGTTGGAGTTAATTGACATCCTGCTTTGACGCTTTTGCCATCACAAATACACGCAAAATGTGAACAAGACTAAAATAATTCAGAAAAATTCATTTACAGATTAACTGATAACCTTAATTAAATGAAAACTCAACTCGTGCGCATCACTGCAGTTTTTGTATTAATTAAATGATCAAGTCAAAACAATGTCTTAAATTTGAGTGACAGTAATATACTTATTTTTTAAAAAAGAAATTAAATAGAATTTAAATTGATTAGAGAATTTTAATACGCTGACCTTAAGTTTTTTAGGCTTGTTCACATTGTGAACAAATGTTATTTGATCACCTTAAGCTTCAAACGTTTTTAGTTAATAGACAAAAGATTAAGGTTTTTGTTAACTTTACATTACTTCCCATGTTAATGAGTTAACGACTTTTTTCGTAAGAACAAACGCATAAGGTTAAGATTTTTGTTAAATTTACATAATTCACTACAACATAATTTGCTTTTAGTGGGATATATTTAGCGACATTTAATTTAAATGTCGCTATTTCAAATTTCTTATAGTATATATATAGGGGATTTAGTGACCTATGCCTTTATATAGGAATGTTAATATTAGGGGGATGGTTAAAGCAGAAGGATCAAGTCGAGGATTTCATGCCTGAGTTTAGTAGTGTTTCTAGGGACGTCTGGAGTATTGATGAAGAATTTTTTTTCCTGCTAATTACTAAGAATACAATGATACTATGGTTGTCAATCGATAGACGTTTTGATATTTCTTTTATATATTATAACTCTTTGAATAATGTAACCATAGGTGTAGTTTCTTGATTTTAATGTAAGAAATTAAAGTTTTAAACTGGTTGTGAAATAAGATATTTCAAAATTATATATGTACCCATATCTTGGACTTCTTTGCGTATCGAACGTTCTAAGTTCTAATCTTTATAACAAACATATACACCAAAAAGGGCCAAATAGTGCATTCCATGCTAGTTACAACTTACAAGTGACCACATCAGTGTGATCATAGAAACTACCGTAAAGGGGTTCGAAAATTTCTCACATCCGGTTCCAATGCCAAAATGAACCATTGAGAAACTATCAGACGCCGAAGTGTCACGGGCTCACTTATCGACTTAGTGCAAAACCGTGTGACACTAGTGTCAATGGCTTTCGATTGCACTAGCTCAGCCTTTCAAATATGCCTAAGTATGAATAATTTTAGAAACTTAAAGATGAAGATGCTAAAGAGAATGCTTGAAGAAGAGTATTTTGTGGAAAGACTTTTTTATTGCTGAATGCTTGTACACAACTTGAGTGGTTTGCAAATGTGGGGGCTTGGGGTATTTATAGTGATAGCCAAGCCCCTAAAGAAATCTAGACAATTCTACAAGCTACTCTATATGAGTGTTTCTAGAGAATTTTAGGACACCTTCTACTCTAGGCTATTCTACTTGTATCTAGATTATTCTACAAGTATGTACAATGTTTTACAAATTTTATGGTGGTCAAGGGAATTCTAGAAGCTCCTTGAGAAGTCTGGAAAGCTCTTGATTACGTGGGCTGATTCGGAAAATCGAGTCGAACCGTGCCATTCTCCCCCACCTGAATGGTGCATCGTCCTCGATGCTTCGGCTGATTCGAATTCTTCGATGAGCTTCTGAAATTGCCATAAATGTTCAACTGGTTCCTAGCTGGTCTCGCTCATTGGTAGCCTTTTCCACTTTACCAAGTATTCCTTGTCGCATTGGTCCCGTATACATGCTGGATCGCGATATAGTTTTATAAGAGATGGTTATTGATATTTAAGAAAAGTATATATCATTTTAAATAAAAATATTATAATATTGATTATACTAATTAATGCAATTCAACCTTTATTGATACACCATTGCTGCTGTGCTTGGCTCCTTGCATACCTGCTGATGTGCAGTACTGTTATAATAGAAATATTCCCTTTCTCTCATTTTGTGCCAGCTGTCCAAGTTTGTTAAAGTTATCTTTCTAGAATGTAGTAGTACTGGTTTTGTGTCCTATATATACCATGTAATAAGCTGAAGATTTTCTCAATACAAACAGACACAAGTACAAATGAATTACATTAATTTATGAGTAAAATGTGGAATATGCAAGACTAAAAGCGTCCTCATGGTATCATAGCAGCATATTCCATATATGCTCCTGTACTAGCCCATCCTCCTTCTTTCTCTTAAACCATTCTCAGTACAATGACAGATCCTTCAAGATCTACCACTATTGAAACCACTAGCCCTTTGTATTTACACCCATCTGATGGCAGCACCTCTATTTCTGTTGAAAAGCTCACTAGCACCAGCAATTATAGGAGTTGGCGTAGGTCATTGGAGATTGGTTTAGCTTCTAAAAGGAAGCTAGGATTTGTAAATGGAACCCTCAAGCGAGATCCATCAAATACAGTCAAGCAAGAAGCATGGGATACTTGTAATAGTATGATTATATCGTAGATACTGAACAATGTTGCCGAATCTATCAAAAAATCTGTTATGTTTCTTGATAGTGCTCATGCAATATGGGATCAACTAGAAAAAAGATTTTCTGTGGTAAATGGTGCAAGAAAGTATCCGCTCAATCGGGCTATTTTCACCATTAAGCAAGCTGAGAGGGCCTTGTCTGAGTTCTATATCGAGATGAAAAGCTTTATGGGAGGAGATTGAAAGTCTGAATGATTTGCCCACTATCACTGAGATCACTGAAGAGGTTAGAGTTTTTTTGACTGCTTTTCGTACGCAACAAACTAAACAAAAAATGTTTCAATTTTTAAATGGCTTGGATGACTCCTACTCCACACATCGGAGTCATATTTTGCTTATGCAACCCCTTCCTAGTGTAGATGTGGCGTATAACTTGTTGCAGCAAGAGGAGAGTCAGAGGGTTGTCCTTAGTAGCAAGTTAGATTCTGAGGCTTTGGTCATGTATGGGAAGAGTAGTGAGGATCTGATATTGTGTAGTGCATGAGGAAAAACTGGTCATCATAAGGATAGATGTTGGACTGTTGTGGGTTACCCTACATGGCACATTCAATCCCAGTCTTCTTCATATAGAGGAAGAGGGATTTTGAGTAGAGGCAGGGGGCAGATTTCCTCCAAGAGGTGTACGAGGTGGACGTACTCATAGGACATACAATAATGAAGTTAGCACAACACCTACCCTTAGCCCAGCCCAAATTGAGCAACTCATGAAATTGTTACCTTCTCCCTCTCAGCCCTCTTCTCAGCCTGAAGAGGAGTTTGACTCTTTATATGCAGGCATGGCCACATGTTACACTGCTGACACCACCCCCTCACCATGGATACTTGACTCCGGAGCTTCAGATCATATGACATGCAACCTATCCCTTCTTACCTCCACAAAATAGCCTTCTTACCCTACCAAAATCACTCTTCCTAATGGTCACACATCCACTATTTCTTGCTCTGGCAATGTGCATCTTACTCCTACCCTCACTCTCTTTCATGTTCTCTATGTCCCCATATTTCATCATAACCTCCTCTCTATCCCTAAACTTGCCCAAGATACTGATTCTCACATCATTTTCTCCTCTGACTCGTGCTACCTGCTGCCCAAAAACTCCACTACTCCTCTCTTATTTGGGAAACTCTATGGTTTGTATTATTTCCACCCTCCCACTGCTTCTCACCTAAACACTGCCCTAACTATCCCCCCTCATCTTCCCTCCACACCTATTCCTTCCTCAGCTTATCTGTGGCACTGTAGGTTGGGACATGCCCCCTTTGCCAAACTCTCTCATATTCCTAACATCCCTTACACTTTTACAGATACATGCCTTACTTGTCCTCTCGCCAAATTTACTAAACTTCCATATCCTACTAGCACTTCCCGAGCTCCTGACCTCTTTCATCTCATTCATCTAGATATTTGGGGGCCCTATAAAACTCCTAGTAGAGGTCAACACAAATATTTCCTTACACTTGTTGATGACTACTCTCGTACCACATGCATTTGTTCACATGGCAGGCTTGTTAAAATAATCCGTTCAGACAAAGCATTAGAATTTGCTGACTCTCAATGTCTCCAATTCACTCTACTCAAGGTATTCTTCATCAAACTTCCTGTGTTAATCGTCCTCAACAAAATGGTAGAGTTGAAAGAAAGCATAGAAACCTCCTTGAAATGGCTCAGGCTTTACGATTTCAAGCTCAACTTCCCCTCTCTTTTTGGGGAGACTGTGTACTTGCAACAACTCACATCATTAATTGATTACCTACCCCTTTGTTACAAAATCAGACACCCTACAGCCTGCTACATAACAAACCTCCCCTCTACTCTCACCTCAAAGTTTTTGGATGTTTAGCTTTTGCTAGTAATCCCTTGCATTCTTCAGACAAGTTTGCTGCTAGGGGTATTCCTTGCTTGTTTATTGGCTACCCATCCACACAAAAAGGCTACAAATTATATAATCTTCTCACTTACTCCTCTTTTGTCAGTAGAGATGTTCGTTTCTATGAACACATCCTTCCCTACAAACTGTTTTCCTCTTCTCATCCTCATACATCACCCTCTGACACTCCTATTTTAGTCCCCCCCTTCTTCTGCTGATCACTTCCTACTAACTCTCCTATTTTTTCTCCTCCTACAGGTACTGCTCCTGCCTCAGACACTACTTCTGCTCACCCTGCCCTAGACCCCCCTCTTCGAAAATCCTCTAGAACTCACTCCAAACCTGCTTGGCATTCAGATTATGCTATGCACACTACTCTTGCTTCTTTACCTGCCACCAAAATCACCTCTGCCACCCCCACTCCTGTGTCTTCAACCTTATACTTTAACATTGAATAAATATTGTAATTAATAAAATTTCACTTATCCTATTATCCGTATATAAATAAATAAATATACTACTATTAAGAATTTATTAATTTTTTAAGAATATAATCATAAATAATATAATTACTAACCTAATTGTACATATTAATAAAAATCATACATATTAATAAAAATACTGGAAAATGACAAGTGTCATCATTGAGACTAAATTAGGTAAAATATTTAATTAATTTATTAAAGCTATTTTATATATCTAACCTAAAATTTGATATATTTAATTGAATAAAAAGTGATATATTTGATAAATAATTTTTACAAAATCAATATTTAATTTTTGCTTTAAAAAATCATGTATTCGATAAATTTAATCACGATAATATATGCTTGCATTATTTTTTGAAATTATACATTTATATATTTTGTACTCATAAATCGTGCATTGCACGAGTTTTTATACTAGTTATCTACTAACAAAATTGTAAAATCACAAAATCTAACGTAAAACTAAAAAGAAAAACTAAAAAGTAAAAAGCATTTAAAAAAAAGTAAAAATCTATATCTATAATCTATCCTCTAATCTTCTAAATATAAAAAGAGAGGAAGAGCTGAATACTATTCATGTGATCTTCTAAATATAAAAAGAGAGGAAGAGCTGAATACTATTCATGTGAACAGTAAAAATACTGTTTACCCGCTTTTTCCATTTTCCTTTACATCTTCTTTAATCCTTGTGCGCTTCTCATTTTCTTTTTCCTCATTTTCCATCCCCTTTCCTGCTTTTACATTTTCCCTTTGTTTGTTCTTATTACAGTTAGAGAAGAAGAGAAGGAGAACAATGGAATTTCAGTGCATCTAGATGATTTTCGATTTTCTGGGCTTGATTTGTGAGTTCCTTTCACTTTTTTATTGTTTTGGTAATTGATTTTTTTGCTATAAACCCTAATTTCGACTTTGCTTTCTAATTTGTTCTTTAAATATTTTCATTTTTTCTTGTTCTTTATTTTCATTTACTTATTCTAATGGAATATTTGTTTAATGTCTTCATGAATTTGTCTTTAGTTTCGTTTCATTTGTTCTAATTGTTCAGTTTTATGTACTTTGTCTAATGGAATTTTGGTTTTATTTCTTCATGACTTTGTCTACTGATCGTTTTTACTTTGTTAATGGTGCACTTGCGATTGAATTGTTGTGTGAATTGCTGTGGGTTTAGGGTTTTTGGTTCATCTTGCTAAGCACTTTTATTAGGGATTAGTGTAAAATTGAATTTCTTTGGATTGATATTTACTATTTAGGATTACTGTTGATTGAATTGAATTGCACTTTTGATTGGATTTCTGTGGGTTTGGGGTTTTGTGCTGATCTTACTAAGCACTTGTACATGGAATTTTAGTTTTGTTTGCGGAATTCGTATTTATTTTTTGGCCTAATTATTTAATTTCATAGTTCAAGATCCATTTCTCCAACTACAGCTTAATCTTTTTGGGTTTTTGCGTGGGTAAGGTTAATTTGGTTGCCTTTTTTTTTGTGGGTAAGCTTAACAGAACAAAAGGTATGTGAGCTTCTTTTCCTTCAAAATTTGAATTGTCGCCTACATTTAGTTTCTCATTTAATGTTGCTTGAATTTTGTAGGAGGTTTGATTCTTATAAATGTAATTATATAAATTTTATTAATGTCAATATTTTTTTATTTTATATTTATATTTAGATACATTAACAAAATAATACACTAACATGTACAAAAAGCAAATGAGACACACAATCGAAATATAAAAGATTATTGTACTTACGAAAAATTCCACTAAGAAATAAAGTCATCTTCATTACATATAGACCAACACTACTCACCATAAAATATTCTCTGAGGTAGATATTTAAGTGGAAAGATACAAACTATAGGCCACAAAAATCACAACATAATACAAATAACAAAAAAAGAAGATATAATAGCTAGGCTAACACTTGCACCATGGCTCAAGCAAGTTGTTGTTAATATTTACTCAATCTTGTAACATTTCCTAATGTAGCATATGCAATCTTAGCTAATGGCATGATTATGATCGTTCCCTAATTGCACAACTTAATGAAAAGGCTGGATTGTATAATTAGAAAAACTATTTCCTTACATCAACTAATTAAAAGTTGTTGATTTCCTACATTTCTTTGATTTTTTTATTTGATATTTTCTTATGAGTTTTTAGGACTTGTTATGCAGATGTTTTGCTTGAATGTTGGATTTTCGGCCTTATCAATCTATCACCGACAATACACTTACCACTCAAATTTGATGGAGTGAATTGTGAAAAGTAATAGATACATACATGTGGAAGTTCCAACAAAAATTGAGCTCAAGGGTAAACATCTAATAATTCAAGAAGCAATGTATGCAACAAAAGCACTTGACTTGGTAAAAACATACTAATTATGGCTATAAAGTAATTTTGTAAATAAATTGGTGAATTCTGGTGAATTATTGTGAAAACTTTTGTGTTTTCTCTTTTACATATTACATAAAGTTGCCAATCTAAAAATGAGAATGTTAATGCTTTTGATGTTGATATGCATTCGATTTAAATTTGTTGTTGCATATTTTTATCCTTTAATTGTTTCTCAATTTTGTATTTTTGATGTTATCCAAACAAATTGCTTTATGGCTTATGGCTTTGGTGTCTATGTTTGTTTATTGCATATGTTATATGGGCTGAATTAATCCTTTCATGTAGGATGATAACCTATTCACACACCATCTTTACCTCTTTTTTCTGATTTTTTGGTTCATCCATTTTCTAAAATAATGGCGAGACTTTGAAATTGAAAATTTTATATGAAATGGTTGCCCACATCTTTTTGATACTTGTATTTCTAATGTTTGAAGTTTGAATTGTGAATGTATGTAGGATCCATAGAGTGTAGATTTAGTGATTAATGTATATAGCTGTTTTTCTATCGGATTGAATGAACCAAGAGAAGATCGTTTAGCATTTTATCATTTTTTAAATTTTTAATGTTGTTTAATCCTTTCAATTTTGACACTTCCACAAACAACAAAATCCCCAATTCATTTCTTGGGTTCATGAGCATATCACAAATTTTGCAAATCAAAGACAAATCTTGGCAAGGCTATCTTCAATTGGTTTTGTGTACTCTTCATCTTCATTAAAATGGTAAGATTCTATTCTCATGGAGTTTTTTTTTGCAATTTTGTTCGATAATCTTCGCTACACTGTGCGAAATCGACTGTGCGAAAATTCATGTTTTGATTGTTAGTGAATTGTGAATTGACTGTGAATTGTGTTTATCTTCAATTTTGTTTGTGATTCTATTCTAATGGAGGTTTGTTTATCTTCCATTTTGCCAAAAATTTTACTGTGCGAATTGAAACTGTGCGAAAAACAATGGTTTGATTGGAAAATCTGTGCAATTACATTGTGTTTATCTTCAATGGTGTGGATTAGTTTGATTCATTTACTTTGCAAAAAATTAAGTTGGAAAAATAATCTTGATTTTTCAATTCTTTTTGTTGCATTCATAGGTTGATATACTTAATTCATTTACTGTGAAAATTTGGCATGGTGGAAAATTCAAAAGGACTGGGGTTGGTTTGGAGTATTTGGGTGGGGAATTTCGAACAGTTTCTGTTGATCCCAATTTGATTTCGTGGTTTGATTTGGATGAATTGGTAGTTACTAATGTTGGTATTGAGTATGACCATACGCTATACTACTCACTTCACAATTCTTTGACATTTGAAGAAGGTCTGCGTAGGGTTAATAGTGATGCATCTGTTATGGAAATGGCTACAATTGGAACAAAAATGAGGGTTGTAGAATTATATGTTGTGAATGAATTGGATGATTTGCAATTGTTTAGGGATTTAAATGTTTGTGCTAGAGAGAAATTAACTCCTAGGAAGGCACCAAAAATGAACAGCAATGACATTGATGATCATGGTTGTGAGGCTAATTCTCTTTTGGGTGAGAGTGAACATAGTGAGATTGAAAATAGTGGAGATGATAGTGAGGATGAGTCATATGTTGCTAGTGAAGATTATGGCAGTGAGGATGAATCTCTTGTTTTAAGTGAAGATGTAGATGATGTAGCTGAAAATGCTATTACAATTAATGAAGTTGAAAACACTTTGTCAGAATATGAAAAGAATGAAGGTGAGGATGCCAACAACAAGCAATTTGATGAGAACACAGACTTTAGGACATTTAAATGGAGTGTTGGTTTGAGGTTTGCGAGTGCAAATGCATTTAGAGATGCACTTGTAAAGTATGCCCTTATTCAAGGGAGAAATGTGAAGATTAGCAAAAGCGATAAACTGAGGCAACAAAGATTAGGTGTTGTGTGTTTACCAGGATGTCCATTTAAGAATAGGCAAGTTGGGATAGGGCAACTGCATCTTTTGTAGTTAAGACATTGGTTCCACGACATACTTGTCAAAGAAGCATGGATGGTAATAGGCAGTTAAGGTCTTGTTGGGTTGCAGATCAAATGCTAGATGTGTTTATGGAAAGACCTCACGTTCCATCAGCTGAGATTGTTGATTTTGTAAGAGAAAACTACAAGGTGATGATCAGTAAGGACGTTGCATACAACATAAAGTACAGTGCTCATAGGAAACTACATGGGTCGATGAAAGAACATTACAATAAGGTTATGGACTACTATGAAGCACTAAGAGGTAGTTATTCTAAAAATCATTTCGCTGTTGTTAATGTTCCAGATTCGACACCTGCTACGTTTCAAAGATTCTTTGTGCTATTCGATGGTCTTAGATGCGGTTGGATTAAAGGGTGCAAAAAAGTTTTATGCATAGACGGTTGTTTCATCAAAACATTTCTAGGTGGGATGTTATTGTCTGCAATTGGTAGAGACCCAAATGAACAAATGTTTCCATTGGCATGGGCTGTAGTGGAAGGAGAAAATAATGAATCTTGGCAATGGTTCATCACTCAAGAAAGGATTGCCCGCAACAAATGGTGCTGGATGGACAATTATATCAGATGAACATCAGGTACATTCTTCCTTCTTGGTTGTATACTCATTGTATTATAATGTTTGCCATTGTATTATAATGTTTGCCATTTGCGTACGTAGAGCATTATAAGGGCAGTGAGCTTAGAGCTTCCAGAGGCTGAGGATAGACAATGTGCTAGGCACATATATGCAAATTGGAAGAAGGATTTCAAAGGAGAAGAGATAGTTACTTTTGAAATGTAATGGCAATTACCTTTTGCTAACTGTAGTTGCCTATTACTTATTTTGATGTGTAGGGTATGGAATGTAAAGTATGTATTAACACTTTAGCTGCCTAACACTTATTTTGATAATGTGTATAGATCAATCAATATGTAAGAAATGATATTCTAATGTAATGGCAATTAGCTTGTGCTAACTTTCTATGTATGTATAAACAATGGAGGAATGATATTCTAATGTAATGGCAATTAGCTTGTGCTAACTTTCTATGTATGTATAAACAATGGAGGAATGTGAGATGTTGAAGATGATGAATTATTGTAAAAAAAAAGAAAAAAAAAAAGAATGAATGAAAAGTTTGAATTTTCTCTCTAAGCTTAGGGTTTAACAATGGAGGAATGTGAGATGTTGAAGATGATGAATTATGGCAGCAAGCAGCAACTCAAGGAAAGGGGAAACAAGTCATTTCGTAGGTGTTACTTGCTATAACCGGTCAAAAATGAGGAGGGGGTGCTGTGAGCAAACTGAGTTCAAAGTTGGGATTATTTATGAATAATCAAAAGTAGGGATTATTCACAGGCAAATGTTAAAAGTACGGGTTATTCCCGACAATTTTTCCTAGATTTTAATTTGATAAACTTTTTGATCATTTTGAAACAAGAAAATGTTTTTAAAGTGTTTATCTTAACAGTTAACATTAGATGTTGATTTTGATTTTAGTTTTTCTGATTGTGTTTTTTTGTTTTGAATTAGGGTTTCGAAACAATGAAATCCTCTCACTCAATCTTCCAGTCTCTCAATCTTATTTTTCAGGTATAAACATTCTTCACTGTCAATTCATTGCAGAATCATGAATATTTGTGGGTAAATTTCACCTTCATGTTGTTGAATTTTTTAGGGTTTATTGTATATGATGTTTTTGGGGCTAATCATTGGGGCTCTAGCTAAATTTTTTTAATTATATTGTAGACAATAATAGTTTTACTAGGTGTGATTGCTTTCTTATGAACTAATGAATTTCTCAACACAAATATAGTAAGAATGACAGCTTTTAATGAATGCTTCAGATTCTATTAAATTGAGTTGATGTAAGAATAAGTTACATGTATTCACTGGAATTTTGTTTTGAACACTTGTTATTATTTTTACATATACAAATATACAATTATTTGTCTTCTTAACGTATAAAATACTGATTCTTGAACTATCGAGGCCCGTGAATTCGTAAGGAATCATAAATTTTACAGTGTCAGTTCAGCTATGGTTTGTGTAAAGAAGGTATAGGCTCGTAGCAGCCATGGCTCATGTTAGAGCCGAGGTCTCCTAATTACCTCTAAAACAATAATAAGCATAAAGTCGTGATTATTCATTTTTATTAAATTGTGTAATACATAATCATGCATTGCTTTTCTCAATGCTTTGAATACCATATACCAAACAGTACATTCATAAACCTAAGGTACTCCGCTGTTAAACAACTCATGCGTTGAGGTTACCCTATTATCTTCAAATATAGTAGCAAACTGTAGAGCTAGACCATGAGCATTAATATACAGGTAGCACATTAAATCAAAATTCAATGATCATTTAACTTCGGCACCCAAACCTCTAGCTCTGGGTCGTTTGACTACCACCAAAGGGGTAACTATACCTTGAGAATCTCTACCTAAACCCGTTCCTTCAAATAATCTCATCTTTGCCATCATCTTTGATCCAAACCCTTTAGTATGTTTATCAACACCGATATTTGGAGTAGAATTCCTTGATGATGATGATGATGCACCACTTCTTTTAGGAGTCGTAGCTACTTTCACAGTTGCACCATTGCTTTAAGACCCTATGTTTTCTTACCTTGATATCTAATAATGTTTTCTTACCTTTAAGCTATTCAGACCCTATGTTTTCTTACCTTGATATCTAATAATGTTTTCTTACCTTTAAGCTATTCAGACCCTATGTTTTCTTACCTTGATATCTAATAATGTTGGTTTATTTTAGTTTGATGATGTTATTCATTTTGCAAATTCATAATGAAATAGATAATTAATAATACTTTTGTTGAGTTCTCTTTTATTTTCGAATTGGTAATGAAATTTGGTAAATGTTGTCTGCCGAACATGCATTAGTAGTGTAACATGTTGTATTATTTGTTGTCAATTGGAATCAAGGCTTTGGCATTGCTATTTTAGTCAAATGGGGTGATATTTTTGTGTTTATTCAAACCTTTGAATGAACAAAAATGATAATATCTGCTTTTACTGAGTTAAGTTTTGTGCTATTTGCTTTCAGCTACTTAGAACCCAATTATTAAAATGATTACACGGTTACACCATAGCAGAAGGATGAAGTGGAATATTCTGGCTTGCATCATATAGTTGCGATGACATTCTGGAGTTGGTATGGTATTCCTTCAAACTTTATTGCTTCCCATGGCATTTACTGAACTTTACCACTATTAATTTTTAATATTGATTGTCTGAATATTCTATGTTTCAGTAAGTACTTGGAGCCAACTATGCAAAGCTGTTATTAGATTGTTCTAGTGATATAATGTGCAAACTTGTTGATTGACTAACATACTATTTTCGTTTCATTTTGTTTGCTGAAAGCTCTCACCTAAAAGTCAAACTCTAACAAACAAATGTAGTAATCCTAACAATTCGCTAATTTTATTGTCATATGTTCCTTTTATGGTTGGTGAGTGCTTAAAGCCATAGTTTTAACTCTCTTTGATAGGGTGACTAAGAATATTAAAGTCATTGTCGAATACATCTTCTCTAAGCTAAATTAGTCATGAATTATCATATATAGGGAAATTAATTGGCAAAAGTGAAATCAAAATGTTTATCCAAAATAGGCTGTGATCACAAAAATATCATCTCTTTATTATTAAGCAAATAATATTGTACATATATAACTAAATAATTCCTCATTTCTTAGCCTTTTTTCCCATTCCCTTTCCCCCCTATTTTCTCCTTTCCTTTTTTTCATCTTTTAGAATGTCACTCCTTTTTCCACTAACTTTAATTTCCTCCAC
This sequence comes from Amaranthus cruentus, assembly GCA_019425755.1. NCBI lineage: Eukaryota > Viridiplantae > Streptophyta > Magnoliopsida > Caryophyllales > Amaranthaceae > Amaranthus > Amaranthus cruentus. The sequence continues at coordinate 16,316,931 of CM033457.1, read as the reverse complement.
ATATCATGTTTTCATTGGAAATTTTTGTTCTAATTTAATTTATGTTTTGAAGAACTTTTCAGGTTTGATAGTTTGTCCTTCTTCAAGTATACTTTAAAAGTCAGTTTCTGTCCTCTATTGTATCAGCCATTTTTGAGCATGTTGTTGTCATTTTTAGGGTTTTTTAGTAAAAATATGGGTTGTGGAGCTTTGATTTGTGAACGCGTGGCCACTTGAATTGCCTTTTTTCAATTTCATATGAGAAAGTTATGCCCAGAATACTAACCAGTTGTGCTGAAAAACGAGTTGAATTGAATATTATTAAGATTTGATGTGGATTTAGGTATATTTTTGTTTGTTGATTTGAGTTACGGAATTCGCATCATTGGATTGTTAAATTGTTGATGATAATAATACAAAAAGGAGATTAGATGGTCATCTTTACACACAAGGTGTTTGTCCAAATGTGCTTCAATGAAGTTGATAAACACAAGGTGTTTTTACTCTTGCTTATTAGGTTCTCTGATGATTTTATTCAAGATAATTTTATTCAAGATAAACATTCTTTTTTTTCTCTTTTAATTTATTATCTGAACATAGTGTTAGACTTTTGTTTCGAAATATCCGAGTTTTGGGTGATTTTGGTATAATTTAGCATGGTTTAGTAGTAGAATATGATAGCAAATAGACGAAAATTGTAATAATTGAATAACCATTGCAATAAACTGTAATCTCTTGTTAAACCAAAACAAGTGTGGCTATATACTGTGTCATTGCTCTTATTAATCATCAACAATGCTATGAAAGTAAGATCGAAAATTTTTCAAATTTGTCATTTTTCATACAATTAGTTATATACTTTGTCATCTTTATTTACCTTTATGTACATTGTTGTATGACTACTTTGGTCTCTTTTTTTTCTAATTTTGCTGTAGATCATCAATGACCATGTCTAATATCATTTTTATGATAATGCACTCTATGTTGATTGTATTATATTATGTTGATTGTATTATATTTGCTTCTTCACATGTATGAATTAGATAAGATTAGTTGGCTTTTTCATCAAAGTGTTTTGATTAACTTTTACCTCTTAATATGTTCTAGGAAATTCCAAATGGTGTAGAAATAGAAAAGAAAGGGAATAAGAGCGCTCATCTTGACAAAAGGTAAATTTGTATTTTATATCTTGCGGCTTATTTCTTATATATAAGCTAATTACTAAAGTAAAACAGACTAACGTGAGCATTAGACATGGTTCACTAAAATACTTTCCCCACCAGTATCTTGATATTTATCACATGTTATATTTGGATTTATTTGTTAAGAGTGATTTTGTTTTGAAAAAGCTTTTATTTGGAGGTGTGTTTTCATACATGTTATATATTATAAGAGGGAGGGAGGGAAGAGAAGGTTTTTTTTGACTACATATTTTGTTGGTTTCTTCCACTAGATTCCACATACTTTGAATTTGTCATAAGTACAAATTCATAATTTTTTTATTTGTTGTTTGTTTTAGTTAGATAAAATGATATTAAATGTGTGAATAAGATGAAACATGCTACAGCTGCTGAATTCATTGGAATTTTTGACGTTTCAAACAATGGAATTAGCTCAAGACATGTGTTTGTTGTAGAATTCGACGTTGTACAAAATGCTATTTTTCATGATATTGATGGCAAATTGGCAACCATATTGGTATTGATGTTAATGGACTAATCTTTACTAGTTCAGCTTCTCCAGCCTATTATTCAAATGATGAAGGCACGAAAAAGACGGTCTTACATCTTTCGAGTGGAACACTCATTCGGTTTTGCATTGATTAAATCCAAGATGAGATGCGGATTAATGTAACTTTAGCTCTACTTCAACATCCAAAACCCAAATTCCTATGTTGTCTACTCCTGTAATCTTTCTTATGTGATGTTGGGTAATAATTCTATTGGTTTTTCTTCTGAACTGGGCTTGTTGATACTGATCATTACATTCCGGGTTGGAGTTTTATTGATTATGTTAAACTTCCTATAATTCCCATGATTGAAAAACACAAGGGATATCAGAAAGCTTTATTGATTGTCTTGGGTTTAATTTTATTGATTATGTTAGTACTACATTATATGAATAAGGATGTAAAAATGTCCTGATATTTCATCTGATTTTGAGTACAAAAGGCAAACATATTTTAGTAGAAATTGGGGAATATCAATGTCATATTCTCCGTCATCTTTATTTGGTGATTCTCATTCTCATGCTTACTTATCTATTTTATGGTTTATTTTGTTGATATGAATTTGATTAGGGATAATTTTAGTATAAATTTGATTAGGGATAATTTGTGATTGTTCCTTGCTTTATTTTGTTGATATGAATTATGGACTATGGTTAGAATATATAGCTGCTGAGGTGATATGACATGTATTATAATGTAGATCGTTTTGTTTCTTATGTTTGTACAACACTATAGTTGCTTCAAGTTTTATTTTTTTACTTTATATTTACTTTTTTCATCTCTTTTAAGTTTCTATGTGTGATTTGCAGTCTTATAGTTCTATTTGATTTATTAGGATTACGTTGTTGTGAACAACCTAAAATATTCTATTTAGTTAAACTATAAAATTAATACAATAAAATATGATTGATGTTAATTACTCTGCTTCAAAATAAAATTTTAGCGTTAAGAGGGTTTAAGAAGAAAAAGTGAAGGACAAGTAGTTGATGACAGCTAAACTCTGTCTTCAAACCCAAAAAGGTCTTTTTCCAACCAAAATTTATTTTGCATATTCTATCAAATTTGAAACCAGCTTCATCGTCCTCGAGCTTCAAGGTCAGCTGTACCTTCTCCCGATGGTGGGTTACTTCAATTTCGCGGCCATAAAGATGAAATTCGCCCTAATTAAGCAAGAAATACCGTTTTAAAACGGTAAATCGTCCGATTTGCGTCTTGATGCGCCGTTTTCTTACACAACGTTACGAATCGCAAGATCTCTAAACGATGTACTGAAAATTCGTGTTAACTCAGTACTCACCCGTTCCGAGTAGATTCGTCCCAGTATTCTGGGTTTCAATTTTAAATTTTTTATGAATACTCTTTTCTTTTTAGGTTAGGGTGAATTGCGATCTGGTTTTTTTTCTTAAGCAGCATGCATCAATAGGTGTTATCAGTAAAACGGCCACCGTCAAAATCTTTTAGTTACGTTGATCGTGGTAAAGATTGGTGTATCGGAGATCTCGGTGGTGTACATAAGCAAGGCTTGATCGTCATATGTAATTTGTATTTTCTATCGCAAACTTATATTTTAATTTATTGTTTATTTATAAATTAAAGTACATTTTATATAACAAATTTTGGATACGAAACAAGAATATCAGTAAATTTGAAGAGAATTAATTACCGAATGCACAATAAATTAGCACAAACGAAATCGAGATTAGATTGCCCTAAGATTACGATATTATAAAGAAAAGCTAGAGAGATGGGCTGAGGAGGACAAACCAGTAGAAATGGAGAATCGGCGCCAGTAGCGTACGATGAGAGCTTCTAGCAATGGTGGTAATCGGGGATCGAGGAAGAAAGAATCCTGAAATATTTTTTGTGAGCAGTAAGCAATGAAGAGGCAGAGGAAAAGGAATTATGATCAAGAAATCAAATGGAATCTTCTATGCACATTGAAAAAGTATTTCCCGGTCTATGCTGCAGCCTGCAGGCAAAATTATTTCCCAACTTACTGTCCACTTGGGCAGTTGCTTTTTTTCTTAAATGTGCTAAAGAAAACCGCTACTTAAGATGGCGGTTAATGTTAAAAGTTAAAAACGCTTCTTCATATGACGGTTATGTATTGATTTATTTTGATTTAATTTTTTTTTTACATGGAGGGGTAAACCGCCAAATGAAATGGCGGTTATGTCATGAAGGTATGAAGGTATAAACCGCCAAGTAAGTTAGCGGTTTTGGTGAATAATTTTTTTTTGCTTTTTAATTAAAACGCCAATAATTTTGTAATATTATTTGAGTAAATTGAAGCATAAAAACACTAATAAGAAGGATCAATTCTAATATAACAATAATAACATAAATATATACTAAAAACATTAATCTAACTCAACAAATTTTTTTGAGTCTTTTCCCAAAATATTGCAATTTAGATAAATAATTCCCACCTTATGTTGATGTGAAACATAATTCCCAATCTACCGTCCACGTAGGATGTATTTTTTCTTTTTAATTATTGCACATCATAGGTCTCTTGTGCAACTGACCTTGAGATGGATGCTCATAGCTAAACGCTGCCATTAGAGATAACTTGTCTCTCTCTAGACATTGGAGGTGTCTCACATCCAATTTCAAGAACTTGGGCATCTGGAAAGTAATGGGAATTAAGAAATTTAGCCATCTCTGAGTGAGAGAGGGTGAGAAATGAAGAAAGTTTCTTCGCAGGGGTCATGTGCAAGCAGGGGCAGCAATGGGGATGAAGGAAAATGTTAAAACTAAAGAGGAAGAATGAAGAAACAGAACAAAAAATATATTTTCATTGAACTAATAAAATACCTGGGTGAGCTAAAGATAATAAAATTAATACAAAAGCTAAAGATAAATTCTAATGAACACGTGTTGCCAAAGAACATTGACCATGACACAGCTCTTGATCAACTTGTTGCATGAAGATCAATCACAAACTCCAACACAAAACAAATGCAATTTTTTATGACAAGCAAAACCGCCATTTAAGATGGCGGTTTGTCATATTATTTTTTTTTTTTGGAAAATAGTAATTCTTGAAAGTTAAACGCCATCTGAGGAAGCGATTTTGTTTTGAAGTTCAGACAAAACCGTCATTTTAGATGGCGGTTTTAGCTAAAAAAAAAAAGGAAAAAAATATTCTCCCTACCCATCCTACGTGGACAGTACCATGGGAAATAAGTTTCTCATGGATGTAGGATGGGAAATAAATTCTTAGAGCATCATTTATGATGATCTAATAAAAAGGTCATCTCACTATTTCTCTCTCCTAAAAGTTCATCTTTCAACCTAATTTTATTAACAATGATCTCTTTTAAAAGGTCATCATTCTCTCTTTCTTACTTTTTATCTACCCTACCATAATTTCTCTCTCTTAATTTATCTAATATTTATCTTTATTTTTTATAATAATATGTTCATGTACAAAGCTAATATAATTTTTTATTTGATTAAAATAGATCTACTTTTTATTAATTTTAAAAAATATTCTTTGAATAAAACTAATATTTTTTAATAAATATAGATGTAGACATTATTAATAATTAAAGAAAATTCGTTAAATTCAATAAAGATTACAATGCGCATACATAAAATAAATACACAAATTTAAAAGCTAAAAATTTTAAATGATACATTAATTGCAATTTTTTTACTTGGATTTCTTTCATAATTTGCATTTTTTGAATCCATTTTTTGGGATTTTTAGGATGATTATTTTGGTGTTTTTTAACAAAAAAAAATAAGTAGAAAAATAAGAATAAAATAGGTAAATGTAAAATTATGTCAAAAAATATCAAAATTGGTCTCATTTTATAGATCTCGAAAAGATATGATCGTTGGTATAATTATTTTATTTTTTTGTATTTAATTTAATACGAAAATAGCCATTAAATAAAATAAATGGATATTTTCTACACCCAATCAAAAGACGCCAAGTGGAAAGGTGTGCAGGAAGGAGTCTGGTGCATGGGATTCTTGATTTCGCCAGCCAATAAAAGCTCGCCACATGGCAATTATTTTTGAAAAAAAAGGGTGACCGTTCTCTTGAACGGGTCACATATCAACCTAATCTCTCACCCTTTTCCACAACCCACCTTAATTTGGGTTACCATTTAGAAAAAATTATCTATAGTTGGGTCATATGATCTAAAATTAGATCATGAAAATTGATGCTCTTAAAATGCAATATTTTTGGAAAAGAGTCGATCAAATCTTGGGTCAAAAATGAAACGATTTAAAACAGAAGAGTAAAGTAAAGAAAACAGTAAAAGTAAAGAAAACAGTAAAATTCTTATTTATGGAGCAAATGTGAACAGTGAGAAATCGTTCAGCGACAACGGTCCTCAATTTTTGCATGCGACATGGCAGAACCTAAGCAAAAGAAAATTTCACTTTCATTTAGATTAAAAAGGAATAGTCTTTCTTTATGCTTGTTTTTTATACTTAATAGAAGAAATAGATTTACAGAAATTTAGGTGCATTTTTCTTTTCAATTCTCTTTCCTCTTTCTCTCTTCACTCTAATTTACTGAAGTTTAGTTTTTTTTTTCAACATTTAAGATTTTCATTTAATTTTGGGTTTTCATCTGATTTCTTTGTTAGTTGCTTTTGGGGGTTCAATTAAGCTGGTGTCGGATGATTGTGGAAGAGTTGACGAGATCTTTGGCGGCTCCATGTTCAGTATTAATGTCATTGATGGATAATCTACGTTTGTTTTGAGGTTAAAGATCAGTTCATTTTATAAAGTTATTAAGATTTCTATTGAGTTTTGTTTAGTTTATTGTTTTAATTAATTTATCTGGGAAATGAGTATTTAAAACTAAAATTGCTTAAGACTGTTGGGAAATTTGTGGTTTAAACTTGATTTGGTTGGTTGAATTTACTTTAGATCTTCTTGGACTGCTTTGTTTTTTGTCTTGTTTTCTGGGTTTCAAGTCTTTTGCCAAGTGTTTAATACTTCAATTTCAATGTTTCAGTCCTGCATGTTGTGATTTGTTTGTTGTTTTACTTTTTGGGGATAAACAGATGTGCTCGTGGTGTGGTTGTATAAAACCACCAAAATCAGTTGAAGATTTGCGAAGCTTCAAGGTTTGGTTTTTTTATTAATTTTCCTTTTTTGTTTAATTTTCTGATTTTCAGTAAAGTTTGGATCTTCATCTGATTTCATGATTTTCGTTTATATTTTTATTTAAGCGTATGTTAATTTTTTTTTTGTTTTTATTTTCATTAAAGATGCAAGAACATCAATTTTGGGTTTCATCATTTCAAGGTTAGTTTCAATTTGTTTGCTTTTCTCTTGATTTTTATTAAAAAGTTAGGGTTTTGTTTTTGAATTTTTGATTTCATTGATTTGTTTTTATGAGAATTGGTTTTCTTGGTTTTTGTTTATTTAATTTCTTCTGATTTTGATTGAAAATTAGGGGTTTTTTTTTTGAATTTTTGATTTTAGTTTGTTGATGATGATACTAGGTAATAATATTTACCTCTACCACAAGAATGTATAATTGTTTAGTAAATATTTGTTATAATTTCAAGTTACAAGGTCTTAAAGTTAGAAGAACTCACCAAGTAAAAGGGGGTGGGGAGTGGGGACTTTGGGGTTGGGGAGAATGAGCAGATAAACATTCAGACATTCACATTTTTTTTGGGTTTGGTTTTAAATTTGTGGGTTTTATTGGATTTTTGTTTGCTTAGTTTTTTTAAGATCTAATTTTAACTAATTTTGTTTGGTTTTAGATTTTCTGAACAAGGTAACATTCAAATTTTATTTTTTTTGTTTGGTTTGAAATTCGTGATAAATGTTAAAATGTGTTAAAATGAGAGATTTGGCTTTCTTCGTTTTGATTTCATTTGAGTATCATTGTCCTTAAATGTGTGAGTTGATTTGGTTCTGTGATGGAGCTGCTTTGTGTTTGATGTTCGTTGGTTTTGTAGCTGATTTTGTAGCTTGGTTACAGTTCTTCACTTACAGATATTGATTTGAGTCAGAATTTTCATCTCCTTCCATTTGGAACCTCTTTGATCGGCTCGTTTCGCTTCTAATTCATGGTAATGCTCTTTCTGGTTCTCTCCCTGCACCTGCTTTACCTAACTCTACTTGATTTAGGAGATAATAAAATTTCTGGGTTGTTTGCTGAATTTTTAACAAGGTTTAGAAATGTTAGTCATAATATGTTTACTGGTGTATTCCTGATAATGTAGCTCAATTACAACTTGATAAATTGAACTTATCTTAATAACTTTGTTAGGTTGTTACCAAATTTTATGGGGCGTAAGTTTGGGGTTAAGGCTTTTATAGGGAACAATCCTGAATTATGTGGGTACCCTTTAAAAAAAGGTAATAGAAGGAGTAATATGAGTACTGGTGCAATTGCTGGTCTTGTGATTGATATGATGATAGATAGTGTTGTTGTTGTGTCTACGTTGATTGGTTATTTGCAAAATAGAAGGAGATAAATAGGGGAGATAATGAGGATTGTTTGGAGGATTGTGAGGAGGATGAAACTGGTGGTGAAATAGGTGAAGCAAAGCTCAAGGAGGTGAGGATTTGACATTGGAGGATATATTAAATGCTACTAGACAAGTTATTGAGAAAATGAGCTAGGGACGTCTTACAAGGCCAAGCTTATGGATGGAGGGACTATTGCATTGAGGTTATTGAGAGAAGGTTGTTGCAAAGATAGGAGTTCAATTTAGATAAACTTACAAATTATAGTAATCACATGAAATACTCATATTAAGACATAGAAAATTGATAAACAGCCTTGTAAGTTGAATTTCTCTTTGTAAAGGTGGAGGGAGTAAAAGCTTTATCTTCACTTCTTCAGCCACTCTGAAATCTGAATCTTTGATTCACTTCATGGACTAAAGCCAAAAACAATCAAAGACCAAACTCCACTATGACTTCCTATGCTATTTGGGTTTCTGCCTCTTAGTAATCCTGTTTTCTTTATCCTTTGTTCAAGTGACTTTAGAACCTTTATTAGCTTAATAGTAATTTCTTTATTTCTACTTTGGCACTAATTCAATAATCTGTATTGAACCTTGTTCTTTTTTGACCTTTTGTATGCAGTGTCGATCATTCATGATTGGAGAAAACTGGAAAAAGGGCAAAGATCAATGCAAGTAACATTAAGGTCAGTATACCAAGGCAAGATAACGGGAATTGGACCAAATTTGGATTGTATGATGATTAGAGGTGTTTAACGGGGTGGGTAAACCCAACGGTTCAAGGGTCGGACCTTTAACAGGCCTTGGTGTAAAGGGTCGGTTCGGATAATTACAGGAATTGGTTGGAAAAAAAATCACTTTTTTTAAAATATTTTTATATGGTAATATTCCACCCAACCTTTTACACCAATTCTTATAATTATTGTAGGCATTGGTGTTAAGTACATAGGTGGGTCGATCAAATGGTCACAAAGTAGAATAAAAAAACTATTGTATGAACTTAAAAAAACGGGTCAAAGTGGGTTGAGTTTAAACGGGCTTTGACCCTCTCCTCCATGTTTAAATTTAACATGACTCGCCCCAACTCGGCCCGTTGAACACCTCTAATGATGATACATTCTCTGATCTTACCATTTGAATGTGTCATTGGATGTCGTAGCAGGGTCCAATTGCTACTTCTAGAAGTGATATTAGATATCCAAGTTTTTCAGATCCTTAGCTTCACTTGGTCACTAATTTAACAATGAGTATATGATGATTGCTAAAGTCAGTGAGCTTCTAATGTTCAATTGTTACAATTATGGTTTAAGCTTAAAAGAATTCTGATGAGAATCGATTGATTTCTCCTTTTTAGTGCATATTAGTGTTATCCTCTTTTGTATGCCTATTATTTATTTACGCCTCTTGTGATCGATGATCCTTTTGGATCTTATTAACCAAAAAGATACGACTTTGCGCTATATTTAACTCAGTGCCAATCAAGAATTCCCAAGAAATAGTTTGAATAATATTTAGGCTAGGTTTTGGTCGGTTTTGAGTTGGGTTATAATCGGCTAAGGCTAATGTTTATAAACGATTATTTATAGTCATTGTTAATTTTTGCTTGACTTTATAATAACATTATCTTTAATGTCTATTTATAATATTCTTAAGCCCATGTACAATATCTTTAAAGACCTATTTGCAGTATTTTAAATGCATACTTACATCATCCTTAATGTCTACTTACACCATCTTCAATGCCTATTTACAATATTCTTAATACCTATTCATAGTATCCTTAATGAATTTAAATGCTCACTTATAATATTTTTAATGTCCACAAAGTAACTTAATCTATATTTTCCTTTATGGACTGATCTAATTAGAGATGACATTTCATATAGACCGTCTCTTACAAGATTTATGCAACCATTAATGGTAAAATAGAGTTCAAAATTTACCATTTTGTAGGATATGGACCCCTAAACAAAAGCCACATCACCGATTTAGTTATGCTTAATAATTTCTTAATATGTGAGACCTCTGTTTTTGGAGCCCTAAGTGGCCAAACACTTTGAATGGGCCTAGAATCGACCTGCATGAAATAAAAAATCAGAGAATTTTTTCAGCATTGATTTTTGCCCTGTTATTACATGCAATCCGAACAAGACTGATAAATGATTTTACAAATCAATGGAAAATTAAGTACATTATTATTCAAATGATAATATTAATACAATGTAATAAGTTTCTTCTGTCACATAGCTTCTCCATTCAAACTTAGTGTTCGTTCATGACATTTTATAGATATAATAGACAAATATAGATCTTACATAAGATCAGAAACGACCCTTTCTTCACTATTAATCTCTAAATAACATTTGTTTAGGTCTAAAAAGATAGTTAGTCCGAAAAGTGGAACAATATGCATCAATCAAAAGTGGGAGATGATGCATAACATAGAAGGTACCAGTAATCCATGCAAGGATACCTATAATAATTGCTAAAAATAGATGTTTAAAGACGAGGAAAATAGTAACCGTGAAGGCTAACAACATTGTCATTATCGAAAAGAATAGTAAGGCCAACCCAATTATTAATTTAAGAGGCAATGATACCAAAAAATCTTGTTCAGCATACCTTGATGTTAGGATGCCAAGAAATGTTAGGATTGAAGCTGTTGAGCTCACCAAGGAAAATGCATCCGATATTACCAAAACCCAAAACAATTTATCGTTTTTTTGATGTTTTGGTAGTTGAAAAATAGCTTGAAAAACGACCGCTGCGACTAAAGTTGCGACTATCATACATGACGTGGCCGTGTCTCGCATCCATGTCTCACCTTCATGCCTTAGTGGTTTGTGCTCTCTCGTGAACATTACTCGTGGGGATTCTCGGGGTATCTCTTTTGTTCCGTTGCTTGAAGATGGTGGATTGTTTTTTGAATCCGCGTATTCGCCTTGTACGATACCTTCGATAACCTATTGACATAGCTAACACGCTAACGAATTAACGAATTAGTGGTAAGTCGATAAGAACACAAATTATTAATTATAAAAATAATCAAATGAAAATTTTGTTTATAACTTTTCCATTAAAAATATAACAGAAATTAGCATTAGCGTACGTCGCAGGCATCAGAGGGCACTGGTTCGTCCATGGAACGAATCATGTCAATTAAGAGAACATAACTGAATTATTATATTATTCCTTATCTCTTGTAAAAAACCTCTCTACCCTAGTTCGTCGCTACTTGAAAAATGAAATGAAAAAAATTATTGACGGTCTGGCTTCGACATCAGGTCGTCACCCCTATTGGCAACAACCTAGGGTTGTAGCATGTCCATCATTATTTTAAACAATAAATAAACAAATAAAAGTAGGTAGGGATAACCGATGACCTGAAACCATAAAAGCTCCCTCTGCATTTGGAGAGCAGCCCCTGAAACGACGTTGAGTCTATCAGTCGACGGCAACATTGCTGCGAGATGAAGGATATTATTTTCAATGCTACCAATCCTATAATCTGCTAGCAAGTATTTTATTCCGTGGAGCTCATGAATATGACTGAAAATCTTTTCTTGACGACACTGAATAGCAGCGTGAAATATGGTTCGAGTTTGGTCATCTGTTTCCCAAATCAGATCAGGATAATGCCGTATTAGCGTCGTAACAAATTCGTAGTTCCCCAACTCTATGGCGATAAACACTAGTCCAGGCTTCGGAAAAAATATTATCTTAGATATCGTTTCATTAGGTTCTTTGATTACTATTTTCCACAGGCGCAACACTAATTTCAGTTTAGTTTTATCCTCCTCTTGCTCCCTCCAAAGGTTATTAGTCACTGAAACAAACATAAGGTAATTATTGTTAGAGTATATAATATGAAACGGGGCCGGGTTTTAAGATCATCAGTTTAAGCTTTTGGTTGAGTTAGTGTTCAGACATGGTATGATATATATTCACCGTTAGGTGTGGGATATGATCGAAATTGATTGAATTAGATCGTTGTATTACTTGTTATTAATTATATTTGATCTTTTTTTTAAGTTTTAAGGTGAAAATAAAAACTTATTTGGCTTGTATGTTAAGTTTTGAAAAAAACATTTTAATAATCATTTTTAAAACTTCAAATAAAAAATTACTTGAATTTTATTGGGGTATTGATATAATTATTTTTAAAATAATATTTATATATAAGTAAAATCTTGTTTATATTAAAATATTTTGCGATTGAAATAAACAATTTTTGTAGGATCAGATCGTTAAATCGTAGGATCATAGAATCGTATTATAATCCGACCACCTAAAATTCTTGATCTAAGTAAGATCGCACGATTCTACCATATTAAGATCTTACCTACGATTCGAATCGGTTGCCTATTTTTTGATCGTAAGATTGTAGAATTGTAGATCAGAATCGGGATTCTAATAACACATTAAATTGCGTAAAAAGTCATATATAGCAAATATAGTGAAACCGAGGAAGTATTAAAATAGAAATGAGACAATTGAAATGAATTGAGTTTAAATAAATGGGACATTTGCTATAAATTGGAGGATTAACAACAAGAGATTAAAATACGACAATGTAGTTATTTAAACCCTAATTTTTGTTAATTATGAAGTTATAAATCATAACTTTTAATTGGTGCAACATTTTTATAGTGTCGTACCTGATAATTTTTGGACCCTAGGCGAAAAATAAAAAAATGTCCTAATTATTCATGTGCTTAACTAAGAATCCTAATGCTGCAAGTTCAATTCATGCTAGATGATAATTATGCAAATACTCATTTAATTATCAGGATTAACTCAATTTGGGCCCTTTATGAGTTGGGCCTTAAACGGTTGCACGTTAAAACTACCTTTAAGAACGAACCTATATTTTTAGCATCGAAAATTTCTTAAACCAACTCATACTACTATGCCCCATATTTTTTACGTTTCAATGAAAGAAAACTTACAAAGATTACAAAAATTTCTCCAATTGAATAGTCCATTGACTCCCTTTTTCGGTGTCTTTTGAGCTAACGCATGTAATGGCGTCTGTTGAGCTTTATTCCGCATAATTGCTAGGCGTTCATCTTTGTCTAGGATAGCCAAAGCCACATCTAATAATTCCATCAACATAAATTGCATCCAATAACAAGTTTAGAATTATTCTTCAAGTAAAAATAGTTAATACTACGATGTTCATGAAAATAAAAAATAATATTTACTTATATATATATGTATATATATATATATATATATATATATATATATTCTTTTATTGAATAATAAATTTAATTGAAGAAAGTAGAGACCGTAATCATTTAAAAATATTAAAAGAAAGCTTGTGAGAAAATATGGAAACCACAATTGACAAAAAATTGTTTTTATAAAATTATCAGTGAAGAACACATGAAGAGTATAACAAATGTGAATTTCAATTTTTGAGCTCAATGAAAGCATATTACTTACCATACAAATCGGTATTGATGGTAAAGATAAGTAAATCAATGCGATCACCATCAATCAAATCATCAAAACAAGTCATAAGATGTAACACGATTTCCCCGTGCCCTAATAAAGCTGCCATTAAAATTGGTTTCATATCAGAACTTCCAGGGATATTTGGCAGGTTTGAGTTCCCTTTCTGCATTTCCTGCACCATCTCAAGTACACCAGACGCAGCAGCAAGACAAAATGCTGTATTTTCTAATCCATTACGCGCCTCTAATTGTTTCTTATCAATATGTAATAGAATTTGTTTGACAAAACTATAATGCCCAGCAGCAGCTGCTATATGTAAGGCAGTATCTCCATTTCTTGATATTATTTCCTTAAAACAATCAGGATGATTGATGTGGATCTGTTTTGCTACTTCCCAATCACCAGATAAAGCAGCCCTATATAAACGTATATGATAATTGTCTTCAGGCTCATCTTCATGATTGTTTGTGTTTGTATTTGTATTGCCTATTCACATTATGAATTGTATTATCCTTTCTATTGAGCTAACTTAATGCACACTTACTGTCTTAAAGTGATCTCTTTACAATTATCTTAAATTGTTCAATCAGATGGGCTAATTATATAGGCTCGTCTCATGCTGAGACAGTCTCATACACGATGAGCTATGATTATTTATTTTGTGGCTTAAAGCTAGACATGTAGATTTGATTCGATCAACTCACCTAGATTTACCAACCCGACTCGTTTTCTAAAATTTAGTGAAAGTTGGAGTTTTATATTAATATTTTGAGTTGTAACCTATTATTATTTTATCAAAATTTATTAATTATTTGGATTTATATTATTACACAATTATAACATCAAAAGTTAATATTTGGCCTATAATAGAAAATATTATTTTTATTAATTTTAATGAAAAATTACATGGTATTTTTAATTAATTTATATAGATAATAAAAGAAAACTAAATCTATATTATTCATTGGGTTAAATCCAACCAATCGAGCTGGTCTAGTTAGAGCCTATTGTTGTTTCACTCTTTCATTGGTTATGTATATAATATTATGTGATTGTCAGAAGCGTGCATAGTTGAATATTCATTGAAAACACAAAATTTATGCTTATAAACAACCACGCGCTTTAACCTATCAAAGTACGTGTTTTACCTATTAAAGTTGATATTTTAACCTATTGAGAAGTTGTTTACCTATTGAAGTGTGTATTTTAAGATATTGAAGTTGATTTTTTAATATATTTAAAGTTGGTATTTTAATCTATTGAAGTTGGTATTTTAACTTGTCGAAGTTGGTATTTTAACCTAGTTAAGTTGGTATCTTAAGTTGGTATCTTAACTTATTTAAGATTGTGTTTTCACTCACTGAAGTTGGTATCTTAACATATTGAAGTGGGTATTTTAATCTATTAAAGTTGGTATTTTAACCTGTTGAAGTTGGTATTTTAACCTAGTTAAGTTGGTGTTTTATGATTCTTAAGTTGGTATCTTAACTTATTTAAGATTGTGTTTTCACTTACTGTAGTTGGTATTTTAACCTATTAAATTTGATTTTTTTAATCTATTAAATTTGAGATTTTAGTCTCTTGAAGGTAGTATTTTAAAATTGGTGTTTAACCAACTACAACAGATTAAAACACCAGCTTAAATAGGTTAAAATAGCAACTTCAATAGCTTAACAACTTAGCAGGTTAAACAACAACTTAATAGATTAAAACACCAACTTCAAATACCAACTTAACAAGTCCAATATGTTATTAATTAGAAAAAATTCAAACTTAAAAACAAGCACGCGCTTTAACATATTGAATTTGGTGTTTAAACTTATTAAAGTTGTATTTTAACCTATTCAAGTCTTTTAACCTTTTTAGAATGGTGTATTTTAACCTGTTAAGTTGTTAACCTATTGAAGTGGCGGGTATTTTAATCTATTGAAGTTGGTATTTTAACTCGGTATTTTAACATGTTTAAGTTGGTTTCTTATGATTCTTAAGTTGGTATCTTAGTTTATTTAAGTTGGTGTTTTAACTTATTGAAGTTGGTATTTTAACCTATTAAAGTTGATTTTTTTAATCTATTAAAATTGATATTTTAACCTCTTGAAGTTAGTATTTTAAAGTTGGTGTTTAACCAACTACAACATCTTAAAACACCAACATAAATACGTTAAAATACCAACTTTAATAGGTTAACAACTTAACAGGTGAACACAACAACTTAACAGGTTAAAATACCAACTTTAAATACCAACTTTAATTGGTAAAAATATCAATTCAAACAGGTTAAAATATCAACTTGAATATGTTAAAACACCTACTTTAATAGGTTAAAATAGCTTAAGAAGCGCGTATCTTGTTAAAGTTTTTCTTTTTTTTTTAAATTGCAAAATTTTTGTAAGTTGGGTATGAGAGACACTCTTTCAAGAGACTAGTTGTATAATTACAATAACTTTAACTAGATCAAACCAATAAAATAAGATTAGACTAGATTCTATCAAACCAAATAATGCATGAAGTATATAAGAAATTTGATTGAAAATAGCAAAGGAACATGAGAGTAGATGTTTCAAAGTTACCAGGGTGTGGAAGACCATCCATTGGAAGGATTTGCGCAGAGTCTACATCTACTCTAACCGAGGGCTCCATAGATGGATATGTATGTTTTATGTATGAAAACATTAGCATGAAGGTTGATTATAAATATGATTAACTTCAACTAATCAAGCATTACAAGTTAATGGCCAACATTATTACATTCAAAACTTACCTAAAAGCCATACTCATTTGGCAGATACTAATTAACAACATTCACTTTACAACCATTCAATTTTATCTTTTGTATATTTCAATATTTGTATATGTTATCTAATCTGTATTTTTACGTTTGTGCTCTTGTACCTTTACAATATCTACGTAGAATTTAGGTAACCATTAAGAATTTAAATAAATACTCCTTCAATTTCCATTTGTTCTTCCTATTTACTTTTTTTTGCGCATATCTCAATTTAAATTTAAAAGTCAAATAATCTTAATTGTGAGTTTTTATAAATTCTAAAAGGTTGATATTTAGAAAATATATAGTATTGAGACGAATCTATCAAGATCCCACATGAATATGTTTTTTCATATAGATCGATGAGAAATCATAGTCAAAGTAAAATTCGTAAATTTGTAAATTCTATTTGAGAAAATCATATGAAGACCGATGGATTATAATGCATCATGCTTGCTAGTCAAAAACTTGGAGTAGTTATTAGTACTCCACCATCGGCGAATTATAATTGACCAATCCCAATTGTAGCACAAATTCCTCTCAACGAAAGTTTAAAATTTATGCTCATAAAATCATGGGTTAGTAAGGACACCTTCGATTTATACATCTTTCTCTTTCTCCGTGTGGAGATTCTCTAACCTACTCAAATAAAAACTCTGGCCATATATTCATGAATAATTTGTAAATTACAATTTAAATTTATAGCTTAGTGTATATTACAATTTTAATGTTTTTTTTATATTTTTTGCGAATTACAACAATCAAAGGATTAAAGTCTACAGTTTTCAGGTCAAATTACAAAAATTTGGCCATCTAAAATTTTGACCACTAAAATAGTCGGAATTACATTAATTCAGTCTAAATATTGTAGACTTTGATACTTTGGTGGTTGTAATTTGAAAATTTCATTTTACAAAATTGTATATATTAAACTTTGAGATGGAAGAAGACACGAAGTGAATACGCGTTCTAAGTTAAAGATTATTTTTCTATCATTGAAGTATTTGAAATGCACACTTTTTATTGTTAATGGGTATGTTAGTGGGTTATTTTATTTCTTGTAATACTTTAAATAATGTAATTCTTTCGGTGTGGGTAAAGATAGATAAAGCCAATAGTTTGTGACAAATGTTTTATATTTTATTTATTATTATACTGTTATTGTTTTTGCATCATCATGATAATTAGTTAAGAACTTGATTTAATTTGATTAAAACATTTATTTATAATTATGTAGAATTCAACGCAGGCACAATTTTATTTTAAACCAATATGAATCAATAATGTGAATATTATTAATATTAAAATAATTTATAATTATGTATAATTAGAGATATTTCAAATTAAAAAAAATTAGAGTAGAAAAAGTGCATTAAATACATATAGTAAAGGCTTTGTGGATATTTAAAAACGCAAGGCATCAAAATAGGAACCACTGGCTCTAATACCACCTGTAACACCCCTGAATTTCTGACCCCTTGTACGAAATCAAAACTGTAAAGGACGTGAGGAAATTCGGGTGTTACATAAAAGAAAAAGGGAAAAGAATTTTGATAAACGCTAAAGATTAACTTCAAAGATGCGAGTGGAAATTTCGGCAGCATCTACCTTAAAACAGTGCGCCGTTTGCGTAAAAACAAAAGATATTTAAAATCTAATACATTAAAGGCATCAACAGCCTATCAAAACTATATCACGGCGGGATGATTCATCGTCGGCTTCTCCAATCAACATGTCAAGCATGGATCGTGGTTCCTGTGTCAGCACTTGCGTTTTAGACTGACTAGACTCTTTAAAACCATACAATTTATAAACTATGCAGCGGAGATAAAATATACAAAAAGGACGGCATGTGCCTCAAACCAAAAACATAAACAAATTTAAGTACAAAAAACTACATCTAGTGTCAAAACAGATATAGCATTGCACGCTTCAACGTTCTCACTCATTCCCCCCGTATGTAATGCATAGAAGCTCCATCACCTGTAATGTCTATGTATGATGTCCTCGCTGCTCAACGTAAGATCATAGACCGACGCATTATAGCAGGGCCATCAAAGACGAACCATCAACAAAGAAAACAAACAGTACACGTCAGTATTTAACATCATATCATTATAAGGCATAAATAGCATCAATAAAGTATGTCATAATATGAGGGTGATTTCACAACACTCCAGGTGCCAATCATAACCACTAAACATCAATTCCCACTTCTCACTGTTAATTCCATTTTCTTCACTTCTTTTCGAGTTCATAACTTCTTTTCGACTTCATAACTTCGCGGTATCACTTGAACCCAAGAGCTTAACCACTTCCATATTTATACATATATATGTGACTAGAGGCCACCATATTAGGGTTTGCAAGACCCACATGGCCACACCTCAACCAAAGGGCGGTGACTGGCCATACCGGCGCCCAATGGTAAAGTATGAACATACCCCCGTACAGCGACCATATATAGATGATCCTACCTCCGGGAACTCAAGCCACTAGGGTACCAAACCAGTGGAGCCAACATACCTAACGTATGTGACTAGAGGCCACCATAGGGTTTGCAAGACTCACATGGCAACACCTCAACCAAGGGCGGTGGCGGGCCATACCGGCGCCCAATGGTAAAGTATGAACATACCCCCGTACAGCGACCATATATAGATGGTCCTACCTCCGGGAACTAAACCCACTGGGGTACCCTAACTAGGGGAGCCACAATAATCGAACAAATCTGCTATCTCCTCAATAAGGAACTCATTCCCATTACAACCAACAGCTTTCTTCTCCATCACTTAGGGACTCCTTCCCATTCATAAAACATAACTCAACCAAATTAATAAAGGGATCTTTCTCTATTAAACTAACGTCAATCAATCTCAATAACAAGGGAGTCGTTCCCATTCCAACTCACATAAGTCAAACTCATCAATAAGAGAATCATTCTCATTCATACCAATAGCTTTCTTACTCCATCACTAAGGGATTCATTCCCATTCAAACTAACGATAATCAATCTCATCAATACGGAAACCATTCACTATTCAAACTTACAATAAACAATATCATTAATAAGGGATTCGCTCCCTTTCAACCAATTATTAACTGATCTTACTATCAAGGGAATCGTTCTCATACAAAATCATTATCAACATTTAACATATGAGTATCGTTCTCTATCAGTACATTTTAAAAGCATATAATCAATAACTTCGATGTTTCATTCGACGATGATTCATAGATAGTGTACAACATATTTTTTAAAACAAAACAATATCGATATATATATATATACAATGCGAGATGCATATAAGAGTTAATTACTGCGTGTACGTACCTGCAACTTCAACTGCAAGAAAACAAGTCCCAAGAATCGTCCAGGGGAGGTTCTTACGCCCTTATTATGAACAGGGCACCTATACACGTTTAAGGTAAGAATAATAAGCCTACCTAACTCCATTTAAGAGCTATTTACTCTAAAAGAAGTACACCAACACAAACCGAACGAGTTTTAACTCGTGCTAACACGCATTCAAACCATACACACGCAACAATTTCACATCATGTTCCTTTAAGAACTGACCATCAATTTCAATCAAACAATACATTAGATTTCAGTCAATTCTATATCAAGATATGTTCAGGTGAAAAAGACATAACCATACACTTGAGTGTTATAATCAAACTATCCATTAGGAAGCTTAAGAACACAAAATATATGATATTACACTTAATATCAGTCATAATACTCATGGTAGTAGTGATTTGTACTCCAAGTTGCTACATTACTCGAGGTTTAGAGTAATAATGAATAAAAGCAAATAAGTAGCTTAAACGACTCATAGCAATAATTTCTCATTCTTTAAGCCAAAGTTACTCTGTTTAGGCAACCATTGGGTAAACTAATCACAACAATTAAATATCCACCACGAACCCATAATACCAACAATTAACCCACGTTAATGACACATAACCAACATAATTTTATTAGTAACTATTACCATCACCAATCAACAATATTCATCATTTTTACCCCATTAACATCCTAAAACAATTCTATAGCCAACTATAATCAAAATCATTACTAATTACCACAACAATATTCATGATAGTAAAACCCCGGGTATTGATGGGTTTAATGCTAAATTCTTTAAGGCAACGTGGCACATCATCAAAGAGGATATAATTGCTGCTGTAAAGCATTTCTTCACCTATGGCACTTTGTTCTCTCCTATTAATTGCACTACCCTCACTCTGATCCCCAAGAAGAGTAATGCGACCAATATGGGGGATTATAGACCTATTGCGTGCTGCAATGTTACATACAAAATCATTTCAAGAATTCTAACTCAGAGACTCCAGAGAGTGATTGGAAAGGTTGTGGACCTGGCGCAATCTGGCTTCATCCCGGGTAGGCAAATTTCTGATAACATTCTCCTTGCGTCGGAAATCTTAAAAGGCTATACTTGGAAGGACAATAATCCCAGCTGCATGGTGAAAGTAGATCTCAAGAAGGCTTATGACTCCCTAGACTAGAACTTTTTGCAGAATGTCATGGAGGAGATGGGCTTTCCGCCTAAGTTTGTTTTGTGGATCATGCGATGTGTGACCTCTATCTCCTTCTCCATCTTGGTTAATGGTTCTCCGCGCGCTTAAGCCTTTTAAAGCTGCGAAAGGTCTTAGACAAGGCGATCCCTTCTCTCCTTACCTTTTTGCTATTGGTATGGAGTACCTGTCAAGACTCATGAACAACTTGAAAGATAATGAGCAATTCAAATTCCATCCCAGATGCAGGCGGGTAAACCTCACCCCCCTTATGTTTGCAGATGACCTATTAATGTTCTATGGTGGTGATACCGACTCTATCAAGGCCATAATGACTACCTTTGAAAACTTCTCTTCGGCTTCTGGGCTTCAAGCAAATCCTAGCAAGAGTAATGTATACACGGCAGGTGATTAACCTCAATTTTACCTTATATTTGGGCATAATATTAATTGATTATTCCTTGGTTTTCGAGCATTCCCATTGTTTTTGGTTGGTTTTACGCCCTTTTGTGGGGTAACATGTTTGTTGCATGTTTTTGTAGATTAATCATCTATTTTCGAGCTTTAAAGCATGTTAGAAGGATGCCCCCAAATTTCCCGAACTCTTAGAGGAGGCATGAATCAAAACCGAGGAAGAAATGAGGCCAAGAGGTGGAGAAAAGTCCAACCCGAGCAAATCAAGAAGCATTATTTATGGAAAGTCAACTTAAGTGCCGATGGAGGTCAACTCGCTCAAAATTTTGTGGATATGTTAATGGATGGAAAAAGTTGGGTTCGTTATCTTCGAATCGACTGGTCACACGTCGAAATCGGAGTTATAACGAAGGAGATAGAGCACTTTCAAAATGACGTGCCATAAGAGAAGGAGATCGATCGATCGATCTACCTAGATCGACCAATCGATCTCATAAGCAAAAATTCCCAGAATGTATTTGAGCAAGTCGAAAGAGATCGACCGATCGATCTTATGAGGGCGGTATCCAAAAAGTGCAAAACGTATACATATGAGATCGATCGATCGATCACAATAGATCGACCGATCGATCGGAAATCGCAGCAGACCACCAATTCTCCACGCGTGCAGAAGCAGGCTGCAAAGTAGCCAACATCAAAAATGTTACTGCAGGTATTCGAACCTGCGACCACACGCGCACAGCAACATTACTCTGCCAACTGAGATAGACTAACTTGGTGGTACTCTTGCATGCGGACCGTATATATCTTGTACCTGCTGGGCCAAATTTCTAACAAAAATCAGACGATTGTATTATCGGATTTTCACCCAACATTCGACCCACATTTTCCAACATTTTAAGGGGTATCTTCTCATTATTATTAGGGCAAAAATATCCTATTTTGTAAGGGGTATAAATAGAGGGTATTTGTAATAGCTTAGACTAAGTCGTATTGTTTAGCCATTTTTATTTTTTCAGATTTTTACACCTTCTCTTCTTATTGTACATAAACCCTAGGTTTCTCATTTTAATTCCTCTTTGTTCTAGACTTAATTAAATTGATCAAAACTCAGTTTTTATTGTTAATCTTCGTCTTTCACTACTTCTATTATCTTTTGTTGGTGATCATTTGAAGCTTGTAAACCATTTTCATGGAGTTTCAATCTTGGCTTTTTATGGGTTTTATGTATTTTCTTGAATCTCCCTCCTAGTTTTTGGTAATCTCTAATCCTATTTTTTTTTAGTATTTTTATTATTATGTATTTGTTTATTTTAGTTATCTCATGATATTGATTTATTTTTGTTTATTATTTTACTTTTGTCTTGTTTATTTTAAGTTATTGGTGTTAGAATGCTTATGTTATATGTTGTTTATGATTTTGTTAGTTGTGATTATGAGTAGTGAGTAGTTGTTTAGGGTTAGGGGTTGACTCATTTTGTGCTAATGGATTGATTATGGTTAGAAATGGGTCGATGTTGGTTTGATTGTGAACCCCGAAAGTGGGTAGCTTCGCTCATTGAGTTGATGTCATCGAATATCCTTCCCGGGCACCAACGAGAGTTGGGTTCGCATGAGAACTGACTTTATTTCAATGGGAGGAGTTGAGTCAAGGGAACGGCGAGGGTCGAAACTTGTACTCGCCCCATGAAAAGGGAGTTTTACCCTCTTCCTCCGAGAGGAGAAGAGAATTGACAGGTTGTTGGATATTTGTTGCCCGTAGGTCTTGTTCTCACTCACGAGAGTGATGGGAACGGGATTCTCGGAGGGGATCCCAAGCCCGATCCAGGATCGGATCGCTCTTCGTATTTGATTCCACAACTTTGCGATCAAATCAAAGTAAACTCTAATCTAACTATATAAAGTCCGTTGCACACAAGTTAACCCCTACCCCGATATTTCTTTGTTTGTTTCTTTCATAGTTATAGTTCTAGTGTAGCCCATCACCAATCTTTCTCACATGATATCCCAACACCTAAAGAGGCCCTAAGTCTCACACTCGTCTCCCTGTGGATCGACCCCTTACTTGCCACTACACTTGTGTAGTTATATTTAAGGGTGTTTATAAATTTTGTTTGATTAGAGGCATTAGCAAACGACACCAAAAAGTCCTCTATCAGCAGGCATCTCTAATCTTGTTCATTCCAATATCCAGCAGCTCCTCCAGATGGAAACAAGAACCTTTCCCTTTAGGTACCTTGGAGTTCCCCTTCACTCTAAGAAACTTAATATCCATGATTGTAGGCCGCTGCTTGATAAAATCACAGGTATATATATATATATATATATATATATATATATATATATATATATATATATATATATATATATATATATATATATATATATATATATATATATAGGGTTGAGTTCAGGTGAGAACGAACCTTATATGAGAACCATGTAAACCAAAATCTAAGCCATTAGATTAAATCTGACGGCTGAAAATAAAAGGCTGAATTTTAAGTTCATTAAGGGTATTTTGGTAATTAACGCATTTCTTCATCTTCACCTTAGGGCTGCTATTTAGGGCTGCGATTTTTGTGAAGAGGCTTAATTTTTTTTAAAAAAATTTTAAGCTGTGATCAAGGCTTAATTTTTTGCTAATCAACCATTTCTGAAGCTGCAATTTTCGGTCATTACAACATTTTTCATCCTCAACTTTCAACTTCATCATCTTATGGTTAGTATGAATTTTCAACTTTGATTTTCAGTTTCTTTGATTTTCGATTTTCGATTTCTTTAAGTTGATTTTACATTTCGATTTCTTTGCAGTTTTCATTTTCAATGTTACCTTTACCAAAGAATGTGATTTTAATTTCGATTACTTTAAGTTGATTTTCACTTTCAACTGACGTATATTAACATCTTCAACACTGAAACAATTGTGATGCGTTTAGACTAATTTCTAAATCAAATTGTGCTGCTTTTTACAAAAAACTTTGATATTTTGTTTATTAAACTAAAACCCTATCTAAATCAAACTGTTCATAAAGAAAGGAAGCAAGCAACACAACCTTAATTTTAGTAGGTTATATTCCATAAAGAGGATAATTGCCTTTAGACTAATTTCTATTTATTACGCTTCTTACGATACTCATTCATCTTCTTACATGTCTCAGAATAAGATAAATAATCAGCCAATATATGCTTTGTTATAGAGCTTTAATTTTTGTTTTGCTTATATTGTCTTATTGTATGATATCAAGAGGTTGCTGCTATATTCTATGATATCAAGAGGTTGCTGCTACTTAGTTGTTTGTGTTTCTGTTTTGGACCCATGTTGTTCTTGATTTTGCTATGTTTGCTGTTGAGAGGGTCTGGTGTGCCCCTTGTACTGCTGCTGTCTCTATTCACTCCTCATGTTACTGCCCTGGTTTTTAGTGGTTATGTTGTTGTGGGAGGGCTCTTACTGCTTTGTGGCTGTTGCTGTTGAAGCCTTGATCTGTCAGGCTGCTGGTGCTGATTTGTTCCGATGTGGCTGACTTTGTGGGCTCTTCTTAATGTCCAATTATTGCTGCTGCTGCACACACACCTTTTTACTTCCATTGATCTATATGTTGATGCTGCTGCAGCTGCTGGTAACTTGGTTTTCGCGGGTGTTCTGGCCTGCTGCTGCTTTGATTTTCAAG
The DNA here is from genome assembly GCA_019425755.1 of Amaranthus cruentus. Taxonomy (NCBI): domain Eukaryota; kingdom Viridiplantae; phylum Streptophyta; class Magnoliopsida; order Caryophyllales; family Amaranthaceae; genus Amaranthus; species Amaranthus cruentus. The sequence continues at coordinate 16,291,911 of CM033457.1, read as the reverse complement.
CTTCATTGTTGAGGGTTGCTGGTGTAAGATATGCTGTTGGCTGTTGTGTTGATGCTGCTTGCTGGAAGTTGCTCCTATTGCTGCTGGTTTTCAGTGCATTCTCGATATGTTGGATCATTCTATCATTTGATGTGTGTGAGCCGTGTGCTGTGTTGCTAGTTGTTGTGAAGCTGTTATGAGGTGCTGTTGTGCATGGGTCTCCCAAGGCTTGATATGGGCTGCTGTACTCAGCGTTTTGGTGTTCATGGTGAAGGTGCTGCTGTACATGGTTCTTGTATATGGTGTTCAGCGTATTGGTGCTGCTGTACATGGTTCTTGTATTAATTCTTTTTCTTTTTTTGGTGAATATATAAAAAAAGTATTAATTCTCTTACACTTATTATATCAATTTAGTATATTGGTGCTGCTGTACATGACGTATTTACAGGCCCGTTCCTAAACATTCGGTGGCCTAGGGCGAGATTAAAAATAGGGGCCCTTATATAGAAATTAAAAATAGGGGCCCTTATGTAGAAATTAAAAATAGGGGCCCTTATGTAGAAGATTAAAAACTCACCATTTGAATATAAAGCTTTATGTAGAAGAAAATGAGAGAAAAAACTTAAAGATCAAGAATGCTCCGATTCATCCCAATCTTCCAATTAGATTGAAATCCTTCAAATTCCCTAGTTATCCAAATAAATCTGAAATTTTCTCTCTTTTTTTTTTCTTGAAATTGTAAAGAGTAATGTTAGACATTTATTATCTTTGTCATTAATATTCCATTTCTACTATGGCATTCTCATATTTATTTTTTTAAACTTGATTAATGTTTAATTTAAAGACTTAAATCTACACAATTTTTAGAATATGGGGCCCTGGGCCTTTGCCCCACTCGCCCTAGGCCAGATACGGCCGTGCGTATTTATGAAGAAAGCGTCACAAGTTTGCATCTTCATAATTATGAAGAAAAGAGAGCCACATGTTTATTGAGAATGAATCACATATTTATGTAAAAAGAATCACATATTTATTTAAAAAGCATCACATATTTATGTAATAAGAGAGTCACATGTTTATTGATACAGTGATGAATTACAAGAAATCAAAGCATCAAATTGCGAATAGGAAAGCATCACATATATATCAATAAAGCATCACATAAATATTAAGAAAGCAAAACATATATATTAAGACAGCATCACATTGCAAATTCAAATGCATCAATTTGTATAGGTTTTTATTATTTCTAATATGTATAGGTTTTTCATTATTTCCCTAAATATGAACATATAAATGCTAAGATACATTTATATCTATAATATCCCATGATTATCTCTAATTTCCGAGAATCATCAATAGATTAAAAAGTGGAGTTAGCCAAAAAGGCTTGGCTTTGAAGTCTCAAATACTTAAGAAAGTTTATCATCAGTTGTTATTTAAGAAAGTATCAAATGTTTATTAAGAAAGTATCAAATGTTAATTAAGAATCATAACTTTATCATCACTTGTTTATCAAATGTTAATTAAGAAAAACATTAAGAATCACATTGTAATTAAAAAAGCATCACATTGTAATTAAAAAAGCATCACATATTTATATCTTGATTAGGTACTCATAATAGGAGTATATTCATATTAATACAGACATTTTTATTCAGAAAGCCCTAAAAACTTTCCCTGCTTTGAGCACTTGCGTTTTGCTACTAAAGTGTTCTACACAAAAATCAAATTTTCCAATTTTTATTCTCTCTCATAATCAATTGATACCTTACATACAAGCACAAATCAGTAAGTGCAATATGTGACACTTTACATATTCATATTAATACCTTGTAAGTGCAATAAAAATCAGGTATGTGATGCTTTACTTATTCATATCAATATGAATATTAATCAGTAAGTGCAATATGAATATACCTTACAAAATAATATAATATACCTCTATGTTTAGTCAGATTTACCAAAAAGAGTGAAAAGCATACTGCACTTCCGAAAATAATATAATATACCTCTATGTTTAGTCATTTACAAACTATCCAATATGAAAATAATATAATATACCTCTATGTTTAGTCATTTACAAACTATACCAAAGAGTGAACAATGCCAACGAACAAGCTCAGATTTGCAAAATATAGTCATTTACAAACTATCCAATGTCAAACTACACAAAGTGCTTTAGGATACTGTTTTGACAAAAAAATCAGTACATAAAAAAGTATCAGCAGTTCTTTGCAAAAGTATCACATAAAAAACGTTTAGTCAAACAAACTATCCAAAAGTCAGTACATAAAAACACTACTTTCTTGCTCTTCTCTTCCCAATGTTCTTCGGAGGTGATGGAGGTGAAGGTGAAGCATCAAGATCAGAAATTCCCAAGTCGAAGTTAGGTTGGTCGATATCAGCAGTTCTTTTTCTAACCACTTTAATCCGACCAACCATTTCATCAATCTCCTTCAACACTTAGTAATAATGGAACCTCTTTACTTGATTCCCTTTCGCCTTGAGCTTCAACAATCTTGACATATGGTGTTGAGTAATAATTTCCATATTCAACTTCTCACACAAAAAGAAAGTATAAATAATAAAAAATTTATAACTGTAAAATGTTAATTATGAAAGCATCACATATTAATCAGTAAAGCATCACATGTTATTTACAAAAGCATCATATATGATCAGAAAGAAAAACATGAATAAAGATTACTGATTAAGAAAGTATGTTAATTATGAAAGCATCACATATTAATCAGTAAAGCATCACATGTTATTTACAAAAGCATCATATATGATCAGAAAGAAAAACATGAATAAAGAATCGGTAATTAAGAAAGTATGTTAATTATGAAAGCATCACATATTAATCAGTAAAACATCACATATTAATCAGTAAAGCATCACATATTAATCAGAAAAGCATCACATGTAATAAATAAAAGCATCACATGTAATAAATAAAATCATCACATGTGTATAAAGAAAGCATTACATATTTATCAATGAAGCATCACATATTAATCAGAAAGTGAACAAGAAAGCATCACATGTTATCAGAAAGAAAAGCATGAATAAAGCATCAGTAATTAAGAAAGTATGTTAATTATGAAAGCATCACATATTAATCAGTAAAGCATCACATATTAATCAGAAAAGCATCACATATTAATCAGAAAAGCATCACATATTAATAAGTAAAGCATAAATAAAGAATCAGTAAATAAAGCATCACAAATTTAGGCAGAACGCATCTATGTCTATAACTTACTTCTTTTTTGGAATTGTTGAAACAATTTGTACTCTTTCTCGTTTAGTTATTGGTAATGGAGCTTCTTCTTCCATTTCCTCATTTACGTTCACTTCTGGCACATTCTGTTCTTGGTAATCATTAAATTCTTCTCCTTGAACTCTGAAAAAACAAATAAACTATCATGGTTCTCATAGACATCACAAACCTTTTAAAAAAGCATCACATTTTAATAAATGAAGCATCACATTTTAATAAGTATTGAACAACTTACTTTCTCTTTTTTGAAGCAATAGTCTTCTTCACTCTTTTCCCTTTCATTTTCGACAAAGGTTGTTCATCTTCCACTTCATGATTTTCTTCTCCATTATCTTGATCATTAGCTTCTTCTCTTGAAGTAGTAGCTACTTCTACACTGTAGCATCACAATTTTATGAAAAAAGAATCACGTTTTATTAAGGAAGCATCACATATTAAACAAGACTTACTTTTTCTTCTACACTGAAGCATCACAATTTTATTAATAAAGCATCACATTTTATTCAGAAAGCATCACATATTAAATAAGACTATTGCTTCAAAACAGTAATAACATGTAACAATTTAAAACAGTAATGTTAAAGAGGATGCAAAACAATAACAATTGCATTGTTACTGGCTTGTAACAGTAATAAGAAAACATCACATATTTCTAGCTTGTAAAAAGAGGATTCAAAACAGTAACAATTCAAGAACAGTAATAAGAAATCATGAATGTTCAAGAACAAAGCAAATCATGAATGTAAAAACAGTGATTTAACAATTGCATGTAAAAAAAGTAATCATGAACAAATCAAGAACAAAGCAAGAGATAAATTCAAAACCATAATTCACAAAAGCACAATTCACAAAAATCATGAATGTTCAAGAAATGTTCAAGAAATAGAAAGAAATCACAATTCATCAAAAGAAATGAAAATCGTCAACTCACCACAAGAATCGAAGCCCTAATCGCAGTGAACTCACAAGAACAATGGATCCAAAACAGATGAAGAAAGAACAAGAACAATCGAAGCCCTAATCGCAGTGAACAAATGAACAAATCGCAGAAGAAATCGCAGAACAAATCACAGAACAGAGAAGAATTGCGGGAAGTGCCCTAAGTTCCAGTAAACAAATGAAGAAATTTGAAAAATGAAAAATAATGGGAATGCCTATCATAAACCGCGCGTCATTTTGGATCGTTGGATCAAAATATTATGAATCCTACGGTGGAGATTTTGGTTTACAAGGTTCTCATATACACATGGTTCTCACCTGAACTTTTGCCTATATATATATATATATATATATATATATATATATATATATATATATATATATATATATATATATATATATATATATATATGAGAGATCTAATGAGAAGGGTGTCGAAAATGAGAAGGATAACTAATAAAAATTTTTGTTCTTTTAAATTTGGAATATATTAATATAAAAGGAGGAAACACCACACTGTAACTTGCGACCCCAAACCCGCCGGGAAAAAAAAACCCCGTAGGGAAAAAAGCCATTGGACGAGGGGGACCAAGCAACAGGCCACCCAAAACAGCATAGGGGTGGACTATGCAACAACGTTTTTTGAAAAAACACCAATACAGGCTGGTCCAAGCACCTTACACACCAAGTGAAACTATACTAACACCAAGACGACAAAAAGACCAGTACCAAAAGGCCCAAACAGAAAGAAAACACCAAAAACTACCTACGCCCAGCCAGGACACCAACACCCTAACATCTCTGAACACCAGCTCCTTCACGGTTACAAAGACCAGCAACCCCGTCAAAGAGAACCCGTACCGCGAACCACCACGAGGCACCACGAACCAGCAACCTTAAGGCCAAGCTTTGCAGATCCAACATACGCCACGACTTTTCCTTCCTAGGTATGCCCTCGTCACACAGCAACAGAGCACCCACCGTCAAACGACGGCCCCCTGCCCGAGAACATCTGCACTCCTACCATGTCAGAACCAAACAGACCCTTAAAACACCAAAACCCCGCACCCCTACCATCTCAGAACCAAACAGATCCACCGTCAACCCAACACCACTGCCACAACCAATAGACAAAGCGACTCCAAAACTCCACTGAAACAAGACGATGCCAGAAAAAAGAGAGTCCACCGTCAACTCGGCACCACTGTCACCTAACGTTAACCTTCATCCCCAAACCAGAAAAATAAAAGAAAAAATCAATGAGAGCAACCATTGTCACCACCGTTTCACCTTCAACCCCAAACAAAAGACCGACAGAACACCTAACACCAATCAACTACGCTAAAGCCATCGTCAAATTGAACCCAACATCCCAATACCTCAGAGAAAAAACGCCTACGCAATACCAAACACCTCTAAAACTAAGCTCCACACCCATCGAAAAAAAAAACCAGCAACCCGCCTCCCCAACAACCATCAGAAAAACGCCCACCTAAGAACCTGTAACCCCTAATCATCACAGCGCCCAACCTCATAACCCACCAACAGCGTAGCCAAAACCGATCACCACCATGCCCAAACGTCATCCTCAACCTAAAAACCATCCTCCAAAAAATCAAGCACTATCGAAAACCCAGCCCCGAGACAGGACAAAACAATCAAAAAGCCCAAGACAAAACAGAACAGACGACCCCAGCAGACCAAGAACTTGCCTCGATAGACCCACCCAAACCACCGAGCAAAACCTCACAAAACACCAGAGGAATGAACCATACCAACGAAAACAGCAAAGATTCCAGAAAGAGATTGACCCAAAACTACACCAGCGGTACAAGAACCCAAAACGCCCAGCAAAGTCGCATAAAACACCAGAGAAATCCTCCATATCTACGAAAACAGAACAAAACCCAAAAGGAGATTGACCCATATCCGAAGAACCCATAATGACCCAAAACCCTAGCCGCCAAGACAACCAATAGGCAATCAAAAAACCAACACCAAAGTTACCAGAAGACACAACACCCCGTAACCTTCCGAAAAAAAGCACCAACCTAGTAGATCTTGCACTTTCAGCCCAATACCTCGGAAAACCAAGTAGCAAGAAAACACAAAAGGCATACCTCAGAAGAAGAAACGCCACAACGATCCCACCCAAACCTTTAAACAAAAAAAAAAACGCAAAGAAACCCTCCAAGAGAAACCTACCCAGATCCATCGAAGAAGAACAGCAGACAAACAAAGAGGAAACAACACAAAAGAGCCCAAAACTAAGAACTATCCGCCGAAGCCACCGTGAGGCCCGCCAAGGGAAAGGAAAACCTAAAACCTTAGGAGAGCCTCTCTCTCTAGAACCTTTCTCTACATCTTTTTTTATAGGATAACTAGTAACTTATAAGAGCAATTACAATTAATGAGTATTGAACGAAGGAAATTTATGACTATTAGTTTCCTAAATTCTCCCATTTTTGACTCTTCTTCCTCTCGATCTCTGTTTCAGAATTCTCAAGCTGTCAAGCACCATTGTCGACGGCTTGTCGATTCTTCGTAGCCGGCCCACAACCACTACTACGAACACTATCACTGCCATTGCACCATTGTTACCGACAATCCAATACCCCATGATTATATTAGGTAAATTATTGAAATTGAATTAGAATTTAGAAATTGTTTTACTTGAACTAGAATTTAGAATTTAATTAATTATTGTATTGGTGAATTTGATTAATGATTTGATTTGTGTTTCATTTTAATTTGCTATAAATTATGATAAAATCAGTTTATTTGTTTATGATTTGGGTATTATTTGTATATATATCAGAATTTTAATTTGCTATAAATTATGATAATTCTAATTTTATTTGCTTTACATTATGATAATTTCAGTTCCGAATTAGAATTTGTATTTGCATTTGTGTATGATTTCATTGACTGTTATTTATGAATAACATTAAAAATCATCATTTAATTAAATTATAAAGTATCAAAATTATGTTGAATCTCTTTATTTATGTTGTAGCCTTTCAAGTTATGTTTTACTTGTTTTCAAAAAAAAAGTTAAGGTTTACTTGTTGATCGGAAATAAGACGCTTTTATTAAGCTCGCAACTCCATATTTCAAATCTTAGGTCTGCCAGGGTATGTTATATGGGGAACACCATGAGCTACTGTTGGGCTAAGATGTATAGGAGCCTCATATTCAATCTATTTTTTAAAAGATAATTAGATAAATTGGTTAATAAATTTGTATTATCTGCTTGTATGAATAATTAGGAATTTTGGAAATATTAGTATACATTATTTTAAGTGAGCAATATATTATTATTATTATTATTATTATTATTATTATTATTATTATTATTATTATTATTATTATTATTATTATTATTATTATTATTATTATTATTATTATTATTATTTTATGCTAATTTTATATTATTTTTTGATAATTTTTAATCTACTACTCTTATTATTAGTTCAATTAAGTAAATATGTATTGGTTTAATTTTAAATAAAAAAAAAAATATAGAAATAATATTTTAATATATTAATACTTTAATTGTACTAATCAAAGTACTAATAAACAAATTTACAAATACCAAAATGTAATAGTACGTAAATTTAAATTTAGGGAGCCATAATTTATATTTTGCTCAGGACTTTTGAAATGTCGGAGATGACTCTGATAAGTGCAAGTACTTCACCTTGAAGGCGAATCTGTTAGGATGTATTTGGATGGAAGGAAATAGAGGGAAAGAAAATGGAGGGATTTGGAGGGAGGATAATCCCTTGTTTTGATAGCAAAATGGGAGGGGATGGATTTGGAGGGAAAGTAGTTGATGAATACTTTTTGTTAAGGTTTCAATCTTTCTAAAGTTGGAAAGAATTGAAGGGGTAATCAATAGCTAGGATTATTGTAGAAAAATCATGAAAAAGTTGGATTATTCTAGATAATTTCTCCTAAAATCAAATCTAATAAGAAATTTCGGCTAAGAAAAATTTTCAAACCTAAACATTTAGTACATCCGATTGGACCAGATTAGATCGTTTTGCAATGATCTAGTCATGCGTGGCCTACGATTATTTATTTCTTATATCTTTTCACTAAGATAATGTAGTTGTCTATGAATATACTTTTTTAAAACATTAATAAATCAATACGTAGACATTGCAAAACAAAACAAAAAAAAGTCGATAACATATAAAATATTTGAAAAATTAAAAAACCAAAAAAAATGACAAGTAACATCACAATTTATAAATGAAGAGAATTTTAGTAACATCAAAAATCCATATGGTGAAACAAAATAAGTGAATTGGTGAACAACATTAAAATGGCGAAACCAAGTAATTAAACAAGAAGATAAATCAAGTAACACCAAAAGGGCGAATAACAATAAAACCAATTACATAGTCGGTTAGTTATAGATATTAATTTTTTATAATTTAAAAATAAGTTTCAATCTATTTCAACAGCTTACGGTTCGGTCCGCTACAATATTTATAAATTTGGATCTAAATAAGAAACTTTAGACCAAACTGGACCATTTAAACTGTAAAACGGACTAAATAAGTGAATGACGAATTGGTTAGATTTGATTTACGGTTTTGACCAAATTTAGTTATGCCCTAGATGTACAAGTACTAGTAAAGTTAATGGCAATAGGTAGTTGCTTCAATTTGGATGATATAGAGTTACTTCGTCCTCCGGTGTCAGTTAGATTGGTCCTTGAAAAATGACAAATAAAAAATTATTTTATTGGTGAGCTATTTTAGGCGGGGTAATATTCTTTCGTAGGATAATATAGGTTTTAATATAGGATGATAAATAAATTGTAGGTTTCAAAAATAGTAATTGGACAAATTCATTAAGACGGACTTGAATAGTAATTGGACACCCTTAGCAAAAACATGAAGAAGCTGTAGCACCTTTTCCCTAGCCACTCAATAATCACTTTCAAGTTCCATGTTGTTCATGATGTTTCAGTTGCATTCACTGTTGGTGACAAAATTGGTGCTTGTAGTTGTAGGCTTGTAGCAGTAACTGCAATATCAATATGATGTGAATTGACAAAAACTTTTCACCTTCCTTTTCATGTCTTTCTTGTTAATTAATCGAGTAATGTCAACTTTAACCGTAACCGACACTGAATCAAAACATTTATAAGCTACCGAAGCTATAAAACGGTTTCAATGGACTTCTTAGCTGTCTTGCTGGCTATAAAACCGTACCACGCCAATTTTCAATCAGACTTGTTGGCTAACTAATGCCCTCGAATGTTCATAAATATGAGTATAAAGCAATTTAAATAGTAAACTGTAACATATTTTGAACTTAGAATTATATAAACATTGATTATATTATCTAATATCGCTTAAATTTTGAATTTATTACCAATTCGCCAAAATATATTATATTTTTTTGTTTAATGTTGTATCCTATTTCATACTTTCAAATACATTGTTATTCTTCTTAACAAACGAGCTCACGACTATAGTCCTACGATGTTTTGGTATTGAGGTTGAAAATCCACGCAACCCTAAAGTTTTGGACCTGAGTAGCGGTATGGTTGGTACTAAGGACACAAACGTATCCAGCTTTGATTTCTAACAGATGCAGTAGAATGCTTCCTCGATCGCACCACTATAATTTCCATATTGGAAGATGGCTCTCCCTATAATTTTTAGTTCTCATTCACATATGTTCTCCTGTTTACTATCATCCATACAATTCAATTTACAAACATCACCTTAATAAATGTAGCAAACTTACAAACACAAAAGAGTATATATTAACTTGATCGGTAAAAAGATCAGTTTCCTCTGGTTGATAACAAGAACAAAGAGAAGGCTTCCTTAAAATAAAAATAAGCAGGAACATGTTATATCAAAAGGGGTGCATCAGGCACGGTGAATGGTGCTTGGTGGGTACATCTGTATTTGAGAATGCTTACACACAGCTAAATATTGAATGGAGCTTTTGTTCCTCGCTCGCAATTAAAACGCCTTAAGAAAAGCTATCTCACAATCGAACAAGGACTTTGCCAAGTCGCTATATCAGTGATAAGATTGCGAAACTGATCTATGAGATGCTTCAGGTGTTTATTCTTATTTGCAAGATCCTATAAGAGCATAAGCAGAAGAAAGGAAGCAATTACTTCGCATTTAAGTACTCGATAGTTCAAACCAAAAAACTTATCACACTATACTCAAAACAAATCTCATCCATCAGTCGTCAAGTAGTAACACTTAACTAATGACATGGAGCAATTTGGGGTATCTAAACACTATTTTCTCCTGTCATGTCCATTATCAAACTTCTTCAATGGATCATGTGTAGCGAAGATGGCTTGATAACAAAATTAATGTTTTAAGGCAAGAATAACAGTGTTTAAGATTTGACATTACCATTCTCAAATTAGAAGCTTGGGCCTGTAACTTCCCGATTTCGGCTTCATCTTCCGGTGATGCAGAACCACTCACATCTTCCTGATCATAAAAAAACAGCAATCACAAAAGTCATTTGTCCATGGCCATAGCATCATTGCTTGCACACTAAATAAGACTGAGGGATGTTAAGGAGGAAACATTTCCACCATTGACAAATACATTCTTGAACCAAAAAGAAAATATTGAAACTAGTTTCCAGGAAAGTTACTTTTCTTTCAACCAGAACTCAGGTCTCATATGTCAGGGGAAACTTAGGACCTACATTAAGTCTTAACTTATCAAATTCTGTAACTCTATTAAACACATTTCATTCAGAAAATACAATGTTGAAAAGCACAAGCATTAAGTTGTGAAGAGCTAAACAAACACTCTAAGATATATTCCTGCAGTTGGAAAGAGCTTACCTTTTGGTACTGAGGCATTGCATTGAGAACAGCACGAAGAGAAGCCACAGACGACTTATAACGAAGACGTGCTTGGTCAAGGGCACCACCACCCATATCGAAGTGGTGGGCTGAATCTGATGAAAGATCACCATTTGAACCTTCACTGTGCCCGTTAGAAGTAATAACATTTGCAGTACTACCATCAGGACTAACGCCAGACGAAGTAGGTGTGGACCACAAGGATGGATTGCACAGTTCATCATTCATTGCAGAGAGGATCTTAAACGCTGCATCAACTGTCTCTTCTAGGCGCTTCTGACCCTCTGCTGCAAGCTCCTTAGTTGATTTTAGGCTTTCAATTGCCATTCCACTGTCGTCCATTACTGTTGGTGTTTTCAGATGAAATCAAGTCTCAGAGACTCAGACATTCATCAAACCAAAAACTAATGGCCTGAACAAGCAGGTAGACATTCTATTAATCTATATGAATTCTTTAATCAAGATTCATAACAATAAACCAAAAACATTTGCATAAAACTGTGAAATACTGGGCTTCCACAATGGAAACCTACAAGACACTCAACTCACGCCCATAAAATACTCAAATTCTGAGGTTACCTGAACCTTTGCTCTGAAACCTTAGTTTTAAGAGGCGCGAGGCGCACCGCGGCGCAAAAGGTCCTATTTTCCGAAGCGCGAGGCGCAAGGCGGAGGCGCGGGCTTTTTGTATGCGAGGCGCACAATTTCTCTGAAAAGCTCCAAAATCAATTTTAAAACATATTTGATACTTAAAACAACATGAATTTCATATTAAAATAACATATAAGTAAGATAAACACTACTTTAGCACATAAAGTCATACGATAACTCGATAACATAGTCTAGACTCTAGAGTTAACAAAAGAAATAAAAAAAATTACTCAAACAATTACACTAGTTTTGTTCAAAATTCAATCTATAAAAAAATAATAATCAACAATTACTCACACAATTACACTAGTTTTGTTCAAAATTCAAGCTATAAAAAAATAATAATCAACAATTACTCACACAATTACGCTAGTTTTGTTTATAATTCAAGCTATAAAAAAATAATTAACAATTACTCACAAAACAACATCTGGTTCAAACTTCAAAGATGCAGTATACTCAGTGAATTAGAAGACAAATTTAGGGTAATATCCAAATAAGTAATAAAAATAATTAACAACAATTTCTCACTAATAAGTAATATAAAAAAGAGAATCAGAAGAAAAGGAATGAAAAGAGAAAAAAGATGCAGTATGGTTCGAAGATGGCTGGCGAGTAAGAAAAAAAAGAAAAAACAAAAAAAAAAAGATGGTTCGAAGATGCAGTACAATTGATAGGGATCCAGAAGAAAAAAAGAGAAAAAAGAGAATCAGAAGAAAGGAATGAAAAGAGAAAATAGAAGAAAAAAGAAGAAAAGAAGGAGAACATACCTGGTTCAAAATTCAATATGGCTGGCGAGCAAGAAGGCGAGAGAACAATGGCGATGAGCAGTTGCGAATACCAGTTCTTCTAGGTCAAAATTAGGTTTTTTTTTTTATTTTAAATCATTTAATTTGAAGGGTGTATTAGTAATATTAGTGCTTTTTAAAGCCTATTTTAGCCTCATTTGAAACCAGAGAACCAAAAATAAGGAATAAGACAAGCCGACTTCAAAAGGCGCGTGAGGCGCATGGAGGCGCATGTAAGGCGCGCTTTTTGGTCGCCTTTGTGTATTCGCTGCGCCTAAACTCATCGAGGCGTTTTACTTGGCGCCTCATTGCGCCTTGCGCCTAGGCGCGCCTGAGGCGCGCTTTTTAAAACAAAGGCGCTCAAAGATAAGAGCCACTCAAATTTTATTAGAACCATGCACCTATTATTAACAAAAAGCATTAGGTTTTTCCAATAGATAAAGTAGATCAAATGAGCTACTATGTCGTCAAGTTTACTAAGGACTATCCAATACAGAAATGATTTCAAACATTCAAATACTGCAAACCAAAATGGGAATTGTTTCTTTGATCAATCAACACCACTAAGATGTCATTGTTTCTTAATCAGTTATGCAGTAGTAAACATCAGATTCAATGATAAATGGAATATAAACACAACCAATTCAAACAACAAATAATCAATATGCTAAGAAATATATTTCTGATCAAATACAGAAGCAGTAAAACAAACCCAATTGAAATTATATCCGGACTATCCAACAAATATACTAACTGACCTGAGTGAAAAAAGCAATTAAAATTCAGAAATTGTAAAACAAAGTGGAATCTTTAATCGGGCAATTAAGAACAGCAGGCAACTGAGGTTTTCTCTGGATTAAAAAGCGAAACTTTCAAATATTTATAGTTTTATACAGTACAAATAAGAAAAAACTGAAACTTTTCTTATATTAATACAAGCAAAATCAGAAAATATTGAAATTTTCATACATTAATACAGGTAAAATCATTAAAGACAGAAACTTTCTTATATTAAAAAAGGTAAAATCAAAAAAGATCGAAACTTTCTTATATTAATACAAGTAAAAACATAATTGATTGAAATTATAATAAAAACAAAAATTACCCTAATAATCTTCAAAATTGCAAGGATTAACAGATCTAAACTTAGAACTTTAAAATTGAAAATTAATTATGCGTATGCCCAATTAACAACGAGAAGGGAAACACATACCTTAGGTTCACAGATCCGATGAGAGAAAAGATATAATTTCGAGATGAAAGAATGAGAGCGTGGCGAGGGAGAAGGTTGAAGATTCTAACATTTTTTATACCACAAATTACCATCACGCGGTCTTGGGAGAGACGTCTTATACAAAGACGGCCCAATACTCCAGCCCATTGCACTTTCTATCTTTTGATTTATTTTTTGGACATTTTTCAATTTTACTCGGTATCAATTTTGACCTTAAAGATATCAATTTCAATTTAGATGTAAATTGATCAGTTTAATGCCACAATTAATCACTTATAGGTTCAAATTGAAATTTAATTTAATTGATGTGTTTAAGTACTACTTTACGTTGAAACTGATACCTTTAAGGTCAAAACTAATACCTTTAAGGTCCAAATTGAAAAATGTCCAAAAAAGAAAAAAACAAAAAAATGGGATTTGCAGGGCGCGTGTGCTACATGCGCCTGCAATGGGCGGGCTCAATTGTGGTCTTAGAATAGGACGATCTTACGCAAGTTTTTGTGAACTACCATCTCTAAAAATACATTTTAACTTTAATGTTGGGCCTTAGCTGTTTTTATATACCTGACGGTTTTTAAAGCACATCCAATCAAGTCATTTTGGAAAGTCAGGACTTGGGGAACACAAGTACACAACGTGCTGGAGGCCCATTTCAGCGTTAAGTAACCTCATACATAAGCTGAAAATTTGAAATAGATAAGATTTTTAATAAAAAAAAAAAGCATGCAATAAGATCCAAATCAAGCTTATTCTAAATATAAGCATCTGATACCCAAAGCATAGGTTCGGGGCTGTTCGCACTTAGTAAGTGTGAACAGTAATAAACTGGTTAAAAAAAATTAAGTTTCTGTTCGCACTTAGTAACTGCGAACAGGTCAAACATGGTCGACATTAACCCCAATTCATGAATGAATTAACAAATTAACACAAACTAAAAATAACCCTAATAAATTGTCAAGATTCAAGAACAATGTTTATGAAAAGTAACCCTAAATTGATTAACCCTAATAAATTGATTGTTCATGAATGAACAAAGAATGTCAAGAAACAAATCAAGTAATCAACAATGTTTAACAACTAACAAGAAACAAATTAACACAAACCAAAAATAACCCTAATAAATTGTCAAGATTCAAGAAAAAATGTTTATGAAAAATAACCCTAAATTGATTAACCCTAATAAATTGATTGTTCATGAATGAACAAAGAATGTCAAGAAACAAATCAAGTAATCAACAATGTTTAACAAATTAACAAATAACAATCAACACAAACCAAAAAATAAGATCAAATTATTTGAAATACTCAATGAGAAATCAAAAAAAGAATGGGTGAGACTGAGCTGTGAGTGAGAACGACTTACCAACTGGGTTTTCCGGTGAAGCCGACAGCCGTGAAGGAGGAGTGAAGCCGTTAGCCGTGAGCGGTGCCGGTGAGCCGTCGGTCTCTCTAAGATCTGGGAAGCGGATGGGATGGGAATGGGTTTTGCCTTTTGGAAATGGGGAAATCAGAAATGTAAAAGGCCAAGAAGGGGTTTTCGAAATTTAGGGCAGGGTATGTTTTAGGAAAAAAAAAATCTTGTTGTTTGGAGGAATTGAACCTGGGCGTATGCTGTCACATGCCAAAATACTTACCAACTGAAACACTTGGTACATCAATGTATAACTGTACTTGAAAATTTATATTAGTCAAATGCTCTCAATTGACAGCATTGACTAATAGTAGATCCGCCCCTGCCTGTTTTACTGGCTTCTCAAAACACAATCTTTTCTTTATTTTTAAGTAACTAGGGGGGAATATATGCAATTATAGGCGAGCCTTATACCACTCAAACTTGGGCTGGTTCACTAATTCCCCCAATGGCCCCATACAAAATCCTTCCGAATTGGGCAAATAGTGCACCGGCTCACTCAAGATAATCAATGAGTTTGTTCAGTAAACTTTGGATAAACACAGAAGATATGAATTTAGACATGTGCGACTACACCCATCTCTCAAAAAGCTCCTAAACACTCCAATCGAACAACACCAACTAAATTGTTTAGCTCTGATCGTTATAACTAAACCTGACCATCAAAAGTTTTGAATTAATCTAGAATCTCTGATGAACTAGGGAAAGAGAAAAGAAAAAATCACCGTTAATGTGTGTTGAAATCAGCATCAATGGAGAATTGTACTTGCTTTGATGAAGATGAAGCCAAACCGTTCAGGCAGCCGACATCACTTTAGTTTCTTAGGGTTTTATTATTTTATTTTGATATAATACAAGTAGTGTTAGGTTCTGGGCCTTTGGGCTACTAAAGTTTAAAGCACATTTTCAAATTAAAATTTTAAAATATAGTCTTTTACAAATGAAACTAAACGTGATTTTATAGTTCTCTTTTTCTTATTTCATTCTTTCTTATTTTTTTCACTTGTAAATTATCTTACATTTAAGGTAGATATTACTTCATTCTAATGTAATCGATTCAAAGTTGTACTTCGATCCCACCTTAAATTTCTAACACTAGTGAATTGCGACCCCGATCCCATTCCACGATCCGAAACGTACCTCGATCCTGGTCACTGATCCTTTGCTCAGGTTTTCGATAATAAGACTTCTAACTTTCAAAATATGAATTTTGTATGTCACAAAAACTCACAAATAATATTAACTAAAAACAAAACCCTTCCTAAAATCTGATTACAAAGCTCCTTATTGTACCATTCTACTCCAAAAAGACTCGAGTAGAAGTACTATTTTTATTTACAACAATGTTGCATTTCTGATATAATTCAAATTACCTACTACAGTCAAAGTATGACTCTTAATAATAAGAATTTTTAAAGAAAACTCTTTCTAGGTAACTAGAACTAGTACATATGGAGGGTAAACACATTAGGGAAAAGTTCTCTTACTAGACTACAAATCCTAGACTTAATCTTATTACAAATTAAGTATAGTTAGCATAATCATCTGCAGAAACCGGCACTGGAATGAGTATCGCTAATGCTATCTCCGACTTTCGTCCCTGCATCAGTTGATGACTTGTCAATTAAGCCTTGTCCTTTCGGAACAAGGCGATGAGTCGTTAACTGTTGTGTTTGTGGTGTGACAAGTATGGGAAGTGGTATGATTTTGTTGAACACTTGTCACACTAGGAGAATTGAGAAGTTTAGGAAAGGGAGGATTAAAAAGTGTTTTAGGATTAAAAAGTGTCTTAGCCTTGATTTTACATTATTCACCTTGATGTCCTCGAGGACGAGAAAAGGTTAAGTATATGGGGAAGATTGATAAATGCAATTATTTGCACTTATTATATCATTTTATACTCTTTAATGATAGTCGTTGTAAAAAATTCCGTGCTTATTTTGAAGATTATGCTACTTTACTCGTTTTGATTATTCATGTTGATTTTGAGTGGTTTTAGTTGTTTTAAGCATAATTCTTATGGTTTTAATGATGACGGATTTCACTAAGAAGATTTGAGCTCGCGTGAAGATGTTTTATAAAGAAATTGAGCAAAACAGTAGAATAGTATTTATAATGCAAAAGTGTTGAGATGAAATTTTTGATACATGTCTAATCTTTTGGCCATAACTTTTGATAAGAAAATCGTATTAATGCAAGGTTTACAGAATTGGAAACTAGACTTCAAGATGTTTCCAATGGTATATTATTTGCCTAATTCCGACAACCGAACAAGAAATGACGACCGTTTGAATTTGCTGTAATTGTCAGCCAAAAACACCGACTCGACTTCTTTGTCGTGGATTCTTTAATTTTGTATTATTTTCTTTTGTATTTTTTTTCATTAACTTCTTAGGGTTAATCTAGATATTAATTAAGAAGGGGATTTAGGTGAAGTCTCCTTTAGATGAGAGCACAAGGAGGGAGATTAAAAACCTTTTCTCTTTTCTCCTTGTTCTTCTTCTTGTTCCTTTATCATCCTCCATAGAACACCATTTTTAATTCTCGTAAGCTTTTAATTTATTGTCTTTGATTTACTTTCTCATTATTAGTTTAATATTTCTTGTCATACTTTAATTATTTTCTTAGAAATTGTCATTTAATAAAAGTAGTATTGTTCTTCCTAATTTGTCTCTTGGGTCTTTAATTGTGTGTCTAATAGTTTAATTATTGTTTTTCCTTTCAAATTTCAATATTATCATTTTTTATCATGCTTAGGTTCATTCTAGGAGTTGTGTTCATTGTTTCCACCATGAATAGTAAGTAAATCCATTTCCTAGAGTTAGGGTTTCAACGTATAATTCAAGTATGATTTGATTATTAAATGTGTCTATGAAATTAGGACTATAGTGATTGAATTGTGCCAATAACTCTAAATTAAATATAATTTGTTAGACTAGTCAATAGAACTAGCGTGTGAGATTAGAATCCACTTTGATTTAGGTTAAATTTTAGTTAAATTCTTATTAATTCATTCAACAAAACTAGCACGTGAGAATCAAATTAATAGGATCTAAATATAAGAGTTGATCAACAGAGCGAGAATTTGAGATTAACATGATCATATTTAATCACACAATTAATCCGTCATTTCATAAACACTAATACGAGTTTGATCATACAAAAATTTAGAGGATACCCGACACCTTAGATCTTTTATCATATAGGTTCAATCCATATTTTCATTACATTTTTAGTTTCTTAGTTAAACAATTAATCCACTTGTTTTCTCTTCAAGCAATATAATTAGTAGAGATTAATAAGTTTTCTTGTTCGAGCTTCCTTGTGTTCGACTCGCATCTACATGTACACCGCTTGCGGTTACATAAATTTGCACATCACTTATATTCTGAGAACATTCTACACTTTTTGATGATCCCTAAAGATTTTATAAAGGTAAAAAAAATATGGTATGCCATTATTAGGGTTTTAAAAACTCTTAACATTCAAGTCATCCTAAGCATTCAAGTATTCTTAAGCAATTACTAAACTCTTAAACCAAGGATCTCGCACTTGTAAATAATCTTTGATACATCTTCTCTAGAGCTAAAACCAATTTTTTATTTAAAAAAAAGGTTAGGCAACCTTTTTTATACTCTTACTGACTTATTGAAGGAGATCCCTAGAGCACCTCTCTTCAGTCCTCCTTTGTTCACTTGTGCAGGATAAAGTTCAAGGCGTTTTAGATAGCAACTCAAAACCTTACCAGCATTTATGGACTTAAAAGACATTCTTATTATAATTACTGGAAGTGTTAATTTTTTAGTTTATTACATAATCACTCTATATTTGATAGGAGTTTTAGTCCTTTTATTCGATAATTTGTATTAAAAAGTTTGATAAGTCTATCTATGACATTTATACTCCTTTTTGGTGCCCTATTTAGTCTATATTCTACATGTTTTTGACATGCTTATATTACTCTCACGTTTTCACAATGTTTTGATAACGAATTAGGAGAGAAAAAAAATAAAAGAAAGGAAAAGGGAAGGAAGCGAAAGGAAGGGAAGTGTCAGAAATTGTATTCTTTAGGAGAAATTGTATTCTTAACAAAATTTGTCCATGTTTTCGCTCTATACTTCTTCCTTTTAAATCTCTTCCTTTCCTTTTTGTTATCTTAGCAATGAATTCTTCATCCTCCTAAATCCCTTCGATTCTTTTATTTTCATTTCTATCTATCCAAACATAGTGTTAGGTGATTTTCATTATTCTTTGAGTTGAAATGAGAGCAATTGTGATGATTACTAGAATCAGGGCGTAATAAGTGTTAGGGTGAAAGCTTGGACAAATGACTAAAAACTCCTAACAAGTTATTAGGCGAGTCAAAAGATATAACCCAAGTGGCGGTGAGTCGCCCCCAAGCACCATTCAAAAGCCACAACTCTCTACCCCAACGAATTGTAGAATAGCAAGATAAAAGCTATGCCACAAGTCACTCACAACTTTTCTAAATTTCAAAAAGCGACGAGTCGTGACTTTGTTCTTGAAGGCAACAACCTCACACAGTAAAGAAGCTACATTTTACCGTTTTCTAAGCAACGACTCATTGCCAGGACATCTAAATAAATAGTGCGAGTTATAAATTATATTCGTTTTAAAAAATTTATTATATAATCATTAAATTGCAAGGAGAGTGTATTTTTTCAACATAACAGGTATTTTATAACATACTAGGTACATACCCGTGTTAAGCACGAAATCATAAGAATTTTTGGAAAAATATATGAGAAAAAATTGGACATTAAAGATTGTTGTAGAAGAGAAAAGAAGCATAAATGGAAAAACATATGAGGTAAAATCAAATATGGGTTAAATTAATTAAGCAAATCAATGGAATAAAATTAAATTTAAAAACTACCTAAAAAAACTTAAGTAGAATTACGCGGAAAATAACTCTTAAAATTGTGACACTTGTTACATTCTTCTATTGTTTTAGTAAAATTTATGATAGGATCGAATAATGTTCGGATATTCTCACAACACACAATTATATAGTATATTGTAATATTGATCAAACATGAATTTTTCTTTTAAAAAAAATCATAAAATCATAAAATTAAAATGTGCCTTCGGACAGATTATTATTACATGGCCTTTATTCAACGAAAAGTTTTGGACGATCTCAACTGCACAATATAATCATATATAATAACAGCTTCAGCTGAATCTTGAGCGTTTGCTGAAGACTCCTTATTTTCTGGACAAATTTCCAATCATAATTTAATTATTAGCCTTCTTAGATATATGTAGTAATACGCATGCATCAACAATTCAAAATGTGTACTAAACATATACTCTATATGAAATAGCAATTTTAAAAAGGATGTGCCAAAAAATATTGATAAGACCATAGAATAATTTTATTATAAGAATTTCCACGTACTAACCCTAAGGTTCACGTAACAGGCAAAGTATTTTTTCAAAATCCACATAGTAATCCTAAGTTTTACCTAAATAAAACTATGTGACCTTTTTTTAGTAAAAAATAATGTTTGTAAAATGTTAACTAATACGCAGTGGCGGAACTTAGTTGGGGTGGGTAGGGGCTCCGCCCCTCCGAGATTTTCGGCAAATTTTTTCTAATATACAATTATTATTTTGTATTTTTAAAAATTTCAAGCCAAGAATTAAAAGCAACACATTTTAAAGGAAGAGGATAAATATCTTAAATAAAAATTAAAAAATCTTATAAGTAATAATAGAGTATCAAATTAGGAAAAAAATTATTATATAATAATTGATCAAAAAAATGAAAAAGGAGGAAAGAGATTAGGAGAAATCGACAAAATATGTTTAGTAACAAATTAGGAATGAAATTAAGCTTATAGTCCACAATTGAAGGGTATAAAGGATTGTTTTATACTTAATTGAACTTTCTTTTCTTTATTTAAAAATTTAGTTTAATAAGTGGATAATTGAACTACTGAAAATCCATACAATAAAACAATTTACGATTATTTTCTTGCTAATAGTTTAGTAACATACATTTAGAAACAAATAGAAAAGACATATAATGTCAATGAAATTATAGACAATTTTAAAGTGCTAAAAGAGCGTCGACTTTTACTTTGATTCAAAATTTACGCAATAATTTATGGTTGCATTGATTGGCTATATATTAGTTGCATTTAATTTTTTTTTATTAGTTTCGTCCCCTTAAAATTTTGTTCATGTTTCGCCACTGCTGATACGTACATCCCCAACTTAGCAAAACATAATCATATTCCTTCTCCAGCCTCCATTGTTGCTTCATTTTCAAGCTTTGGAAATAGACTATCCTTTCTCAATCATCAATTCTCCCCTCAATTCTCTTCTCCGATTATCTTCAATCATTTCAACTAATTTTTCTTAAGTATTCAATTCCAGCTTTTGTCCTATAATTTCTCCTAATTTATATTTAATTTTGTTATTTTAATTAAAATATTGGTAAAATTTCTTTTGCAATAGATTATTCTAATGATTTCCACCTAAATTTCTACAATTATGATATAAAAAAATATTGTTGAATGGTTTTATAGTTTTATTATTTATATGTGTTCAATTTCAGTGTTTTCGTCAATCATTGGACAATATTAATCAAGTATTTAGGTCAAAAAATTTTATTGTTATTTAACAGATGTATACTTCAATTCTTTCGTTCATACTGTCTTTATCTTTTTCCCATATTAATCAAATATCTAATACAAAAAATATTAAATGGAATATTAATTAGGGGAAGAAAATTCAGGGAAGATGATTGAGAGAAGATAATCTCTTTCCAAAGATTTGAAAATGGAGTATTGATGGAGAATTTTGATACGAAATGTGTCCTTGAAGTGCCCATGCGTTACCCACATGTGAGTTGTCCCACATCGGAGAAAGAGAAAAGTATGCATCACTCTATAAACTCAAGAAGTAACTCCTACTATCACCAATTGGTTTTAGTGGTGAACCTTTTTTTGGGTTTATGAGTGGACTACATCTTCTTCTCCTTGTTTGGGTTCCCAGGTCAATTTTCTAAATTCTATCATGTGTTTTGCTTATCGGTTTAGAGATGCTATTTTTGTTAACGTTTTATAGACTTTTTGAACTCAAAAGGTCACGAAGTTTTATTTAAATAAACCTATTGGAGGTAATTACCATCTAGATTTTAAAAATATTTCGCCTAACACATGAAAAACTCAATATCTCAGGATCGTCACTTGAAATATCCCTTTATTATAAAAATATTTAAGTCTAGAAAACCCAATATATCCCTTTATTATAAAAACATTTAAGTCTAGAAAAAAAACTAAACACAAAATCATCTTTAATTAAAATTATATTAACTAAACACAAAAACTAAACACAAAACTAAACATAAAAATCATCTTTAATTAAAATTATATTAATTAATATATAAGTAATACAAAACACACCTTCAAGAATCTTCATAAATGTCATCGATGGTTGCAAAAAAGGTTGAAGAGGTTGCGTTTAATGGGGCAAACCAGTAGCATTATTGAGGAAGAATGACAAGTCGTCAAAGAGGATATTTGTGATATTAGAAAGAAAATTGAGACGGAAGCTTGGCAAAGATGTCGTCCTTTTGTGCTGCGGGATGGTGATAAAAACACTTCTTATTTCCATTATAGAGCGTCTCATCGAAGAAAAAGAAATACGATTGATTCCCTTAGAGATAATGCGGGTGTCGATCATGTTGAGCAAGAGGAGCTTATGCGTATTGTGAGTGACTATTCTAAGGATTTGTTTTCTTCATCTAGACCTCCGACAATATGAAATCTTTTATTCTCAATCCGTTCACTAAAGAGGAGGTCTTGGTTACTTTACATGGCATGAATCCAAGCAAATCCCCCGTTCCTGATGGTTTCCTGGTGATGTTCTATACCAAATTTTGTGGTTTGGTTGGTGATGAGGTTTGTTCCTTGGTTCTTAGGTTTCTTAATCATGGGGGTATGCCTGATAATCTTAATGATACTAATGTGGTTTTGATCCCCAAGATTAAAAAACCTAAAGAGATGAAAGATCTTAGGCCTATTAGTCTTTGTAATGTGTCTTATACACTTATATCTAAGGTCCTTGCTAACAGACTTAAGGTCATTCTTCCCGATATTATTGATTATAACCAAAGTGCTTTTGTCCCTGGTCGTCTTATTTAAGACAATATTTTACTTGCTTCTGAGGTATGTTTTCCTTTGCCTTGGGTTTCGAGGGTCATGGAATGTGTCACGACAACTTTCTATTCCTTTCTAGTTAATAGAGTTCCCACTGAGTTTCTAATGCCGAGTAGGGGCTTGCGTCAAGGAGATCCATTATCTCCTTATCTTTTTCTCTTATGTGCCGAGGGTTTGGGGGCTATGATAAATCATACTTATAGTTTCGGTTTGCTTTGGGGAATTGCTATTACTAGGGATGCTCCTCCTATTACTCATTTATTTTTTACTGACGATAGTATTATTTTTACTCAGGCTTCGTATAATAATGCAGTTGTTGTGAGTAATATTCTTAGAGAGTATAAAGATTTATCTAGGCAAAAGATCAATTTGGACAAATGTGAGATTTCTTTTAGTAACAAGTTGTTGTCTCATTGTCGCCAGGAAATTAAAAATGTCTTAGGGTTTGTGGAGGTTAGTTATCATGGTAAATACTTGGGGCTTCCTATGGTCTTTGACAAATCCAAAAAAGTCTCTTTTGCCTCTGTAAAAGATAGAGTTTCGAAAAAGCTTCAAGGTTGGAAAGAGAACCTTTTATCGAGAGCGGGTAAGGAGATCCTTATTAAAGCTATTGTTCAAGCCATCCCGACTTTTGCTATGAGTTGTTTCAAGTTACCCACTGGTTTATGTAAGGACATTGAAAGCTTAATTTGTCATTTTTGGTGGAGAATTCCTAAAGAGAGGAAAGCTATTTATTGGAAATCCTGGGCTCATCTTTGTAATCCTAAGGATAGTAAAGGTTTGGGATTTAGAGATCTCGAGGTCTTCAATCAAGCCATGTTGGCTAACCAATTTCGGAGGCTCCATTGTCATAGGGATTTTTTATTAGCTTGCACCCTGAAAGCTCGCTACTTTCCATCTGGTGACATTTGGTCCGCTAAAGTTAGTTTTCACCCTAGTTTTGGATGGTACGGTGTAGTATTTAAAGATCTCGCAAGATTTTAGCTAATGGGGTTAGATGAAAAAGTTGGAAATGGCAAGAAAATACATGTGTGGAAAGATGCTTGAATTGATGGTTCTATGTCGGGTCATGTCATTACCCCTCGTTAAGGTTTTGATGAAGATATCACTCTTGATACTTTTATAGATCATGATAAGAAGGAGTGGAAAGAGGACTTGGTCCGAGATACCTTTTTACCTTTTGAGGTGGATAAGATCTTGAGGATTCCCATTAGCATTTGTGGAGCTGACGATGAACTTTGTTGGGTTCTTAGTGCAGATGGTATTCTTAGAGTTAAGGATATTTACTCTCATGCTTTGCTTTCTAATGATTTTCCCTCTTGTTCTTCAGGTCCGGATCCTATTTGGAGCAAGATTTGGAAGCTCAAGGTCCCTCCCAAAGTTCGTGAGTTCACTTGGCGTGCTTGTTGGGACATCATTCCACACGGGGTTAATCTCTGCAAAAAAGTCTTCCAGAATTCGAGCTATACAAAAGATGCGGGGAAAAAGAAAGTCTACACCACTTGGTTCGGGATTGTTTTTGGGCTAAATATTTTTGGAGTCTTTCGGGCATAGACCATCCTTGTCCTTGATCTAATTCTTTCCGAGATTTGCTCGATTGGTATTTGGTTCATAAAGGGTCCTATGTGGCGGAAAAATTTGCTACGCTTTGCTGGCAAATTTGGAAGTCGAGAAACGAGGAGATTTTTATATTTGTGCCTCCTCTCCTTAGTGTTCGTCGGGCCCTTGACTGGCTGTCCGAATACCAATGTGCTCTTACTTTTGATCATGGCTCTTCAAGGAAAGATAGGATTATGGCTGCCTGGTCCAAACCCCTTCAAAATGTTCTCAAGCTTAATTTTGATGTTGTTGTCTTCAAAGAGGATAATCGTTTTGGTTTGGGCTTGATTGCAAGGGATTCATTGGGCTCTTTTGTTCTTGTTGAATCTAAGTCTATATGGCATTCTGAGTCTGTTGAAGAAGCTGAAGCCCTTGCTTTGTATTGGGTCGTCTCTACTGTGAAGGAGCGGTGTTGGCGCAATCTCATTCTTAAAGGAGGTTACAAGAGTATTATCAACTCTATTAATGGCAAGGGTCATCGTACTTGTCTTGTCCAAACCTTGATCGACAATTGTGTATCTCTTAGGCCTCATTTTGAGTCCATTTCCTTTGTCTTTTATTATCGAGAGTGTAATGGCGTTGCCAATAGATTAGCTCGTTGGGCCGCCAGGGGTATTTGCGATGAGGTCTAGACTGATATTGGTCCGACTTGGCTTAGGGATGCTTTGTACTCTGATTTTTCCCATGATTATTTTTAGCTTTCCCTTTCTATCAAAACAAAACTTATTTGATGAACTCAAATTTCCGGACCCGGTAACTCGATCATATCCAATACGTGTTTTTGTCCGAGTATTTGAATCAACTAAATTATAAATGAATTACCAAATTTTGTTAATTCATAAAACTGAATTAGCTAGTAAGTATATATTGGAGAGAATGTAAGAGAAAAAGATTCAAGTAATAAAAAGAATATACTGGTCGTTAAGTTTGATAAATTTAAATGTTAAAACATTATCTTTTAATATTAACTCTAAAGTTGACTTTAAAGTTGACTTTGATCTCTTTTTTTACTCTACTTATGTAGCTCAACCATTGCTCGACCCATTTGACCAGTTTAAACTTACGGTCTACAACATCAACTTTCCTAGTAGATTATTTTCCAATTATTTTCACCCAAAACTCAATTTTTAAAATTTTAAAAAAATGCTAATGAAAGTTTTTGTTTTAGCTCCTATTTGCCTTAACATCGTATTAAAAGTTGTTTGTGATAGGATAAACTACATTATTTTGTGGTATGATTTTTAACTGAGATTTATATTTGAGATTTATATTATGTGATAATTATATTCTTCGAAAAAAAAAGGATTTGTTTGGAACTACCAATGAAATGCATAAAAGTGCATGTATTTTTATGTATGAATAAAAATTACCAATAATGAAATGTATAAATTTCATTTTTATTAAAGAAAGTTATTAGGATGTCATTCACCTGGATTGTGATTTTGTGATGTTTTCAATAGAACGCGTGGAACTTATTCCAAAATCGCTGAAACTGTTACTTTGGTGTCCTGAACCCTGCTCATTAGTCCTGTAAAAAAGAAACGACCATAAATAAAAAAAAAAAAAATCATTCAACCTAGTTGTAATTCTAATCCTTGTCTCTCTCAATTTATGTTACTACTAGGTTGCTATCATGTAGAATATTTTTTTTAATTTTAATTTGGTTCCTTTACAAAAGATTACCATAAGGTTTTGTATGCGGACAATTATTTCGTTTAATATTTTAAATTTTAGGTATTAAATTATAAATGAAAATTTTAAGAATGACAATGTTAGGAATGTCATTTTAGAATTTTTAAGTTTAACTATTTTTAAAACTAATGCCCGGTGGAATTAGCTCAAATCTGAATTTAAATTTTATTGATTTGTCAACAATAAATTTGAGCTAATTCTAGATTTTGAAATGAAATCTTCGTTTTCAAACATAGCATAAAGAAGGTTTTCTAATTAGTTGGCTGACATATTGAAAACAATAATCTGTTAAATATTTATTCATCAAATTCACTATAATTGTCCTATTTTCTTATTTGATCAGTTTACCTCAATCGTCCCATATGTATTTTGAAAGGGGTTTGCCAATAAGTATTTTATAAGACCATACGACTCGACAATTTTTTATTGAAAATTTCACGTGGTAACCCAACTCAGAAAAACATATATATTCCTTCTCCAGCCTCCATTATTGCTTCATTTTCAAGCTTTGAAAATTTCACGTGGTAACCAAACTCAGCAAAAAAACATTTTCAATCATCTCCCTCAATTCTCTTCTCCGATTATCTTCAGTCATTTCCCTTAATTTTTCTTAAGTATTCAATTCCAGCTTTTGTCCTATAATTTCTCCTAATTTATATTTAATTTTGTTATTTTAATTAAAAAATTGCTAAAATTTCTTTTGCAATAGATTATTCTAATGAGTTCCACCTAAATTTCTACAATTATGATTTAAAAAAATATTGTTGAATGGTTTTATAGTTTTATTGTTTATATGTGTTCAATTTCAGTGTTTCCGTCAAATATTGGACAATATTAATCAAGTATTTAGGTTAAAGAATTTTATTGTTATTTAATAGATGTATACTTCAATTCTTTCGTTCATACTGTCTTTATCTTTTTCCCATATTAATCAAATATTTGATACACAAATTATTAAATGGAATATAAATTAGGGGATCAAATTAGGACAAAATCTGAACTTAAACACTTAAGAGAAAGCAGGGAAATTAAGTTAAGGTAATTGGGGAAGAAAATTGAGGGAAGATGATTGAGGGAAGATAATCTCTTTCCACATGTGAGTTGTCCCATATCGGAGAAAGAGAAGAGTATGCATCACTTTATAAACTCAAGAAGTAACTCCTACTATCACCGGGTTTTAGTGGTGAACCTTCTCTTTGGGTTTATGAGTGGAGTAGTGGACTTCTTCTTCTACTTGTTTGGGTTGCCCAGGTCTATTTTCTAAATTCCATCATGTGTTTTGCTTATCAGTTTAGAGATGCTATTTTTGTTAACGTTTTACAGACTTTTTTAACTCAAAAGGTCACAGAGTTTTATTTAAATAAACCTCTTGGAGGTAATTACCATGTAGATTTTAAAAATATTTTGCCTAACACATCAAAAACTCAATATCTCAGGATTGTCACTTGCAATATCTCTTTATTATAATAATATTTGATCAGTCTAGAAAAACCAAATATATCCCTTTATTATAAAAATATTTAAGTCTAGAAAAAAAAAAACTAAAACGGAATGTTTTTTTTTGCATAAAATAAACTAAAATCATCTTTAATTAAAATTATATTAATTAATTTATAAGTAATACTTATTTGATGAACTCAAATTCCCGGACTCGGTAACTCGATCATATCCAATATGTGTTTTTGTCCGAGTATTCGAATCAGCTAAATTATAAATGAAGTAACAAATTTTGTTAATTCATAAAGCTGAATTAGCTGGTAAGTAAAGATTGGAAAGTTTGTAAAAGAAAAAGATTCAAGTAATAAAAAGAATAAACTTGTCGTTAAATTTGATAAATTTAAATGTTAAAACATTATGTAGCTCTACCATTGCTCGGCCCATTTGACATGTTTAAAGTTACGGTTTACAACAACGACTTTCCTAGTAGATTATTTTTCAATTATTTTCACCCCAAAACTTATTTTTTAAAATTTAAAAACAATGCTAATAAAAGTTTTTCTTTGTGTTCCTTTTTGCCTTAACATCGTATTAAAAGTTGTTTGTGATAGGATAAACTGCATTGTTTTGTGTTATGATTTTTAACTGAGATTTATATTATGTAATAATTATATTCTTCGGAAAAAAAGGATTTGTTTGGATCTACCAATGAAATGCATAAAATTGTCTTTTTTATGTATGAATAAAATTTACCAATGAAATGTATAATTTTCTTTTTTAGTAAAGAAAGTTATTAGGATGTTATTCACCTGGATTGTGATTTTGTGATGTTTCCAATAGAACGCGTGGAACTTGTTCTAGAATCGCTGGAACTGTTACTTTGGTGTCCTGAATCCTGCTTATCAGTCCTGTAAAAAAGAATCGACCATAAATAAAATAAAAAAAATCATTCTACCTAGTTGTAATTCTAATCCTTGTCGCTCTTAATTTATGTTACTACTGGGTTGCTACCATAGAGAATATTTCCTTATTTAATTTGGTTCCTTTACAAAAGATTACCATAAGGTTTTGTTTGCGGACAATTATTTCGTTTAATATTTTAGATTTTATGTATAAAATTATAAATGAAAATTTTAAGAATGACAATGTTAAGAAAGTCATTTTCAAATTTTTAAGTTTAACTGTTTTTAAAACTAATGGCCGGTGGAATTAGCTCAAATTTGAATTTAAATTTTATTGATTTTTCAACAATAAATTTGAATTAATTCTAGAATTTGAAATGAAATCTTCATTTTCAAACATAGCATAAAGAAAGTTTTCTAATTAGTTGGCTGACATATTGAAAACAATAATGAGTTAATTATTTATTTAAAATTTTACTATTTATCCATCAAATTAACTATCATTGTCCTATTTCTTATTTAGTCAATTTACCTCAATCGTTCCATATCTATTTTAAGCCATAAATTTTTTTGCCAAATTGTCCTTATGAACTATTTATAATTAAAAAAAATTCCAAAGGGATAGGTATAATGGATTGAAATTTGAAGTATATATTATGTCAAAGTACTACTTAGGAGTACCACTTTATGTGGTCCCTCCAATTCTTAATTGTTTCCCAACCCAAAGGGGATATTATAGTGAATTGGAGGGAATATAAATTATAGTTGTAAAAGTTTAATATTTACACGCTATAACCGTATAAAGCAAATGTGCAAGCATTGTATTCAGCTCACTACATTAACACTATATGTTTGGATAGAGAGAAATGGAGTAAAAGGAAGGGGGAGAGATTTGGAAGGATGTATTCAGTTCACAAGATCAAGACGTCGGGATACCCAAGTATATTGGACGATGCAAATCAAATGTGGGAGACCATGGCGGAAACCATTCAAAAGGTGGAAAAAGAGACTTTAGGGGTGTCGAGGGGAAAACAAAGGTGTACAAAGAGTCGTGGTGGTGGAACGAATAAGTGCAAAATAAGATAAAGGACAAAAACAGGAGATTTAAGGAGCACATAGCTTGCACGGAGGAGGAAGATAGGACACATAAGAAGGAGAGGTATAAAGAAGCAAAGCGAACGGCAAAAAAAGCAGTAGCAAAGGCAAAAGATTGCACGTTTGAAGCCTTTTATTAGAAGCTTGAGACCAATGAGGGGGGGAGAAGCTTATTATAAGTTGGCAAAAGCAAGATCTCGGCAAAAGAAGGACTCAGGAACAGTGAAATTCATTAAGGATGAAGGTGGACGAGTACTCCTTAAATAAGACAACATCAAGAAGACATACAATAGTTTTCCTAATTGGTCAATGAGACTAGGGGTCTAAAGGAGGAAATTCAACAAATTTCAGACTTCTAAAGAACACAGGATCATGGGTCGAATATTGATATCACCACGACGGAAGTAAGAGAAGCTTTCAAAAAAACGGGGAGATTAAAGGCAGTTGGATCTAATAACATTCCAATTGAGGTGTGGAGAGGTCTAGGAGAGAAGGGAATTCAGTGGCTAACTAACCTATGTAATGTCATCTTGAGGTCTGGTAAGATGCCAGAAGAATGCAGGGTTAGCGCCCTTATCCCACTGTTTAAAAACAAGGGTGATGCATAAGTATGCGGGAACTATAAAGGGATCAAGCTTCTAAGCTACACTATGAAACTGTGGGAAAGAGTGATCGAGAAAAGAATAAGACGAGAGACGTTAATTAGAGAGAACCAATTTGGATTCATACCGGGGAGATCAGCCACTAAGGCAACCCATAATTTGAGGAGACTGATGGAAAAGTACAGGGAACGAAATAAGAATTTGCATCATGTGTTCATCGATCTGGTACGATAACTTACCACGAAACATCGTTTGGGATAGCCTCAAGAATAACGGTATTCCACGAGGGTACATTGAGGTAATACAGGACATGTATGACAGAGTGGCGACTAACATACATACACTGGTGGGTATGACATATTCGTTCCCAATTAAAGTGGGACTACATCAGGGGTCAACACTAAGTCCTTTCATTTTTACGGTCATTATGGAAGAAATCTCTAAATCCATCTGGGAAACTATACCATGGTGTATGCTTTTCGCCGATGATATATTTTTGGCCGCATAAACCAAAGAGGAGGCTAATAGTGAATTGGAAGAGTGGAAGGAAGCCTTGGAGGGTAAGGGGTTACGCATAAGTTGTACGAAGACCGAATACTTGCGATGTAACTTCAGTGGAACAGATTCGATAGGGGAGCCAGAGGTGACCATAAGGGGAGAAGTTATTACATGTACGTCCAAGTTCAAGTATTTGGGATCAGTGATTCAGAGTAATGGGGAGATTGATGGAGACGATACTAATCATATATAAGCGGGTTGCCTTAAATGGCGAGCAGCAACCGGAATGCTTTGTGATAAAAAGTTCCCAAGGAGATTAAAAAGTAAATTTTACCGCGTTGCAAATAGGTCAACGTTGTTATATTGGACAGAATGTTGGCCTGTAAAGAAGGTTTTCGAACAGAGGATGAAAGTAACAAAGCTGCGTATGCTAAGATGGATGTGTGGTAGTATCATGATGGATAGGATAAGAAACCAGGAGTTCAAGGAGAAGTTAAGGGTTGCACCTATCTCCGCAAAGATGCGGGAGAACATGTTGAGATAGTTTGGGCATGTGCAGAGGAAGACACATGACACCCTAGTAAGAAAGATTGAATGCATCATAGTGGAGGGCAAGATAAGTCGAGGAAAACCTATGTGGGAGGAACAAATTAGAAGTGACATGCATGAACTTCACATCTCCAGGGACCTGACCAGAGATAGGCACAGTTGGCGGCGCCTTATCCACGTCCTAGACTACTAAACACGTCCCTTTCGCCCTTTGTTTGTTGTTGTGCCATGTCTTTACTTAGCGCTCGTTACTTTTACCTTTATTTTAATTATTTGTATGCATTCTTTTATCCTATTTGTAAGTTGCGGGTTTCTCTTTCTTTGAAGACCTTTCTCGAGTCGTGGGACTCTTTGATCGCACTCTTCTTTATGGGTATGAGTTGTCGTCGTTCTTCCCTCCCCAGACCTTTATTATAGTTTTCTATGAGTGGGATACACTAGGTATAGTGGTGATGATGATGATGGAAGATTCATTGTTTGAATAAAAAAAGGAAGATAAGGGATTTGGAGAGAAAATATGGACAAACTTTATCAAGAATACAACCTCTGTTAAAGTAGAAAGATTTGGAGAGAAAATGATCATTTTTCATTTTTTTTCCCTTCCCTTCTAAACAAACAAGGTGAGCTCTTTGTCTGTACCCCTACGCTTCCTTTCCCTTTTCATTCCCTTCTTTTCTATTCTCTCCTAACTTACTATCCAAATATAGTGTGATTAACTTAAAAGTCTTAAATATAATTCAATAGTAGTTGGTTTTTCAAACTATTTTGTCTCAAATAAATTGATTTTAGAATTCCAATGCAAAAACATTTTTGTTTTTTACATTAACACTATATTTAGATAGGAACTTAAGAGAGAAAAAAAAGGAAGAGAAGGAAAGAAAGGAAACTAAAGGGGAGGGGTAAGGAGGGAAAGTGGATATAGTTTGTTTTAGAAGGGAAGAGAAGGGAAGGAAAATAGACAAAAAAA
Organism: Amaranthus cruentus; assembly: GCA_019425755.1. Classification (NCBI taxonomy): domain Eukaryota; kingdom Viridiplantae; phylum Streptophyta; class Magnoliopsida; order Caryophyllales; family Amaranthaceae; genus Amaranthus; species Amaranthus cruentus. The sequence continues at coordinate 16,259,219 of CM033457.1, read as the reverse complement.
TGAGTGTTTTCGTCCAAATATTTTCACTTTAGTAAAAAATATGTTCGTAACATAATTTGTTCATTTTTTGTCCAAACCCTTTCTCCTACAAATCTCTCCTCTTCCTTTTTGTTATCCCCAAATAAGGAATCATTTTTCGTTCCTAATCCTTTCTATTCATTTTTCTCTATCCATACACACCATAAAAGAACTTGTAGGGATCAGGATATGACTTACTTGGTTCTTGGATTAGTGATGCTTTCAACGGACCTAAAATATTGGTGCTGCATATGCATCAAAAAACAATGTCAATTAAAATGAATCAAGCCATACATACATTTTTTATAAGCTTGACTTGATGTAGTTATAAAAATAAAAGACTAGTAGATTACCCTCGTGCTTGTCGAACTTTGGGTTGCATTCGAGCTGGAAAAATAAAACTACCATCAAAATGAAAAGCAAAACATAGAGAAACTATAGCATTTCGTAATTTATTTATGAAAATGTTAACAAGAACAATTTAGATTAATTATGACCATAAATAAATTGAATTATATTGTTTATCTATTTCAATTAACGATGATCTTTAAAATATACTCCCTCCAACACAATTCAATTGTCCCATTTCCTTATTTGGGCAATTCACTTCAATTGTCCCATTTCTTTTTTTGTCTGTCTTTTTTTTACCTAAATACCCACACTTTTCCAATTCCCAATACCCAACTACCACCTTTACAATTAATTTAATCAATTAAAATACCCAACTACAACCTTTTTGGTGGACCCCATCCCACTCTTAATATCCGTGCCCAACTCAAATGGGACAATTGAATTGTGTTGGAGGGAGTATTGTTTTTCATTTGTTTGTATAGAAATGTAATTAAATGTCATATTTTAAAGTCACAAAATATTCTTTACTAGCATAGATTCCATCAATTTAAAAATGATGAAATGTTCCATCATTTTATTTAATGATATATAGTGTAACTATAACATAATTTAATTTTAGTGGGATATATTTAGCGACATTTAATTTAAAGTCGCTATTGCAAATTGCTAATAGTATATATACAGGATTTAGTGACATTTATTAGACTCTTTAGCAGCATATTAGAAAATCACACTAAAGGTTTTTGCGACATAGGATCTAGTGACATTTCTCACAAATGTCACTATAGACTATAGTAACAATTACATATGTCATTAAAGAATAAATAAAGTGTAGCTAAATCATTTTATGGTGGAACTTTAAATAAAAACTAATAATTATTACATTAAAAATATAAATTAGTGACATTTTTTTTACCTAAAGACTATAATACCTTCCCTTATATTAATATAAAATACTTCAACTATCACCTTTACAATTATTATAATCACTTAAATATTCCAACTACCACCTCTATAATTATTATAATCATTTAAAATACCCCAACTACCACTTTCTTAATATGCGTGCCCAACAAAAAGTGGACAATAAATAATGTTGAAGTGCCCATGTGCTAACCACATGTGAGTTGTCCCACATCGGAGAAAGAGAAGAGTATAAATCATTTTATATACTCAAGGAGTAACTCCTACTATTACCAATTGGTTTTAGTAGTGAACCTTTTTTGGGTTTATGAGTGGACTACTTCTTCTCCTCCTTATTTGGATTGCCCATGCCCATTTTCTAAATTTTATCAAATAAGAACCTGAGGGAGTATTAATCTTCTTCTCTTACAAATTTTCTCTAGCTTCTACTTCCCTTCAACAAGCTAGTGGTATCAAGAGACATAAGTTCTGGACATCAATTTCGCATCTAGAAAAGAAATAATTTTGGAGTGTCAAGAGGAAGACTAGTCTAAGAGCCACACTTTTGTGGTACGTAACGAAATTAAAGTGATCCTAAGGGCCGAAGCCAAATTTTCTGAGGTTGTTAGTGGAACACCGTTAAAACAGACTACATGAAAGGAGGAGATCATATATCAAAGACTAGAGTGTTTTGCAAATCCTTCAAAACGTCGTCGCAATTAAATTTTCAAATAATAGTTGCTGCAAGTTCATCCAAAAAAGCATGTGATATTTTGCACATTCCAACTATTTGAATGATAACAAAATTGCTATAATATTTGAGAGCTTTGATGAATTAAACGTCAAAATGACGAATTAAACATTTGAAAGCATATAAATGGTTTAGGGCAAATTATAAAGACAACAATCAACACTTAATAAGGGTAGAAACGTCAAAATGGTGAATTAAACGGATTTAACGGAAAATGTTTGATAAGACATAAACTCGATGCTACCATATGGAAAAATCTTACAAAAGTACTACTACGTACTTGCATTTCATGAAAGTACAATGCTACCATGTGAAATTTCCCTTCATTTTAAATACAATACTTGTAGTATTTTAGACCCTTCTCAAAAATTTAACAAATATTCTTATAAATGATAAAAGTTAGGAAAATTCCACGTGGTAACTTTTAAAAAACTCCACGCGATAACCATGTAATTCAATACTTGTATTCTTAATTTATTTTTTTGTTGGTTAATTAGATTAGTTAATAAAATCAATAGTTAGTTTGAATGAAATAAGTATATAGTTTATCATTGTCAAATTAAAAAATAAACATATACATTCGTACTTAAAAATCTCATACTTTAACTTTGCTATGGGCTAACAAAAAGTTCCGTGCAACCCTATATAAGAAACTGAAAATAACGATTGAATTAAGCAAGGTAGACTATTAGGGGAGCAGTATGAGCTACTGCTCAGGACCTCGATTTATAGAGGGTCTTATATTTTTGCTATATGGTTAAAATTAAAATTAGGGTTTTTGCGTAGAAAAATGAATGAATATGGAGAGTATTGTCAAGGAACCAACTCAACCAAAAGCTTAAGCTGATGGTAGAAGCCCCAAGATATGTTATATACTCTAACACGCCCCCTCACACGAGAGCCCTTTGGGCTAGAAGTGTGGATGCAACACAGGCCCTCCTCATACCTGGTGCTAAATATTCCACTTTTTAAATGAGGGGTGGTTGAGATTCGAACCTGTGACCTCTTATCACACTGACTTCTGATACCATGTCAAGGAACCAACTCAACCAAAAGCTTAAGCTGATGGTTAAAGCCCCAAGATATGTTATATACTCTAACAAGTATTAAATTTTAATGTATTCACATTCTATCTATTTTGTTAAAAGATAATTTTATAAATTGATTAATCAATTTGTATTATCAGCTTGTATTGAATGATAAGGATACACTAGTATAAATTACTGTAGGTGAGCAATGTAATCTCTCTTGATAATTATTACTCCCTCCGTTCTTTTAAGTTTTTTCACCTTACTATAACGGGTAGTTTCAAAAGTTTTTCCACTTTAGAATACTTTCTATTTTCGGAAAGTTTTCATCCCACTTTTACCTCTCAAAACCCCACTTTCGTTACTTCACACTACTATTTAATTATTTTCTCTCTCATATTTTCAATACAGTCATTACTTTACAGTATTATCTAATTTTTTTTCTCTTATACATCCAATACAATCATTACTTCACACTACTATTTTCAAAATAATTCTCACTACAACTCAGATTCTATCTATCTTAATATTTGTGAAAAATCCAAAGTGAAAGAACAAATAAGATCGGAGGGAGTAACTTACTAATTTTATTATTAATTAAGATAACTGATAATATATAGTGGTTGAAAATTTAAACTTTAAACTTAAAAGGAATGACTATTCGACCTTATGCTTAATAGTGGTAGGTTTCATGTAATTATAAAATTTAGCAATATTCCAGTAATATATTGATAAAAAATAATTATACTAGCTAACTAAAGTATTGATAAACAAATTTACAAATATTAAAATGTAATAGAATGCAATTTTAAATTTTAGAGGCCCATAATATATATTTTGCTTAGGGCTTTTGAAATGTCGGAGACAACCCTAGTATTAAGATATTTAGTTCATCTGCAATAGGAGATAACTTCCTCTAGAATTTGGTTGAGTGTATATTTTATTTTAAAATAATTAGCAGCCAAGCTAAGATATAAGAAGGTCTTAATAAATAACGGTTATTTGTAAGGTTATCAAATCAACACCCTAATGGGGCAGGATTTGATATGGTTAGAGTTTTATTATTTATTTTATCCTTTTTGATTTTGTTTATTTTATTAATTTTTTTATTTTTTTTAATAATTTACAAATTACGGTGATTGATTAGAAATTTTTAGAGAAGGTATAAATGAATATGAAGCTGACCTGATACTACTTGTATCTGAAAAGTTTGGAGCAGATCTGTGAAAACTACTTCCAACCTTAGAAGACCTGTGCTTATTAGTTAGTGTTACAATAATCGACAACAAATATTACAATGTTTAAAGATAAAATTTTATAAATCACAAAAAAATTAAAATTATATTAAAATAAATAAAATTAAAAAAGATAAATTCAAATAAAAAATCTCTCACTCTATCACATTCTACCACATAAGGGTAATTTATTAACCACATAAATAAACGTTATTTACTAAGACCTCCTCTTATCACAATGCATCAGTCAGGATCAGGAACGACTAGTCTTTTTAACTTATATAAAAAAATAATATTTAGCTTTTTTATTTTGAAAAAGGTACTTTTAACATTATCACTTGTTGTAATATTCTTTGAGCTGCATTTATTTTTAAGAAAATTTACTTAAAATAATTCAACATATTCGTGATTTTTCTACAATAATCTCATCTATTGATTAACTATGAATAATCCCAACTTTAAGGGGTATTTGCCTAGAGTAAACTTGGGTAACCCGATGATCTACAAATTTAATATTAGAAAAAAATTTTAAAAATTTACATAAAAATTCTAAATGATAAAAAAAATCATAAATTTTTTTTTGAACATTTTTAAAATATTTTTTTCGACATTTTTTTTAATTTATCTTTTTTTTTCAAAAAATAAAACTTGCTATAGCAAGTCATTTGGTCACCGGTTTACTCTAGGGAAATACCTCAAAGTTGAGATTATTCATGATTAATCAATAGATAAGATTATTGTAGGAAAATCACGAATAGATTGAATTATTTTCGGTAAATTAGCCTTATTTTTGACGATTTTTTTGTCTTCTCACCAAGAGAGGCTATCAAATAAGAAAACTATATATAATAAGAAAACTAAGAAGAATATTTTTAGTCACTGTATATACTGAAAATACTACTATGTAACTAATCTAAAATATTTTTCAAATTTATTACATAGTATCCGTTCTGTGTACATAGTGTAATTCAGTGTTTTTTAGCTCTATCATAACCTTAGATTATTTTTATATTATTGAAATTAATGATGTAGAATGTTTCTTACACTTCTTATTTTGAATGTGCCTTCCTATTGAATGCCTCTTATCTGGGCCTGACCTAAACAAGTGCAAACCGTGTCTTCGCCCCCAAATATATATATATATATATATATATATATATATGGGGTTTATTTATAAGAATCTAAAAATAATGATTCTATTAATATGTTCTGTTCATCTGCAAGAGAAGTTAAACTAGTTTTATATTGAATTTTGTTCAGTGCATATTTTAATTTAAAAAAATAAGCTGCAAGACTGCAAAGGGTATAAAATGAAGATGCTGCTCACCTGATACTACGTGCATCAGATATTCCTTGAATAGAACGGCTAGAACTACCTCCATTAGTGGACCTGTTCAACAAGAAATATCATAATGTTCAATAATTATTTGACTATTCCCTGTTTGTTGCTCTTTGGGTCGCCTTCGACCTTGTACTTATGCATATCATTTTATACTTTTTTTATGTAAATGGTCCTTGTTTGGGATTCTATACTTATTTTTATGATTTATGCTATTTTGCTCGATTTATTTATTTATGTTGATTTTGAGTAGTTTTCATTGTTTTAAGCATATTTTTTTTTATGATTTTATTGATTGTTATGGAGTTCACTAATGTTATCTTTGAAAACAATGATTTCATTTGAAAATTTGAAGTTGGTTTAAATCTATTGGTTGGCAAATCAAAAATTTTCAATTTTGGATTTGGATTAAATTTTACTATTGTTTTTAAAGTAGTTAAAGTTTTGAAGATTTGAGATTTGATCACCCAAACATTGTCATTATCAAAATTTTCATTTATAATTTTATAATTGAAATCTATAATTTGAAATGAAATAATTGTTCATAAACACTATATAAAGGAATTTTGGGTTGATGGAGTTTAAGAAAGAAAAGGAGCAAAACGCAAAAGTATTTAACTGAAATTATATATATATATATATATATATATATATATATATATATATATATATATATATATATATATATATATATATATATATATATATATATATATATATATATATATATATATATATATATATATATATATATATATATATATATATATATATATATATATATATATATATATATATATATATATATATAGGAGGATCCAATGAGAAGGGTTGAAAATGAGAAGGGTGAGAGGATTCTACACCCTGATTTCACTAAAATAAAAAAGCTACGGTCAAGATTAGACCAAAACACATAATTGTAAAGTAATTATTTACTGAAGAGTAACTATGACATAAATTTTAGAATGATCTTAATTTACAACATAGTATCCTTTTTTGTATATATAGTAACCAAAAAAATGAAACAAAAATCCTTCTCATCCTTCTCATTTTAAAATCCTTCTTATTTGATCCTAAATCTATATATATATATATATATATATATATATATATATATAACACATAAAATAACTTTTATTTAATATCGTGTCATGAAAATTAATACAAATACCACTTAATATCAAATCTCCTAATGGTAATGCATTGGAATAACTTTTATTAAGAAAATGAGATGATTGAATTAAGTAGGACAAGCATAACCATCATAATAGCCAAGAGATCTTTTAATCAAAATTACACTATTTTTTATTTCTATTACCACTGTTCAATACCAACTACCAAATGGACAGTTAAGGATATTCCAAGTCATGAATTTTTTTTAAAAAAAATATTCATTTTGAGAGCTAAATGTGTCACTTGTGACTTACTTATATACTACTTCCTCCTTTTAATTTTTTTTTCCAAAAAAAAGGTCTTTTTGAAAGCTAAAAGTGTCACTTGTGGGGTTACTTGTGGCTTACTATATATACCACTGCTATATTTTTCCAATATTTTTGTCATCAAAATTTTGTAGCGTTTCTCTTCAGAAAGTAAACTCGTATCCTTTTATTAATTTTAATTCATATATTTAACTTATATTTTTTATTTCACCGATCATAATATTTTACCAAATTTCTTCAAATTAAATCATAAACTAACAAAAAAAATTTATACATGTAACCAATTTTAAGAGATAAAAAAGTATAGTTTAGAGTAAAATTATTTGATGCGCAATAAATACTCCACCAAACCTTGGAATATTACTACTCCCTTTGTTTTATAGTAAAGTATAGGATTGGTTTGGTTTGGTTTGGTATAGTATAAAGTATATATTTATATGGGATATTTTCATTCATGTATGAGATGTATTAATTTCTTTTTTTTTTTTTGAATATAGATGTATTAATTTCTTATTTTCTAATAAGTTTTTTTATCCGAGCAAAGTGTAAGAAAATAGGAAATATAATAAAATAAAAATATTATTTCAAGAATATTATATTTTAGGAAATCAAGATATTTTTAATATTTACAATATTAAGGTTATTTCATTTCTAAAATTATTTAGGTTTAGGTTAATATTTTGTTTCCTTGTTTATGTCCTTATTACTTGTATAAATAGAGGTAGTACCTCTTATTATTGTTTAAACAAACCAAGTATTCACCAAACTAAACCTTAACCAAATTCTCTATTAGAGCAAGACCCAAATCTCACTTGAGTGGAGGGTCTTCGGAGTGCCATGATAATGGTGCGACGAAGAACAAAGCCATGGGTCGAGGTGATTATGGTCACCTAAAGATGGAAGATGCTACCAGGAGCGTGTGAAGTGTCGCTTGACCTGTCGAGCAGGTCTGCTCGATCGAGCAGTATATCGTGTGGAATCCAGTTTCTGCTGGACTTGTGCTCGACCTGGTCGAGCTTGGGAGGCTCGATCGAGCGAGCTATGGCGGGGAGGCAGAACGTGTTTTCTGTTTTGATGTTCGGTTTATGGGCTTATTAAGCCACTTGTCCCAAGGCTTTCTAATATGACATGGGGTTAAATAAGGGGTCTTAGGAGTGTATTAGGGTAAGTAACGAGACTACACAAGAGAGAAAGCTAGGGTTTGAGAAACAAAAGAGTCTTCTTCTTCTTCTTTGTGTTAGTTTAGGGGTGAAATCCATTGTTGAATGGATTCACTATCTTGAGAAGTTGTTCTCAAGTGTATTTTAGTTAGTTATTGATGTAATATTTATTATATTAATGAAAGTAATCATCTTTTGCGGGGGAGCTATCATTAGATACCTCATAAACACATTGCGGTTTGTTGTTTGCTTGTCTCTTTGCTATACTCTGTTTTTGATCATCTTTCACATGGTCTTTTCTACCATTGTTATCAGCTACGTAAGGCCTGGACGGAAAAACTCTATCGGTATTTTAATCATTGATCATAATCGGACATAATTGATCCAAACAAAACCAAATCATAACAAAACCAATCAAACCAAACCAAATCAAAAACAAAACCAAACAAGAACTATGATTTCCATGGCACAAATGGAACAAATGTGCCAACTTTTTCAAAAAATGACCCAAAAACTTGAACAACCAATTCAAATTGAAAAACTAAACAACCAAAATTACACCACGTGGTGTAAAGAAATTAAATGGAAGTTGAACTTGGCAATCGGGGGATGCTCAATCATATCACAATCATTCCCCCGACGACCATGACTTCACAATGGAAACAAAATGATGCCAGGGTTATGTCATGGATCTTGCATGTATTAACTCTACCATTATCGATCTCGTTATTTCATTCTCTACTACTGCGCATGAATTATAGACATGGATTCATACTCTATATGGGCCAATTTTTCTACCTCCCGTGACCCCATCCAGCGTGAGGTCGCGAGGGGGAGAAATATAGGAGATAAGGAAGAAGACGAAAACCCGAAGCCGAAATTAATAATCAAACCCAAAACCGAGATCAAGACCTTCGAAACCAAGGTTTAAAAAACTTTCTACAAAGATATGGATAATTTGCTAAGTGTCACTAATTCTACTATCACCACCAATACCGGTGTTCACGGTGAGTTGAAGTTCGAAAATAATGAGAAAAATGAATTTAGTGTAAAAGTGAGAAGGACAGAGGAGACCGTGAATGAGGAGAGTAATATTTTATTTCCTCATTTAATTTCTTTTTATATAGAGGCGCAAAATAATAAAACTTTACCCCGTCGAATTCCCAAGACCCTTGAACCATTTCTTAGCTCAATCCATGTTTTTCTTGATCTTTTATCCAAGCTAAAAAAATTGAAAATAAATTATGATAAATTTGCCGATAAGATCATCAAAATGCGCTTTGCAAAGTCAAAAGATCATCTAGCGGATTTTTATTAAAGGCGATTGGATTCGAATAGTTAAAAATTATTGTTCAAGTTCGGTTTCGGTGATCTCGAGACCTAACTTGAGGCGGAGTGCAGGAAAATAGGAAATATAATAAAATAAAGATATTATTTCAAGAATATTATGTTTTAGGAAATTAAGATATTTTTAATATTTAGAATATCAAGGTTATTTTATTTTTATTTATTTAGGTTTAGGTTAATATTTTGTTTTTTTATTTCCTTATTACTTGAATAAATAGAAGTAGTACCTCTTATTATTGTTTAATACAAACCAAGTATTCACCAGACTAAACCTAACCAAATTCCCATTTTGATTTTCTACAGAAAGGGAAGGACTAAGTGAGATTCGATCATGCAATATTGTCAGGAAAACACGATACATCCTTTAATTTAGACAAGACTCAACTCTCTTCATTTTGTTATTTTTTTTTTTCCAAACTTTTTCATTTTGTTAGTTAATTAAACAATAACTAAGGGATTTTTTTTAACATTCTTGCATTAATTCATTCATTAAATAAATGGATAAATTAATTTCCTTTAATTATTTTCTCAACCAATTAGTTTACCTTTCTACTTTCTATTACAACGGATGAAGTATAGAAGAAAAAATTCAAAATATAACAACAGAATAAACATTAAAATAAAATATATAATCAATATTGTAAAACAGAGAGTTAAAAAATACTTCCTCCGTTCTGAAATACTTACTACATTTTGATTTTGGATAATATTTATCGTTTAAACTTATTTTATATATAGCGGCTAATATATAAGTAAAAATATAGTCAAGTGGGATCTTGTTTGAATCGTTTAATCGTGTACTTTCATAATATTAACTTTTTATAATTTTTAGATGTTTATAATTCGACACATAAATGACAAAATAACACATTGGATTGCGTGAAAAGTCAAATGTAACGAGTATAGAATGGAATAGAGGAAGTATGAAAGTACTCACCCTTCCCGGTTCCCATTGATATCTTGATTGGAGGCTACATTACGTCCACCTCTAGATATGTTTGAGTTAATCGACATCCTGCTTTGATGCTTTTGCCATGACAAATAAAGAATCATGAGACTTTCACATGTCCTTGAAAGAGTAATTAAATTTATTTTTTTATTGAAAGTAATTAAATTTATTTTTCATTATTGAAAATTATATCCATATTTTAGGGAGACTATTTAATCGTCGCAAAAATATGAAAATTATGTTATAAGTTATTATATGAATTATTGAAACTTGAGGTGATCAAGAAAAAGAAATACTCCCTCTTAATATTCAAAGTAATATATCCTATTTTCTTTTCAGGTCAATTTATTCTATTTGTCTCATTTTTATTTTAAGTAATGATTTTTAACACATATGAATACCCGTTTGTTGTGGTCCCTTTCTTAATTTGTATATATGGAAAATTTTTTCTATTGGTCCAATCTCCTCCGAAATTTCTAGACATGAAAACCATTTTATTGGGATCCCCTTTTAATACATATGTAGTAGGCAACTTTTTATTATAATCCCTTTTACCTTAATATTTATTTGTATAAATTTTAAATCACTACAACATAATTTGCTTTTAGTGGGATATATTAAGCGACATTTAATTTAAATGTCGCTGTTTCTAATTTCTTATAGTGTATATAGAGGATTTAGTGACATTTATTAGAGCCTTTAGCGGCATATTAAAAAGTCACAGTAAAGCTTTTAGCGACATAGGATCTAGTGACATTTCTCACAAATGCCACTATAGGCTATAGTGACAATTACATATGCCACTAAAGACCAAATTAATTGTCGCTAAATCAGTTTATGGTGTAACTTAAAATAAAAACTAATAATTATTACAATAAAAATATGACTTAGTGATATTTTTTTTAATGCCACTAAATCCAATGTCGCAAAAAGCTAAATTTGTTGTAGTGAATGGTACATTTGATTTGAGAGAGTATAAGAGAATAACTTGATACCCTAAACATTTAGGGCATCATTGTAGGTGCTCTTATGAAAAAGAAATCAACTCAACCTAATAAAGCTTGAACTGATGATTGAGACCCCAAGATTATATGTTATATACTCTAACATGCCTCCTCACACGAGAGCCCATTGGGCTAAAAGTGTGGATGAAGCACATGCTCTCATCATACTTGGCACTAATTATTCCACTATAAATGAAATATGATTGAGATTCAAATTCATGGACTCTTATCACAGTGGCTTCATTCTGATAATGGAGATTCCAGAATTTGTTATATACTCTAACAATGATAGGTAACATCCGAATAAGTGAGACATCGTTAGCAATGATCAATTCCATTCACGATTTATTCCTCTCATTTCTTCACAGTAATCAGTACTACTCAAATTAATATTTTTACCTAGCTTAACAATGATATTCTAAACAAATTTTCATTATTCGTCTAATATCTAAACATGTTCTAAATTAGCATGCATGAATAATTAAGGAGTAATTTGTTATTACCTGCTGGTTGCCATGGCCGCTGCTGCCGCCTCTGCCACCACTAGCGCCGCTACCGCCACTACCATCACTAGCGCTGCTGCTTCCCTGAAAGCGGGTTTTCTTGGTGAACTTATCGTTACTCATAGCTATGTGCAAATTATGTAAAGAAGTCTTTTGTCGTAGAAAATAAATTAAAAGTACATGTCATATATATATATATATATATATTATATATATATATATATATAAAATATATATATATATATATATATATATATATATATATATATATATATATATATAAAAAAATTGTTAGGCATCGAAGGATTAAATAAATTTGTAAAAAAAATATTATTAAGGCATGGTATATGCATAAATGGAATTGGGACGGTTTTAGGTATTATATATACTAGTTAAGAATAAGTCATTCCTGATTTCATCAAGAATTATAAATGTAAGTTTAAGATGGCAATGGACATGCGCCTGATACTACGATGATTTATTTAATTGGTCACCGGCAATTTTTTAGTAACGCCATACACATACTTCCATATAAAGACTTTTCCAAATAAATTAGAGTATTTTTACACATTCTCTCGGAATCGTTTTTTGTTTGTCTTTATTAACTACCAGAAAGAGTGTTAAAAAATATCCACTTTGGAAAACCTGACCCGAATGATTCGGTATCCGTTAATCAAACCGAATAAATTAAATCCGGATTATCACTACAACAAATTTGTTTTTACGACATTGATTTTAGTGGCATTAAAAAAAATGTCACTGATTCATATTTTTAGTGGAATAATTATTGGTTTTTATTTTAAGTTTCACCATAAAGTGATTTAGCGACATTTAATTTGGTCTTTAGTGGCATATGTAATTGTCGTTATAGTCTATAGTGGCATTTGAGAGAAATGTCACTAAATTCTATATCGCTAAAAACATTAGTGTGACATTTTAATATGCTGCTAAAAGCATTGGTGTGACATTTTTTAATATGTTTTGAAAATCCTAATTTTAACTCGGGCTTTTTGTTTTTAAATTTCCAGTATGTATTGCATGATTAATTAGATCGACATTATACAAATTGACAGCCGTTTCTTTCTTTTTTTCTCGTTCATATTCGCACTCTCGCGCCAAATTTAATTTAATTGAAAAAATTGGATTGTATGCCTTTATGTTCATTGAACTTGAATCTACATGGAGTATTAGTGCATTACCGTGTCTGTATTTCTATATTAGTGTATTGAAAATATTGGATTGTATGTCTCCATTTAGGTAAGTAGTAATATTATATATATATATATATATATATATATATATATATATATATATATATATATATATATATATATATATATATATATATATATAATATATATATATATATATATAATATTATATATATATATATATATATATTATATATATATAAATATATATTATATATATATATATAATATATATATATATATATATATATATATATATATATATATATATATATATATATAATATATATATATATATATATATACATATATATATATATATATATATAATAAATATATATATATATATATATATATATATATAATATATATATATATATATATATATATACATACATACATACATCCGTTTTCAGGAAAAATATCGTTATGATGGGACTACAAAAATAAAAGGATTAGGCGACAAAGATATTTAGTCGCGTAATCTGTCGCATTAGCCATATGGCGACAAATATGGCGACAAAACGCTTTGTCGCCGAAAAGTTTGTCTCCTTTTAATTTTTTTGTCTCCTAAAATATACATTAATAAATTTAAATTTATACATTAAAATTTATATACAATAAAAAATATTATCTACATCTATATATAAAAAATAATAATAACCACCACGACTTGAGCGACTACCACCACCGCGGCTAGGATACGATCCCCGGGACCCATATCACCACTCCGACCTTGGCGACCACCCACTGCCGAACCACGGAAAGCATTACTGCTTTCCACATGTAATGTGGTTTGTAAATACTCGCAAGTTTGTTCGAGAGACTGTAAACGCGCATTCATTTCTCTTATTAGATCTTGAGAAGGGGTCCTCTGTTCGAAATGAGCTTGCATGAATATACGGAATTCATGCATGGCTCGTTGCATCGTCTCGAGGTGCGCCTTCATTTCTTCATGAGTTTCGCGCTGCTCTTGGAAAGTGAAATGGTTCTCAAAAAGGTTAGGGTAGTAGTATTCGTTGGCGGACCCCAAACCATAGTACCGGGGGGGAGGGTGAATTCGTTTATTATTCGAAATACGACGTTGAATATCTTTTTCGGTCTAAGTGCCAAAAAATAGGCGAATAAGTACTTATTTCGACCGGATTTTCGAACGAGTTGCCTCATATAGATGATCGCGACATTCGTTTTTTGAAAAAAAATATCGTTATGATGGTTAAAAACGAGAATAAAAGACAAGGGTACAATCGGTAATTAGGAAAGCAAAGGTGATTAAGGTTGGTGAACAAAAGTCAAAGAAGATTTTTGATGGTCAACGGTCATTTAGGCTGGGCAAAGGTCAACTAGGCTGGTCAACGGTCACTTGGCTTGAATAGTGATCACATTGATACTTTCGAGGCTGTAATTCGCAAAAGCCCTAAATTAATTTGAAAGCTGTAATTCACAATTAATTCTTAATAATATATCTAATTTTTTATAATGAAAAATTATAAAAAAAAATTAATAGTAACAATCCTTGCAATGAAACGAAGCAAACATCCAGCATGACTTTAGTTTATAAATAAGAAAGAAATATAATTTAAGCGCCATTGATCCATGAATGGTGTCAAAAGTTAGATAGGACACTTATATGCTTAATAGGTATTTTCCCGTCTCATTGAATTTGACTCATTTTTCATTTTGGTACGTCCCAATTAATTTGCATTATTTGTATTTTTGGATAATAGTCCTCTAATTTCTTTTAATCTCTCCGTATATTTTAATTCTTTTCAATTTCATCCACACTTCTATGTTTGTTACCACTTTCTTAAAAAGAACCAATTTTTCTTTAATGCAAATCAAAGAGTACAGAGGGAGTATTAACTTTTATCATAATTTTAAAATTGAAATAATCATAAATAATTTAGTGTTTAATTTGAACGACTAAAAGTTTTTAATATGGGTAGTTCTTCAAAATATTATTTCAGCTTTGGTTGTTACGAAATTTCCTTTATAATTCTATATTCAATCTCCATCCAACACCCGAATCTCTCATGTTATGATGTAAGTTTTTTAGTTGACTCAATAATTCTAACTTCAATTTAAATTATTACATTGACAAATAACATAAATATTACCAAGTGATAATATTATATCACAATCAGCTCCTTATATTATTTTTTTTATTACGCAGTTTAACGGAATGACTTTGAAATGTTCTCATTTTACAATTATACAACTAAATTATTTAAGTAGACTTAATGAATTCTTCAAAAAATAATACGTGATCGTACATTGAACTACATTTCCCCTGATCAAGGAGAAAGATTTGATGTCAATTCATCTCCTAACTAAATTCATTTTTTTAAAAGATAGATAATGCGGGAAACGTAAGTAGGATCAAATGTATGCTTATACTGTGAGTAAATATTTATGAAGAAAATAAAAGTCAAACTAAAAAATAATGTAAGGTTATAATAGACTAGAAAATTAAAATAATTTGTTGTTATCAGAGGTAAGAAATAGTTGTAAAGTGATTGAGAAAAAGATATAGATAAATTAGTCCGTTTATTTTGGAATAAATATTTATTTTAATGGAAATGAGAAATATTTTTGGCCTTATTTTCCCTCAAAATAATGTTGATCATCTCTTTTTTCTTCATCTGCCTCATATCATAATATTTTTATCTTTCATCTGTCATTTCTTATTTTTATTTTTTTTAAATTTATATGGTGATGCTCTAGCTTGTATTGTAAGACGTGGGCTTGTAATTTCAACTTCACTTAGTCTTTTTCGTTGCAGAAATTTCTCTTTAGGACCCCTCTCGACACGAGGGACTCTTTGTTCATATATCCTCCTTTATGGATATGAGTTGCCTTCTTCCTTCCTTCCTTCCTTCCTCAGTTCCTAGTCATAGTTCCATGATCGAAAAACAATGGATAAGATCACTACAACAAATTTAACTTTTTGCGACATTATTTAATGGCATTAGAAAAATGCCACTAATTCATATTTTTAATATAATAATTATTGGGTTTTATTTAAAGTTTTACCATAAAGTGATTTAGCGACATTTTATTTGGTCTTTATTGGCATATGTAATTGTTACTATAGTCTATAATGACATTTGTGAGAAATGTCACTAATTCCTATGTCCCAAAAAGCTTTTGTGTGATTTTTTAATATGTTGCTAAAGGGTCTAATAAATGTCACTAAATCCTCTATATATACTATTAGCAATTTGAAATAGCGACATTTAAATTAAATATTGCTAAATATATCCCACTAAAAACAAATTATGTTTTAGTCGATGATTATGATCTCTCATTTCAAACTCACCTCTAATTACCTCCATTTATTGTATGGTTTAACTGTTATATTATATATATATATATATATATATATATATATATATATATATATATATATATATATATATATAATATATATATATATATATATATATATATATATATATATATATATATATATATATATATATATATATATATATATATATATATATATATATATATATATATATATAACAAAATATTATCAAATTTATTTGGAAATGTGACGAATTAAAACTTTCAACGGTTATTGAATTTAATTTTTCAAAACTAATAAAAAACAGCTAGTCTTCTGAGAGACCGTCTTTCTGAAAGACGTTTTTCAGGCCCATCCCATTAAAACTTAATATCTACTTTTACTCTAAATTTTTTTTATGGACCAGTTCAATTAGATATGGTCTCTCAAAAAGACGGTCTTACACAAGAATTTATGCATAAAAATGGTTTATAATATCTAGCCAAAGTTTTTGAGATTTGACTAACTACAGAACTTCTTTTTGGCCATCAGACAAATTAATTAGTAAAGACCGGTTCTACGAGTGACGTGAATATTGTCTTGAGAGCAAGATCACTTCACATTGATTTTAAATTAAAGGGCTCAATTGTCGATATATGAGCATATTATTTATTATATGAAAACTAGTTAAATTATGAAAATTTTAAAATTATATAGATTAAAATGAACTTGAATCATACTAAAACTAGTATATGTCCCGTGCAATGCACGAATATGTTAGTTTATCAAGTTATGTAAAAAAATCATTAAATATAATTATTTATTTTTCAAAACTAGCCATTATATTGATCA
This sequence comes from Amaranthus cruentus, assembly GCA_019425755.1. Classification (NCBI taxonomy): domain Eukaryota; kingdom Viridiplantae; phylum Streptophyta; class Magnoliopsida; order Caryophyllales; family Amaranthaceae; genus Amaranthus; species Amaranthus cruentus. The sequence continues at coordinate 16,241,840 of CM033457.1, read as the reverse complement.
TAACTATATATTAATAATTAAAACGATCATAAGTAAAATAATTCTATTTCACTGATTAAAATATAATTTAATTTACTAAAAATATAGTTTTTAATTATAAATAACTCTTAAATTAAAAAAAAATATAGTTTAGTCATCTAATTTACTAAAAATGAAAGCTACCCAAAATATTTTTTCTCAAAAAAGTGTATTTTAAAAATTAAAGGTCTTTGTAAAAAAAATAAAGATCTTAAAATTGACTTTCTTCTTACTATTATTATTCATTAAGAAATAAAGTTTAATTAAAACTCAAAGTTTCCATATTTAATTACTTAAAATTTAGGAGGAAAAACATAATGTATAAAAGTGACATGTGTCAAATTCTTTTATTGTTTTAGTAGAATGTATGATATGATTAGATTTTAGAAATGCAATTGAGGCTTTCCTATAATTATCTCTTTTGAGAAAAACTAAGAATGTTTGACTCCAAATTAATATTTGCCTAGCCAATCTCCAAATTAAAAATAGTATTAAACATAAAATAATTGCAAAAATAAAAACGCACACACTAAAAAAGATGAATGTGAAATTATGAAAAATAAAGAGTAATGTCATTACATAATATAAATTTATAGTCTACAAAAAAATACTCCCTCTGTTTTGATAGATTTGCATGAAAGAGAAAGATGATGACTTTTAAAAAAATGTAAATATTCATAATAAATGACGCGAATGAATAAATTGTGCGGTTGAAATTAAAAAATGTTAAAATGTATGGATAAAATTAAAAGAAGGCGATGGGACATCGTTTAAAAATAAAAATAATGAGTAACAGTTTAAAGGGAAAATTACATTAAAAATCCCAACTATTCGCGATTTAAATATAAAACTCCCAACAATTGATTATTATTTAAAACTCCCAACTTTAGGCCCATTTTATATTTAAAGTCCAAGATGACTTATAACCGGATAAATTGATTTTAATTGAGAAGTAGTGGGACCCAATTGTATTTATTAATCACCTCACTTCCTTTGACCTTATATGACCCTTCACGTACCCTCCCATTTCAACAAAAGATAACCGGTTAAAACAGGTTATAAAATATATTGGAGCTTTATATTTAAAATGGGTCTATAATTGAGAATTTTGAATAATAATCAATAGTTGGGAGTTTTATATTTAAACCGCAAATAGTTACGAAATTTTAAAGTAATTTTCCTAGTTTAAAAAGATGATGGTGACTATATTGGAGATCAAGAAGATCATCATGCAAACTCTCTAAGGCTACGTTTAGTCACTTTAGTGTACAATACTAGAGAAGATATTACTCACAACACACAATTATTAAAATATATTGATTAAATTGTAATTTTACTTTTATTGAATTTATTATTATTATAAGTCACTACAACATAATTTTTTAGTGGAATATATTTAGCGACATTTAATTTAAATGTCGCTATATCAAATTTCTTATATATGGTATATATAGATGATTTAGAAACATTTGTTAGACCAGCATAATAAAAAGTCACACTAAAACTTTTTGCGACATAGAATCTAGTGACATTTCTCACAAATTAAATGTCACTATAGACTATAATGACAATTACATATGCCACTAAAAACTTATTGAAAGGGATGCCCTCTCTGTGATTTATTGAGCATAGATCAGAGGGTCTCTCACTCATACTTTTGCTGTATGACAAACTATTTTCTATGGTGTCTTGTTTTGATGGTTTTGTGTGTAGCTATGTGCCTCGTAGTGGTAACACCGTAGCCAACTTCATTGCTCGATGGGACACGGGTATCACTAACGAGTTGTATGGATCCTCTTCCCCAAGAGCTGTTAGCCTTGACGGCTTTTGATTAAATGCATACCATCAAGTTTATTTTAAAAAAGTTTTGTTAAATCACTTTATAGTGGAACTTAAAATAAAAATCAATAATTATTGCATTAAAAATATGAATCAGTGGCATTTTGTAAAGCCACTAAATCCAATGTCGCAAAAAGTTAAATTTGTTGTACTGAGTTAAGATATTCTCACAACACACAATTATTATATATTTTTTCTTTTTTTTAAATTATTATATATATTGATTAAACATACATGATGTTTTTTTTAAAAAAAATAAAACCCTAAATTGACACAGAATTTATCAAAGTTGACCCAGTTTGTGTTTAGTTTAATATACGACTTTGGGACAGATCATTACATGGCCTTTATTGATCAACGAAAAGTTTGGACGATCTCAACTGCACAGCTTCAGCTGAATCTTGAGTGTTTGGAGAAGACTTCTTATTTTCTGTCCGAACAAATTTCCAATGATAATTCTATTGTTATTCTACTTAAAAGGATATATAATTAATTAAGTAGTACTCCCTTTTATTTATTATTATTTTCTCATTTGGTTTTTACACGTTTTTCAATGTAAATATTCAATTATAAATATCTCGAATTGTGTATAATTTAAATTATAAAATATTAATGTTAATAAAATGTATATCGAGACGAATCAAATAAAATCTTACTTGGTTATATTTTAACTTATAAATTAAGAATAAAATACAAATTATGAGTAATCCATAAATAATAAAACAAATAAAATTAAACAATAATAGTGAATAGGAGGGAGTAATATCAAATATACATGCATCAAGAATTTAAAATATGTACCAATTGTGAACCATAGGGATGGGCCAAAAAGTATTGATAAGATCATATGATAATTTATTATTATAAATAAATTTAAGTCTAGCTAGAAAAAAAAATAAACGTAATTTTTTGGCATAAAATAAGTTAATATCAGCTTTAAAATTATATTAATCCATAAGTAAACTTATAATAAACTTTTGATTAATTCACTCATATCCACACTTTTTATTCATCATTCTTAATTTGTAATTAGTTTTAATCTATAAATTAGAACTTAGTCAAGTGAGATCTTGTTTGATTTGTCTCAATACAAAGCTTAAACATTACAAGTATTTTGAAACGAGAAATTATCAGATATAAAGAGTTACATATCTAGTATTTTATCCGTTCAAATGCATAAATTTCAATTTGATTTTTGAATAAAAATTACAAATAAAATGTATAAATTTAATGTTTAAAAGTAAGTATTAAGATGTCATTCACCTGGATTCAGATTTTGTGATAATGGATGCAATGGAACGAGTGGAACTTGTTCTAGTATAGCTGGAACTGGAACTGGAACTGTTGCTTGAGCGTCTTGAATTATGCATAACATTCATATAAAAATGAAACCACCATAAAAAACAAAATAGAAAGAAAATACTTTAAACCTACTAAGTAGTACCATTAATATTTTATTTTTAGGTTAATCTATTTTTTTTAATTTTCTTATTTAAAAATGAACGATATTAATTTATGTAATTCGCACATTTTGATAACATTTATCTAGTTTAATATTTTTATTTATTTAATATTATCATGTTTAAACTCAATTAGTCTTAATTCATTGGGACAAGTCTAAACTCAATTGATCTTAATTTAAGTCATTTTTTGGAATTAATTTTTCTTTTAATGTACCTTATTACGTCCTTAACTATTTTTAAATCATTTGATAGACCCCATATCCACAAAATAAAAATTACAATAAAAAGCTTAACAAAAGAGAGTAAACGAAGAAAAAGATTGTTTGTGTATTATTTCTTTCAAGTTTTCAATTAAGAGTAAAAAATAATGAAAACGAAAGTTTCTTAGCGTGTGCTTTGTTGGCTGACATAAACTACAATCCTAGTTAATTATAGATTCAAAGTTCTATTCATTTATTAATTGTAATTGCAAAGTTTAATATTTGCATCTTAATAATAGTCATTATAAATTTATAAATTAAAAAGTACAAGCTTATCAAATTAATTATTTTATTTACACAAAAAATTGATTTTAGGAATCTAATGCAAGAACTTGTTTGTTTTTTCATTAAAAGAACTTGTGGGGGGTCAAGATGTGACTTACGTAGTCCTTGGATTAGTGATGCCTTGAATAGACCTGCCATTTTGGTGCTGCATGCATAAAAAAACAATGTCAATTAAAATAAGTAAAACCATACTTCCTCCGTCCCACTTAATTTGTATCATTTTTATTTTGGCCATCATAGATGAGCTTTCCAAGTCTATATGGGAAATTGTGCCATACTGCATGTTATTCGCCGACGATATAGTATTGGTCGCAAAATCTAGCGAGGAGGCTAATACCAAATTAGATGAGTGGAGGGTGGTATTAGAAAAAGTAAAGGACTCCGTATTAGCTGTACAAAAAACAAAATATTTGAGATGCAATTCAAGTGGAAGAGAGCAAGATGATAGCCAAGAAGTAACCATTAAAGGAGCTGTAGTTACTAAGACGAACAAGTTCAAGTATTTAGGATATGTTATCCAGAGTAATGGAGAGATTAATGAAGATGTAACACATCATATATGAGCGGGGTTGGCTTAAGTGGCGAGGAGCCACTGGAGTGCTATGTGATAAGAAGTTCCCGACGAGACTGAAAGGTAAATTCTACAAAGTTGCCATTAGACCAGCATTGTTGTATGGGACAGAGTGTTGGCCCGTAAAGAAGATCCACGAACAAAAGATGAAAGTAGCAGAGATGCGCATGCTGAGGTGGATGTGTGGTAAAACGATGATGGATAAGATCAAAAATCGGTAGTTCAGAGAGAAGATAGGGGTTGCCCCACTATCTGCTAAGATGCGCGAGAATAAACTAAGATGGTTTGGGCATGTATAAAGAAAGCCAATTGTGGCTCCCGTCAGAAGGATAGAAACCATTATAGTGAAGGGTAAGAGGAGCCGAGGAAGACTTAAGAAAAACGTGGGTTGAGCAGATCAAGGACGACTTGAGTGAACTGCACCTCTCCAAGGACCTGACTAGGGATAGGAATGGTTGGAGACGACAGATTCACATTCTAGACTAGTAAACGTCTCATTTTTTGTCCTTCTTGCCCTGATACGTAGTTGTGTACTTACCTACCCCTTATCCTTTTTTTACTCATCAAGTCTTTATGTTATCCGAATCTATGCTTTAGCTATTGTAGTTTCTTCTGCAGGTAGTTTTTTATTCTCCAAGTAACAGTGTTAATCATTTTCTCTATGTGCAGGGCTCTCACCTACTTCTAAGGGTAAAATTGACTGGTTTCCTCTAGTATTCCCTTTTAAGTGAGTACGGGAATGGATTGTCCATCACCTTACCTCACCCAGACCCTGTTCTCGAGCGGGATATTGGGTTGTTGATGATGATGATGATGACCCACCACTTTCTTTTAATCTCATATATACATTTTAACCCTCTTTTAATTTAAACCACACAATTTATTTATCTCTTCATTTATTACCATTATCTACCTTTTCCTTAAAAAACAATAACTTTCTCTTTGATTTAAATTATATGGAACGGAGGGAAACAGAGGGAGTAACTTTTTATAAGCTTGGCTTGATGTACTAAAGAAATACTTCTATAAAAGATTAGCAGACTACCCTCGTGTTTGTTGAACTTTGGATTGGATTCGTCCTAGAAAAATAAAACAATATCAAAATGAAAACCAAAACATATAGAAAAACACTACAACATAATTTGCTTTTAGTGGGATATATTTAGCGACATTTAATTTAAATGTCGCTATTTCAAATTTCGTATAGTGTATATATAGGATTTAGTAACATTTATTAGACCCTTTAGCAGCACATTAAAAAGTCACACTAAAGCTTTTAGCGACATAGGATCTAGTGACATTTCTCACAAATGTCACTATAGACTATAGTGACAATTACATATGCCACTAAAGACCAAATTAAATGTCGCTAAATCACTTTATGATGGAGCTTAAAATAAAAATAAATAATTATTACACTAAAAATATGAATTAGTGGCATTTTTTTAATGCCACTAAATCCAATGTCGCAAAAAGCTAAATTTGTTGTAGTGAAACATGCATTCGGTAATTTACCTAAAGTTGACAAAATTAATACTCCCTCCTATTCAGCACAAGTGTCCCATTTAGTTTTTCACACTTGCCGAGGCAACATTTTAACCTTTAATATCTCCAATTATTGTTAATTAAAAATTATAAAAATTTGATATTAATAATCGTTGTATTGAGACGAATCAAACAAGATCCCACATGACTATGTTTTAACTTATAGATTAAGAGTAAAATACAAATTAAGATTGATGAATGAATAGTGCCAAAAAAAACTATGGGACACTTGTGCTGAATAGGAGGTAGTATATTGTAAATTAATTATGTCTATTTATAAAAATAAAATATGTTTGGGCCTGTTGAGATATTAGGGACTTAAGAGCAAACTTAATTATTACTCCTATATTGTTTGTAATTTTAAGTGATAAAAAATAATACTAAATTGAAATAATATTGCCTTTAACTATGAATGCAAAAGTTAATGATGAGCTTTAGAAAATACTCCTAAGATTTTTTCACTACAACATAATTTACTTTTAGTGGGATATATTTAGCGACATTTAATTTAAATGTCGCTATTTCAAATTTCTTATAGTGTATATAGAGGATTTAGTAACATTTATTAGACCCTTTAGCAGCATATTAAAAAGTCACACTAAAGCTTTTAGCGACATAGGATCTAGTGACATTTCTCACAAATGTCACTATAGACTATAGTGACAATTACAAATGCCACTAAAGACCAAATTAAGTGTCGTTAAATCACTTTATGGTGAAACTTAAAATAAAAGTCAATAATTATTACACTAAAAATATGAATTAGTGGCATTTTTTTAATGTCACTAAATCCAATGTCGCTAAAAGCTAAATTTGTTATAGTGTTTATTGATTGGTATAGATATGTTATCAAATTTAAAATTAAAATTAAAATTAATAATTAAAAATGAATCATATATATATATATATATATATATATATATATATATATATATATATATATATATATATATATATATATATATATATATATATATATATATATATATATATATTAGGTTTTAAATTTTTTATTGTTTAATATATTTATATTATTTATAAATAGTAGAATATTTTATATCCATATATAATATAAAAATCAAATAAAAATAATCAACAAATTATGATTATCGACTGCAATTGCGACTGATCATTTCGGAATAGTGGGAGGATCCGTTTCCTCTATATAAGGGTAGGGTTGCACATGCAGTGACGGCTCACCTAATAGTACTTCTATCTGAGATGTATTGAGCAGAACGCCTTGAACCGGCACTTTCAGTATTAGTGGACCTGTGTGATCAATGATGAATGAGGTGTTTGACAAAGGATTTATAGTTTTTAGTTGGTAGCAGATTATTAAAGTTCATTTGACTTGCAATTTTTATTAACTAGTTTGATCAGCTGATTTTGCCGTTATTATGAACAACTTATTTAAAAACGGGTTATCTATAAGAATAAGTTATTTTCAAGTAATTTACCAAACATTAGCATTGCTCGATTTGACAACCTAATCTTATATTTATATTAAAATAAGCTAAATTTATTCAATAAACTAATTTACCAAACACCTTCGATGTCACTTCAAACTATTCAAGGCGTTTGTAGAGTAGACGTTTTATTATCTTGATCATGTTCATGTTGTTAAATAAGTAAAAGACTAGTGAACTACCACCCATTTGTTGATCTTTGGGTCACCCTCGACCTGTAGAAAGTAAAGAGCCGTTAAAATAAAATCATAATTGAATGCAAAAAGTTACTCCCCGTTTCTTTTCAATTTATCCACTTTACATTTTTCACAAATTTTTTTAGTGAATTTTAAATGTTAATATCTCTAGATACGTATTATAAAAAGTTATAAAAATTGTATATTAAAGGAAAATTTACTTAGAATAATCCAACATATTCGTGATTTTCCTACAATAATTCCACCTATTGATTAACCATGAATAATCCTAACTTTAAGGGGTATTTGCCTACAGTAAACTTTGGTAATCCGATGACTTGCTATAGTAGATAATTCGCAAAAAAAATAAACTAAAAATTAATTTAAAATTAGAGAAAAATTTTGAAATTTTAGATAAAAAATTCTAAATAATAAAAAAAATCATAAATTTTTTTGAACTTTTTAAAATATTTTTTTCGACATTTTTTTAATTTATCTTTTTTTTACAAAAAAAAAACTTGTTATAGCAAGTCATCCGGTCACCGGGTTTACTCTAAAAAAATACTGCTCAAAGTTAGGATTATTCATGGTTAATCAATAGATGGAATTATTGTAGTAAAATCAAGAATAGATTGGATTATTTTAGGTAAATTTCCTATATTAAAAGACTTTACACGACAAATCTAACAAGTAACATAATCTCACATAAAAATATATTTTATCATCAATATATACTTTAAAAATCTAATTTAAATTTCTCTCTTAAAGTGGACAAAGAAAAAAGAACGAAGGTAGTACCATTTTTATTAGGTAAAATTATCATGAATACTACATCATTTCCTTAATCTCTCTACAATAATACCAATTTTTTATTAAATATGAATAACACCAACTTGTGAGTTTTTTTCCTAGAATAATTTCAATTTTAGTTTATCAACTAATTTACTATTTTTTGTCATATAATTTCTTCTGGTTTGATTTTTTAACATGTTAGAAATTTTCTAGGCAAACACTGTCTTAAGTTGATATTATTTGGTCTTTAGTGGCATATGTAATTGTTACTATAGTCTATTGTGGCATTTGTGAGAAATATCACTAGATTCTATGTCGCAAAAAGCTTTTGTGGGATTTTTTAATATGCTGCTAAAGGGTCTAATAAATGTCATTAAATCCTCTATATATACTAATAGCAATTTGAAATAGCGACATTTAATTTAAATGTCGCTAAATATATCCCACTAAAAGCAAATTATGTTGTAGTGAGTATACTTAATGTCTATACTAAAAGGCCTAATAAAATACTCCTGTGCATCTAAGAATATTATTCCCTTTATTTCTTAATGTTGCTTAGGTTTAATAACTTCTTCATAATCAACAAAATTACTTATAAGATGTGTTAATTCTTACTTTTAATAATGAAATTAGATCAATAAGATCAGAGCTTCAACAATGATATAAGCTTTACTAATTTCTAATTTTGTTAGATAAGTAAGTAATTAACTTAGGAAAAATTACCTAAAATATCCTTTTTATGATTTTTCTAGGCTATAATAATCCAACCTATTGATTAATTATGAATAATCAACTTTAGGGGTATTTTAGAGTAAACTTGGGTAACCCGATAACCTGCTATAGTAGATAATTCACCAAAAAAGTAAACTAAAAATTAATGTAAAATTAGAGAAAAATATTGAAAAATTATTATATAAAAAATTTTAGATAATCAAAAAATGATAACATTACGTAGAATACTCCAACCTTTCATAATATTCCGACAATAATTTCATCTATTGATTAACCATGAATAATCCTTACTTTAAGGGGTATCTGCCAAGAGTAATATCGTGTAACCAGATGACCTACTATCAGTGGCGGACCTAGGATTTGAGGGATGGGGTTGCACAACTTAGTTATAGCATAAGAAAAAATGTTGTAGGACTCGGAGTGAGAATTCTTATTCTTGAATTATGTTCAAGAAAAATAATATCATTTGTACTTGTAGTGTGAATTTTAGTGAGACTCGTTGGTTCATAAACTGACATAGGAGTTGATGCTTGATTTGTTGTGGATCATTGAGTTTATATTAGTGGAATTTTTATTCGTTTCTTCCTTAAAATATAATGGTTAACAATATTGCTACAATGTCATTAAGTGACTCTCACCTAGGGTAGAGTTTAAAGTGTTAAATGTACCCAATCTTACCCTTATTAGTGATAACACTAATAAAAAGGTTGAATCTGATTAACTATAATATTTAGAGATAAAAGGAAAAGACATCAACTAAACATACCTTTTATATTTCAAACATAATTTTAATGGAATAGTAGTAGGTGGATTTTTTGAAAAATTAAAAATTGCTTTTATTAGATACAGTAACATGTTATTTAAGTTAAGCATTACAAACATTAATTAGTTTCAAACAATCAAGGTTAGCTCAGTGATAAAACATGTGTATAACTAATATATGTTTTTTTATGTAGGATGGGGTTGCATATGCAACCCCTTGCTTAATGCTATGTCCGCCCATGCGTATTATAGTAGGTGATTTACCAAAAATGTAATCTGAAAATTAATTTAAAATTAGAAAAAAAATTAAAAATTTACATAAAAGTTCCAAATAATAAAAAAATTAGGAAAATTTTTAATATTTTTTAATATTTTTTTGATATTTTATTTTAATTTATCTTTTTTCTAAAGATAAAAAAAACTGGCTACAGCAAATCATTCAATTATTGGGTTTACTCTATGCAAATACCCTTAAAGTTAAGACCATTCATGTTTAATCAATAGGTGAGATTATTGTAGAAAAATCAAGAAAATGTTGGATTATTCTAGGTAAATTTTCCTTAAAAAATTAGAAATTTTTATAATATTTATAACATTTTTTTGACATTTTATTTTAATTTATCTTTTTTCAAAAAAAAAAAAAAAAAAAAAAGAAAAACTTGCTATAGCAAGTCATCTGGTTACTTGGTTACTCTTGAAAAATACCCTCTAAAGTTGAGATTATTCATGGTTAATCAATAGGTGGGATTATTATAGTAATCATGAAAATATTGAATTAATTAATCTAAGTCATTTTTCCATCAACTAATGAATTTTTGACACTCTTGTATTCATCTTTTAAATTAATGAAAATTAAAATAAAATATTTTAGATGTAATCAACAAAATAATTATCTAAAACAAAACAAAATACGTAGCAAATATTGTGAAACAGTAAGAACTAAGAAGCTATGAAATTACTCACCCTTGCCCCTTCCCTGTGATATCTTGAATAGAGGGTACATTACGTCCACCTCCAGATATGTTGGAGTTATTTGACATCCTGCTTTGACGCTTTTGCCGTCATAAATTCACATTACATATTCATGAAAACTTTTCAAATTAAGGTGTGTGCAAATTATAGAAATACAAGCAAAATGTGAACAAGACCAACAGAATCCAGAATTAAAAATCCACAATGCATAAGAATAATCGCTAAATTGGACATATTGAGAGATTTCTATTTAATTTGGATATACTTTTAAGAATAGTTTGTGAGTTACAACCTTAAATTTAGCATTTTTGCAAATTACAATCTTAATATTTATTTTTCGCAAATTACATCTATTAAAGTATCAAAGTCTACAATATTCAAGTCAAATCACAAAAATCATTTTGGTGGTCGAAATTTTAGGTTTTATTAGTGGTTAGAATTCTATGATAAGCCAAATCACAAAATCATTATAAACAAAAAGGAGGGAAAATTTTGTAGACTATGAGAACGAAGTCATGTGAAGTGAAAATTTAGAATTACTCAAATAAATTTAGTGGTTTGGAAAAAGAAAAAAATTAAAATTTGATGAATTTGAGTCAATCTCACCATTGTTTATAAAGTAGTTAATGTTAAGAATTTGAAAAATGACTTCTCATACCTTATCATTTTAAATTCTTCTTTTATAATTTCATAATTAAAATTTATAATTTAAAATAAATTACTTGTTTAGCTTCAAGGTATCGTTTAACCAATTATTTAAGTCTGAACTCAAAAGATACCCTAGAGCATGCATGAATAAAGAATAATAGGAGATTAGGAGTAGGTTATTACCTGGTTGACGTTGGGCCCGGGATAGTCAGTAGTAAAACGGCCATCGTCTCTGCCGCCGTCACCGCCACCGCTACCGCCGCTGCTGCTTCCGCCAAAGCAGTTTCCCATGCTGAACAACTGATCATCTATTTAGTCATAACAATGTGTACATTAGGTATAGAAGTATTAATTTGGTGTAGAAATTTAAATGTACATGTCACGTATTTTATATATATATATATACAATACAATTATACACGCAAAGTCGGCAAGGCATCGAAGAAGTTGAATAAATTTGTAATAAATAATAATGATAATACAAATTACAATCAAGGTTACTCCCGTCTATTAATTTAATGTCCACTGTATATGATTATATGAATAATTGGACGACGATGTGTATTCTCCAATTTCCATTAAAATAATCTTTGGTGACACTGAGTTTTTTGCTAATCAATGTGGTGGACAAATATTTTTTTTTTAATTTGTGTTGAGATCCTAATCGCGTAACTTTTCCACTTGGCTGGAAAAAGGTTAAGATTTTTATTAAATTTACGTTATTATTATCCATCATAACGACTTTTTTTAGAGTACTGATTTCTTTTAGGGGTTCTTTTGGGGTTCTTGTTCTCTTGCTTTTTCTCGTTTCCTTTAGATATATTGGTTGTATTGTTCTCTTTTAGTTTTATTTGTTTTTACTTTTATTGTATCTAGTACGTTTTTATCTCCTCGACGCAGGGGATTCTCTTAATCTTTGTCGAGCCGGGGGAATCTTTTTGGTCGCGCTCTCCTTATGAGTATGAGTTGTCGCCGTCCTTCCCTCCCCAGACCCTGTCCATAGCTTTTTATGTGCGGGATACATTGGGTAGGATGATGATAACGACTTTTTTCTTAAAAACAAACGGCCCGATCAACCTTATAAGAAGCACTTTTCAAACTTTGGTCGAAATGAGATTTTAATTAAACAAAGAACTTAACATTTTATCTACCATATGAAAAAGTTGAAAGCTCGAAGTCACATGCGAATTAAAAACATATTTGTCTTTCACGTGTATAAAAGTCAAAAACTTAGGATTAGCACTGTAATTAAAAAAAAAAAGGTTTACATTTCAGAAATATTGACATAATCGGCCAACCTTAGTATAGTTTGGGATGTTTTAGGGATGATTATAGTTAAGAATAAGTCATTCGTCAAGAATTTATACTTCTATAATTCATCATTTTTTGTTTATTCCTTTTTATTTAATTAAGTTGTTATTAAAGTTTGTGAAAGATTTAAAACTAAGGAGCAATTTTTTTAGAACGGAAAAGGAAAATATTTTTATTTATGTTCGGGGAAATTGTTAAAAATAAATAAATTTTTGCTCGATCTGCTGAAAATAAAATTATCATTTATAAATAAATTCACCTATTTGATATAATTCATGAAACTAAACTCAACTATTATTTATTTTTTATTCTTCACTTACAAAGAAGCTAGCTTTGAATAAATATAATAAGTTAGTTTATTTTTAGCAAGTAAAACTAATCGATAAATTTATTTAAAAATAAATAATAGGTGAATATATTAATAATGGAACAAGCAAATAGTGATTTATTATTAGTGATTTAATCTTTATATTATTGTCTGGAACTTCATATATACAGTTAAACTTACAACTAGATAGGGGTGTTTAAGATAACTCCACTTTAAATGCACACAAGCCTGTATCTGGATCGGTATCTGGATCGGGCAAAGGTCCAAGCCAAATATTTCAAAAATTACATAGCTTTAAATTTAAATATTAAAAAAAAAATAAAAAATTGAGAATGGTACGGTAGTGGTAACTTTAGAAGAATTATTATATGCTTCTTTCTTTCAACCTAAATGAAATTTTTTGCTTTTCCTGTTGTTTCAAGGAAAAAGGGCAAAACTCTTCAAATTCATCTTTGGTTAAGTAGGGAGGTTTGTTTAGTTTTATTACTATCAGTCAGTCTCTTGAGAGACCATCTCTTTAAGAGATATATCTCAAATTCAGCTCATTAAAAATTAATACCTACTTACCGTATTCTTAATGTATATTTACATTATCCTTAATGCTTACTTACTGTATCCTTAATGCCTACATTCAATATCTTAAATGTCTACTTACATCATTCTTACCTACTTACAATATTTTAAAAAATATTTAATGGGTCGACCCAATTTGAAATGGTCTCTCAAAGGGACCGTCTTTCATAAAAATTTGTATTTTACTATTTTAAAACAAAAAGAGTGTTAATGTCACAAGAATCATGTTAAAAATGAGAAATAAGGGTTAATGTCACTATTTTACTATTATTATATACATGTGTTAGTTATGTAAACTTCTTGTGTACATGCAGTACTGTTGCCATATAATAAACTATTTAATGAGAGACTTTATTAATTAGATGAGATGAAATTACATTTTTCAATATTTTGTAGGTTATGTGGTTATTAAACTTAAGAGATTCATAGCTAATTACATTTATACTTTTAATGATTAAAATTTTCACAACACAAGATTTCCTAATTTTTTGACTTGGTGTCTCTATTCTACCCTTGAGTAATTAAAGCAATTGATAATGACAAATTCTTACTTGAGACCGTCTATACAATAGACGTCTCAAGTTTTGAGGTTGACCCAATTTATAAATTATAAAAAAAAAACTGATTGATGGTTTTGTAAGTTAAAAGAGAGATATGGGCTGAGCTCTTGAGAGAATTCTATACTATAGATGGTCTCTCAAGAGAAGGCTTGATTGATAATAAGGATCAAATCCATGATTTTACAATCATTAGACAATTAATAATTCATCCATTAAATCAACATTGATATTTATGTAAAATATAAACCTTTGAATTATTAAGTTGGTAAAATTTCTATTGCCAAATCAAGTTCTTACGTACTGCTGTACTAGGTCTCACTAGACTCCAGCTGAGCTCATAATTTTTTTTTGAATTGATTTAAGAATATTTGTCTTCAAGTTAATTATTATTTAATTAATTAAGCTACGTGAGAGTCCGTCTCTTGATGAGATCATCACAAAAGAAGTTCATATGCTAATTTATTGTACTCCCTCCGTTTCCAAATGTTCTTCCCATACTTTTTGCACAGTTTTCAAAGTAAATTTTGAGCCTAAATATCTCTAAATACGCATCATACAAAATTATAAAAAATATATAATAAAAAAGTATACATTAAGACGATATATTTTGTCTTCTATATATGTCTTAAAAATATTAATCAAATTTCTCTTTCCAGAATAGAATATTCTAAATGGGAAGAACATTAGGAAATTGAGGGAGTATTAGTTAGGCTATTCAATTCAGGTATGGGGAACGTCTCATGATAATACCGTCTCATACAAGAATTTGTGTTATTTGATAAATTTATAAGAGTAACATCAAACTGTAAAATCATATTCCCTTCGTTTCTTAATGTTCTTCCTGTTTAGAATATTCTAATTTGGAGAGAGAAATTTGATTATAATTTTTAAAATATGTATAGATGGTCCGTCACATTCCCTCACCCAGACCCTGTTTTTCAAGCGGAATATTGGGTTATTGATGATGATGATGATAGATGATAAAATATATCCATGTAAGATTTCGTTAGATTCGTCTTAATGTATACTTTTTTATCATATATTTTTTATAACACGTATTTAGAGATATTGAGCCTCAAAAATTAATTTAAAAACTATGCAAAAAGTAAATGTATGGGAAGAACAAAAAAGAACGGAGGAAGTATTAACATAGAACATCACTTTTATCATAATTTTTAAATAGAGAAAATCATAAATAATTTGGTATTTTGAATGACTAAATTAAAAGTTCTTAAAAAAATTATTTGGGTAGTTCTTCAATCTCCATCTAAGACCCGAATCTCTTACGTTATGATGTAAGTTTTTTAGTTGACTCAATAATTCAAACATGAATTTAAATTATTACATTGACAAAATATAAATATTACCAAGTTATAATTTTATATCACAATCAGCTTCTTTGATTTTTGTTATTTATCAGAAGTTTAACGGAATGACTTTGAAATGTTCTCATTCTAATTAATCATATAACTAAATTAAGTAGACTTAATAATCCGTTAAAAAAAAGTAGACTTAATGAATTCTTCATAAAATATATATGTGATCGTACATAGAAATACGTTTCCCCTGATCCAGGAGAAAGATTTGATGTCATTTTTTAATCATATAACTACATATATATTTTTTTAATAAGATTCTCCGTGTAATTCACACCAATTGTGTCGTTTGATTTTTACACACAACATAATTTTCTTTGGATATATTTAGCGACATTTAATTTAAATATCGCTATTTTAAATTTTTTATAGTGTATATAGAAGATTTAGTGACATTTATTAGACTCTTTAGCAGCATATTAAAAAGTCACATTAAAGTTTTTAGCGACATAGGATCTAGTGACATTTCTCACAAATGTCACTATAGACTATAATGACAATTATTATATATGCCACTAAAGATCAAATTAAGTGTCGCTAAATCACTTTATGGTGTAACTTCAAATAAAAACCAATAATTATTACACTAAAAATATGAATTAGGCATTTTTTTAATGCCACTAAATCCAATGTCGCAAAAAGCTAAATTTGTTGTAATGACTTAATTATTCAAAGGTTTATATTTTACATAAATATCATTGATAACAATCGATTGATTTAATTGATGAATTATTAATAATCTAATGATTTTAAAATGGAAAAATTACCGTGAATAATACAACATTTTGTTAAAATCCCTACAATAATACCAACTTGATAAGTGCAATTATTTGCACTTATCCGTATTTATTTTATGCTCCTTATATGTAGTTTTAGCGGGTTTTTAGGTACATTATTAGTATTTTGTGTAAATTTTGTCTCATGAGGTCAATCTTGTGTTTTATGTGATTTTGAGGCAAAATTGGAGGTTTTTGTTAGGTTTCGGAGTTATAAGAGGGTGAAGGCTTGGTGAAATAGCCTAAGACCCCTAAAACATGTGAAGAATCGTTGCTCGCTTGAAGATGTTCGACAATGAAGATGGGCTAAAGAGAAAAGAGTAGAAAAGTGCTTAAAAGACAAAGTTTTGAAGTGAAATTTGATACATGCTCACTCTTTTGGCCATAACTTTTGATAGAGAGATCGTATTTATGCAAGGTTTACGGCATTGGAAAGTAGACTTCAAGAGCTTTCCAACGGTATACTATACGTCCATATCCGATAACCGTGCAAGAAATGGCGGCCATTTAAAGTTCGCCAGGCCGAGACTGAGCGACGACTCGTCGCCTGAAAAGCGACGCTCGTCGCCTATCATCCGGAGCAAATTCTGACAGTTTTTCCTCCCAATTTTTGGAGCCATTATATATAATGGCGGTTACTATCATTATTTCTTGTCTTAGACCATTTTTTTCTGTATTTTTCCTTTTAGTTTTTCTTTCATTAAAGCTTTCCTTAAAGAATTCATTGTTTCATTTTGGATTTCTTATATCTAGTTTATGTTATCCTTCGGATTTGTAAGTTTTCTTGCATTATCATTTTGTTCTTCGTTCTTGTTCATCAATTGCTTTATGTTTTACATTAATATGCATAGTGAGTAGTTTTCTTTATCTAGGGTTAGGGTGAAATCCCTAATTCGAAGCATGCATTGATATTTTATTGATTAATTGTGTGTGATTTGAGCCTATGATTGAACCTATGCTTAATGAATCTTGATTTAAATATCTTTATTAACCTTTTCAATAAAACGGAAGTTTGAGATTAGGATTAATTTAGGATTGAGATATATTTAAATTAAATTCCTTCTAATATTAACCAATAAAACGGAAGTTTGAGGATTAATACTAGTTGGCCTTAAATCGATATTAATCAATAAAGCGGAAGCTTGAGATTAATTAGATCACGTTCGATTATGTTAATGGCTTAATTCCATACAATCATGAGAGTAATTGAATTCCATGTTAGAATTAGGTGATGCCCGACGCCCTAGTGTTTGTCATATCTTGTTTTATCACCATTTTTATACTTGTTTTAGTTTCTTGCACCCTAGGATTAGATACAAAACCCATTTTATTTGTTTACCTCGTGTCTTGTAGTCATAAAACATACAACTTAGAATTATCTCGCCTCCTTGTGTTCGACCCGCACTACGCGTACACCGTGCGCTTGCGGTTAAAATAAAATTTGCTCATCAAGTTTTTGGCGCCGTTGCCGGGGAGGCGAATTTTAATTCTTTTTGTTTTGTTTATTGATTTACATAGACACTTTCACTTTAAGTGACACTTTTGTGCTATGCATGGCTATATTCTCTTTTCCACAATATGAAGGTGAGCAATTTCATGCATATTTCTCTAGATTTCAAGATTATGTGGATTATTTGTGCTCTTATGGTTATACTTTTTACTATGAGGATCTAGGCCATGTGATTTTAGAGGGGTTAAACCCCGAGTCTTGGAGTCTAGCCAACTATATAGGCAATGGTCAGATACTTGACATGGATGACAGTTATCATTGGGACTTGTTTTGCAATATGTCTGCTCAGTGTTTACAGGATGAACAATGTGAAGAATCTCATTCTAGCATAATGATGAACGAGCTAAAGGCAATAGTGAATGAACATATTGTTGAGCAATCAGCTAGTCGTGTTCGTATTCAAGCAATTATCGATAAGATGGTGATGAACAATGAGAAAACAAGTGACGCAACAATTGAGCTTGATGATTCCTTTTCTTCAAAGGGTACTTCAAAGGGTAATGTAGGTGAGTTGCACTTTCCAATCGAGCAAGGTGATGATCTTAATAACTCTGACTTGCCTATTGATTTATCATGTGATAGCTCATTTATTGTTCCTTCTGTAATGGTGTGTGAATCTTTGGATATGACTTGTGCTAATGATTCTTATGTTGAAACCTTGCCAAAGGAATTTTTGATTCTTTGTGCTCAAGCCTTTGAGAAAGAAGTCGAAATTATGAATTTAAATGTCATTAACAATAAGGATCTTAATTCTTCCCATAAGAGTCATACTAGTGAGGATGTAGAGGAATCACTTGGTGAAACTTTTGCACTTGATAACATGTTTATTGATGATGGGGAAGTAGAGTCTTTAGTGTCTGATGCTATTGAGTCTTATGATATTGCTTCTTGTGATTGTGTCTCCCCATCTCCTCTCATTCATTCACCACCCATTGAGTGCGAGTTCACCATTGACCATCCTAACTTTGTTCATGAAGAATGTCATTCCAAGTCTATTTGGGAACGTGAAGTAGATGCACTTGAATTAATGTTAAAGGGTGACGGAGTCTATGATGAAGAAACATTAGCATTGGTTAATTCTTTTGATACTGAGTTTCTCCATCTCAAGACTTCTTCATGTTTCGAATTGTTTTTGGTTGAGGAAGAAAAATCCCTTATGGTTGCATCGTCACCTTTAATTCACAAGAGTACTATAGAGTTTGTTAACACTGATTTTATTGCTGATAATTATATTATTGACAAACTCTCCTGTTATAGTCTCCTAGACCATGATCCATGTGTGCTACATTGGACTAATGTGCATGTTTTTTCTGAATATGTTGCTAGACTGTTTTACAAATCGAAAAGGGCTCTCACCTTTATTTATGTAGCTATTCTTCTTTTGAACTACCTCTATCATCTTGGTTTGAATTTTTCAAGGGAGTTCGATAAGATGCTAAGAGCTCTGACAATGTCCAATCTTGAGCCTAGTTAACTGAGCTGAGTCACGTCGAGCGATGGACGTTAAACAAAGCGCTTGCGGGAGGCAACCCGTGATTTCTTAGCTTAGTGTCCTTCTTAGACTTCCCCTAACTGTATGCTTATGGTTTTATTGTCTAGTTCTCTTTGCTATACTGTTCAGCATTGAGGACAATGCTTAGTTTAAGCATGGGGGGAGTCTACACCTTTTGTCTAGATATTTTTTATTTTTATTTTTTTGTACTTTTATTTTCTTAGCTAGTTTAGGTTAGTTTTCATTTTCAGTTTTTAGTTCAGTTTTTTTTCTTTTATCTATCTTTGTAAGACGTATTTTCTTGAAAAAAAAAAGAGAGAATGCTAGATATTTTCTTGGATATTTTCTTTTAGTTCATTATTAACAAATTTACCAAATTTTTTTATCTTATACCTATAGTTTGATTTTTAACATGTTAGATATTTTCTTGGAAAACACCCCTTTAAGTTGATATTATTCATGATTAATCAATAGTTGGTATTATTATAGGGAAATTAACAAAAGATTTTATTATTGATGATAATTTTTTCTTTAAAATCATGGATTTGATCCTTATTATCAATTGCTTTACTCAAGGGTAGAATGGAGACCATGTCAAAAAATTAGGAAATCTTGTGTTGTGAAAATTTTAATCATTACAAGTATAAATGTAATTAGCTATGAATCTCTGAGTTTAATAACCACCACATCACCTACAAAATCTTGCTAAAAATGTAATTTCATCTCATCTAATTAATAAAGTCTCTCATTAAATCTATAACTATTACTAAAACAAAATATTGCTGACATCATTATTATTTAAAATCGCTTACGTGTCACAACCTCATTAAAAATTTTCCCTCCAACACTTAATGATAATGTCATCGCTTTTATAACTATTTTTTATCTTTAACTTTATTACTCAATATATATAATGTAATGTTATTAGAAAATCATATATATTATTTGTTTTTTTCAATTATTTTTAAAATCTTTATTATTTTATTTATAAATGAGTATTATTTAGTATATTGGATATTTGGAGATGGTTAATACGTAATATACTTTTATTCGTTTTTTTATTATTTATACAATTGATTACTTAAATGCAATGTTTAATTCTAAAATGATTCAGATTATGACTATTTTTATATAAGTCAATTATATTTTTCATGACAAAACCTATTTTTTTCGTTTGAACTTTTATAAAATAATTTTAAATATTTTTGTGTTAAATTTGATTTTGAAATGTGTTATTAATAGTTATAATACTTCATATAAATTAATATAATTTATATCGAAAATTTTTATAAAATCGTGCATCGCACGGGCACTATCTAGTAGTTTATTATATGGCAACCGTACATGTACACAAGAAGTTTACATAACTAATACATGTACATATTAGTAAAATAGTGACAATAATTAACCCTTATATTTCTCAGTTTTAACATGATTCTTGTGACATTAACACTCTTTTTGTTTTAAAATAGTAAAATACAAATTCTTATAAGAGACGGTCTCTTTGAGAGACCATTTTAAATTGGGTCACACTAAAGTTTAGTGATATTTATTAGACCTTGTAGCAGCATATTAAAATAAAAACCAATAATTATTACACTAAAAATATGAATTAGTGACATCTTTTTAATGCCACTAAATCCAATGTTGCAAAAAGCTAAATTTGTTGTAGAGACGCTCTATATAATTCACTATTCAATCCTAAATATTTCTAATTGTGCATTTTAAAAATTTATTTAGAAAATTGATATTTATAAAATTTTTATTGAGACGAATCAAACAAAATTTCACTCGATGAAGAAGAAAAATATATTGAAAGTGATTGAAAAATGTTTTAAAAAATCAAATGAGATAATTGCTTTGAATTGTAGGGAGTAAAATGTATATATGGTATGAATATGTATTTTACCTCTTTAATTATTACTAAGCTAGGTAAAAGGATCGGTGCAAGACCGAAATTTCCGAAGCGTAAATGACCAAGTAGTCAATATTTAAAAGAGAAATAAAATTTAAATTAATAAAACGAAGTCATTGGCTAGAAAGTTCTAAAAAAAAGTCATTGACTAGAAAAATTAAGAGATTATTCTTATTTCTATAATGTAAGAAATTGTTGGAAAATAATAGAGAAAAAGAAATAGAATAATTAGTCCTCTCTTTTGATTAAATATTAATTACTTTGGTGGGATGACGGGAGATATATTCCTTATTTTCCCTCAAAATAAAATTGACAATCTTCTTTTTCTTTATTTTCATCTTACCATTTTTTATTCTTCATTTTCCCTTTCAAATTCACTTCTAATTACCTCATTTACATTTGTAATGTTTGACTTTTATTTTACAAACATTTATTTCTAATACAAGGATTCTCTGATTCAACAATATAAATACACACTTAATTTTGAGGAATAACAATATCTTATCAGAAAACAGATTTTGCGAATAACAGTCTTAAAGTTTAGGAACACTAAAAAAACACGGAGGTTTTCGACGGAAAAACATTAGTTTTTGTGAATTACAGCCACTAAAGTATCGGAGTCTACATTATTCAGTCCAAATTACATAATTCGACCATTATATGGTCGGAATTTTTATGTCATGTGATTAGAAATTTGTGATTTGGATTGAACATTTTAGACTTTAATTTTGATGGTTGTAATTTGCAAAAATTAAACATTAAAGCTATATTTCACAAACTCTAAAACGCAAATTATTCTATATAAAAGAGTTGTTTATTTGGAAATTATGACAAAACTTAATTAAGCACTAATCGGTTTCTCTAATATTCAACGAAATATGAGTATATATATTTTTTGAATTTAATGTCTTATAACTCATTAGAAAATGGTTTATAATATACTAGTATAGCCAAAGTTTTTGATATTTGACTAAGTAAAGAACATCATTTTGGGCCACCAGACAAAAATTCATAACGACCCATTGAATAAAATGAGTTTTTTCATAGAAAAAAACTCCTAAAATAAATTTTTGAAAATTTTATTCCAAAAATAAGCATCTTCATGTTCGAGTCTGAAATCAAGGCTTGTTCGTTGTTGTTAACAGCTCTAATTAATCTTGTCTCTCTCAAAATTCTTCCCATGACTTAATTATAATTGGTTCGTCTATTAAGAATTTCTAATTATTATTAAAGCATCAAAACTTTTTCAAAATTCTCACATTTATTCTAGTTGGGGTGGGTATGGATATAAACTTGGAAAAATTATCAGGAATAATACAACTTTTTGCTTATTTTCCTACAATAATACCAACTTTTGATTAACCATGAATAATACCAACTTATGGGTGTTTTCCTACAATATACCTAATATGTTAAAAATTAAACTATAGGTGATTATATGACAAAAAAAAATTAGTAAATCAGTTAATAAACTAAAGTTGGTATTATTGTAGGAAAAAAACCCCAAAATTGGTATTATTCATGGTTAATCAAAAATTCATATTATTGTAGGGTAATTAACAAAAGGTTGTAATATTCACGGTAATTTTTCCTATAAACTTGGTGGAAAGTTTGTGAATATAAGTATGAAAATGTATACTCGCCATGGGTGGTGGTGGCCGATGAATATAAGATCTTACCTGCCGTATCCTAAAACCGCCCTGCCACATATATACTTGAATGCTTCATATCCGTATTATATTAATTGTATTATTTATAAAAAAATTCAATTTGTATTGTGCACAATAGACGTAGACTTTAATTCTATGATTTAGGTACAGTGGGTGATTTTTTATTGATTAGCATTTAAATAGTGCAATTTAAATTTTTCTTAATAAAGCTTATGTGGGTTTGAGAGTATATGAGTCGGGTAAGATAGTCGAGATGAGCACGGCAGATGTAGGCCTATTCAATGCTGTCAATTGACAGCATTTGAGTTATATACCTGCCTATTTCCCATTATTTAATGATGAAGAATGTGTCTCAGTTGGTAAGAGGTTTTACAGTTGACAGCATCCACTCAGGATCAAACCCTTCCGACAACATATTTTAATTTTTTTAATAACTCATTACTGCATCCTACCCATTTCCCATTATGTAATTTAGTTATTATTATCGTTATCGACATTATTTGATTTTTTTTTCTAGATCTGCATGGATGAGATGGGTAAAGTAGATGGGAATATATACCCATGTAGTCATGCATAATTTACACACCATAGATAATGAACGTATGATGAATATGAAAATTTTATGTAAATAAGAGGATGCATCCACTCATTTTGCCATCCTAGCTAGTCTCACAACTAAAAAATGGAAGTATTACTACTACGGTCTACGGATTGACTCTAGAATTCTGGACTAAAGTTTTGATTTTCATTGCTCAGCCCAAAGTAAATTTTGGTTGGACCAAATTTGCACTCAGGGGGACTTGGGAGAGACCGTCAAGACCGCCTAATATTTCAGTCCATCGCGTTTTTTCTCTTCTTTTTAATTTTCTGGGCATTTTTCAATTTTACTCTTAAAGGTATCAATTTTGACCTTAAAGATATCAATTTTAATTTAGGTAGAAATTGATTAGTTTAACGCCACAATTCATCCCTTATAGGTTCAAATTGAAATTTACTTTAAATTGATATGTTTAAGTACTACTTTACGTTAAAATTGATACCTTTAAGGTCAAAATTGATACCTTTAAGGTCCAAATTGAAAAATACCCATAAAATAAAAAAACAAAAAAATGAATTCTAGAGGGCGCGTGTAGCACACGCGCCTGCAATGGGCCGGCCCAGTTGTGGTCGGTCTTAGGCAAATTTTGGTGTTTCATTATTGCTTTGGGATGCCCCCCGTTTGTCAGATTCTCAAATCACAAAAACTTGTATGCAACGGTTGCATGCATGCAACCGCTTACATATGGGCCAAATAGTCCATGGTCTAATTTTGTTTTAAATTTTTTAATACTTTTATACCAACTTTAAGACTTATAGATCAAATTCAAGATCTAAAAGGTCAATCTAAAACTTAAAAAAAAACAATTTTAAGAGTTAAGTCGATTTGATTTTAATTCTTAAATTTGGTATTATAATTTTTTATAAAAAATCATACTAAATATCTATAAAGCCATGTATGTACGTTTTGAAATTGAAATTTTAATACTTGAAATAGGAAATTTATGTTTTTGAGAAGGCTTTTTTATGTTCTAAAGCAGTCATATTAAACATTAATAATGTTTTGTTACCATCTTTTTTTTTTTTTTTGAAAATATGTTACCATCTTCTTCTTTATACATAAAGTAATCCGTTTGATTGAAAAAGAAAAATAATTAGAATTCAAAACTTTAGATAAAACTGTTAACAATTAAAATTAAATAATATGGATGTTTGAAATAATTATATTAAACATCTATAAAGAAATGTACATACGTTTTGAAATTGAAATTTTAGTACTTGGAATAGGACTTTTATGCATTTGAAGAAGGCTTTTTAGGTTTTGAAATAGTAATACCAAACAGAACAAAGTTTTGAACAAAAATAATAAGTGGGTTGGGCTTTGCAATCAAGTCTCATGCAATAGACCGCTGCACAGGAGAATTCTTGCTCTTACATTATACGTCAATAGATTTAATGTACGACTATAGTCTTGAAGTGATTATCTATATAATAGATCATGGACCATCGGGCCCAACTCATTGATAAAAACAAAATTTTTGACTTACCAACGTGAGCCTTTAAATACTCGTTCTAAGATTTAAGCTTTATTCACCAAAGACTTCATTTTGTTTTTAACTGGCCACTTTAAACTGCAAAATGTTTATTTTAAACCTTAAAATCCTTAAATAAAATTTAAAGTCCCTACTCTAAGTTTTAACCTTAGTTTTTTTTTTTTCATAGAAGCCTTAACCTTCCTTCACCAAGGTTAAAATGACTATGTCAACACTTAAATGTCTACTCCAAAACTTTAAAGTTGTCAATTCTAAGACTTAAATTATACTCTATGTTCCAAGATCTAAAATGCACATTCCAAGTATTAAAATGGCAACTCCAAAAACATATTTTTAAAAAAAGTTAAATTTTTTCGGAAAAAAATAAAAATAAAAATAAAATATTTTTTAAAAAAATAAAAATAAAATGTTTTTTACAGCTGAATTGGATTTTGGTCATTTGGATTGGGATGGGAGAAGTCGCATAGGTTCGACCATCACATTCATGATTTGCATTATTTATAACCTTAAATTTATCAGGATTTTGGTCATTTGGATTGTGGTCAACGCTTTTTTTTTTAATTTCCACCGATTTATCGGTCGAAAATAACGCGTTGAAAATCTCCATTTTTTTTATAGACGCTTGTTTAAGCGTCTAAAATAAACTGTCTAGAAACTCCATAATTTTTTGTAGTGTCACTTACATTATCTTAAAACACAAATTCTTACTTGAGACTGCCTTTTGTAAAGACGACTCTCAAAAGCCCAGTCCAATTCTAAATACGTATTGTTACAACTCTAAATATAGATTTGGACTGGACTTTAACAGTCATCGTCTTTACAAAAGACGTTCTCTCAAGAGATTACTTGTTCTTAAAATGATAAATATAGATTTGGACTGGACTTTTAACAGTCATCGTCTTTACAAAAGACGGTCTCTCAAGAGATTACTTGTTCTTAAAATGATAAAGTATAACGTTAAAGTAATGACATACAGTTTTAAAATGATCACTTTTTATAATCTTAAAGTAATTACTTATCACTTACAATCTCAAGGTGATCAATCACTTGCAGTCACAAAGTGACTAATTATAGTCTACATGCATGTTTATTATATGTCAAATATATTATAAAGTCAGTAAATGCTTTCAACTCTCTCATATTCTAATCAAATGTCTCATTAAACAATGCACAAAATTAAAAAAAATGGAATTAAAAAGGAGCACATTGGATAAGTGAGTAAGGGAAAAAAAACTAAGAAAAAGTGATAATTTAATTATAATAACTTTCTAAATACTTGGATTACATGAGGACATAAAATAATAAAATAAATTATGAGACATTTCATTTGCTACGAATAAATAAGAAGAAAAAAAAAAAGAAAAATAAATATTTAGTCATGTATTGTTTTGTGAGTTTGAAAAGGTTGTGGAGGTTGTAGTTTGAATGATAATTAGGACTTTCTCTTTGGTTTAATGATGAATAAATAATACTCGTATTAAAATTAAGAACTTTCTTATCAACTTTCTAGAAGTGGAGGAGGAGCCGAAATGGACATAAGCCTAAAATGTCAAAATTCACATGAGCACTAATTGAAACATACACCAAATTTTACCATCCTGCTGACCCTTTCCTAATTTCTTGGTCTGCACGCCTACTTTTCCGTAGTAAATTCTTTATATATGAAGTACTTTCTCGGTTTCATCATGCTTGTTATATTTAGAGGCGAGTTTAGCCCAATTTAATATTGTCAATAGACTCGACTCGATCCTAATTTTAAGAGTTTGGATCCATTTATTTTTATTATATTGAGACTACTTTATAATTGTCTCACAATGAGACACTATTATTTATCTTAATTTAAAGTTTCGTTAATTAATTAGATATTTTATTACATTTCATCTATTGTAAGTTATTATTACATTTCATCTATTGTAAGTTATTATTACATTTACATTGCTCCCAAAAAACGTGGATGCTTAGATAATCTTTATCTTGGTCTACACGTATGTACGCTAAGTGCGACCATTGAAAAAATTATTTCTCAATCATGCATAATTGTGTGGTTTATTAGCCGGCTAACAATGCAAGTTACATCTCAACACTGCTATTCACTAAATTTGTCCAATTCTTAACTATAATATGTTGATTAATTAATTAATTACTAACACTTACAAAGTTGTCATTATAACCAGTATTACTATATGGGTCAGAGTGTTGACACGTAAAAAATTATCCCCAAACAAAAAAATGGCCAATTAACCTCAAGAAAAGCCCATACCGCAGAACCATCAATATAGCAAACAAAATATATATTGCACCAATTTCTTGTTGACATTTAAAACACACGCTTGACTAAGGTACGCTCAACAGAAAATAATAAAGGTTATTACTTGGAAAAATTACCTAAAATACTTCAACCTAATTGTGATTGTAATTTTTCTACAATAATTTCACCTATCGGTTAGCCGTGAATAATTCCTACTTTAAGGGGTATTTTCTTAGAGTAAACCCGGTGACCGGATGACTTACTATAACAAGTTTTATTTTAAAAGAAAAGATAAATTAAAATAAAATATCGAAAAAATGTTTAAAAAATGTTCAAAAAACTTATGATTTTTTTATTATTTAGAATTTTTTATGTAAAATTTCAAAATTTTTTTTAATTTTAAATTAATTTTTCAGTTTATTTTTTGGTAAATTACTTATTATAGCAGGTCATCGGGTAACTCAAGTAAACTCGAAGCAAATACACCTTAAAAATTAAGATGATTCATGGTCAATCAATAGGTAGAATTATTGTAGAAAAATAACGAATTAGTTGGACTATTCTAAGTAATTTTCCTTATTACTTAGTTCATATTCACTTTTTAATATTAAAACATACACATTCAACTATTAAACTTTGGCATTATTATTGACTTATTGTTGTGATATACTTTCTCTGTTCCGTTTTAGTTGCACCATTGGGTTTGGCACATTGTTTAAGGGCTGTCAAATCAGTATGGTAAAAGTAGGGATGATGTGTGATTGATGGTGATATGTGGGGTAGAAATAATTTTTTTTTTATTATAAATAGATAGTAGTTGTGACTTGTGGGTATATTAAATAATTAATGGGATGATGTATGATTGATGGTGATAGTGAGGTAGAAATAAAGTGGGGATAAAATAAGTAGATTGTTTTTGCCAAAAATAGTAATGTTGCAAGTAATATGAAACTTCCAAATATGATAAGTGTTGCAAGTAATATGGAACGGAGGAAGTATAGTGATACACCATAATCTATATAGAGAATACAATTTTCCTAGATTCCAAAAAAAATAAAAAAAATATATAAGTAGTTATATGAAGTGGTCAAAGTAATACTACAAATAGTCTTCTCCCTTGATGGCTTTACTAGTCTACATTACCACAAGCTTCCTTTTGAATTTCCATACATATTCTGATTCATATATTATATACCCATCTCCTACATTTGCATTTTATGATGAAATCTTGTTAATCCACTCTTCCCCATCAAATATAAATAATTATATACTCTTAATTCTTAATCGAAATCCCTGTTAATTTAATTAATTAGTTTATGCAATAATTAATTAATGATGTCCATCACAGAAAAGTGTCGCCAATCTTCTCTCATCCCTTCCTTTCTATATTCCTCTTCCATGAATTCATCAAAAAGTAGTCCAATAATGGCAGCATCTCCAAGTGAGAAGATAAAGATGTATTCACCGACATTCTATGCAGCATGTACTGCTGGTGGAATGTTGAGTTGTGGTGTCACCCATACTGCCGTCACTCCTCTTGATGTTGTCAAGTGTAATATGCAGGTTTTTTTACATCTCTTTCTAATTTTTTTCACAAAGCTTTTCGGATGTGTATAAGATCTTATAAATTAAGTCCTCAAATAAGTTCGAGATTTTAGTTGATTTGGTTCCCTTAATGTGATATTAGAAACTGACTTGATAGAAATGGGTGTGATAGAATATACAGTATATGCCGAGACTTAAACTGAAGTTTTTTGTTGGATCAGTATCTTTTGACGCTATAAGCTAAAATTTATACGGCCTTATTAATGTTAGTATTATATAGTGAAGATAATAATGAAAATTTAGTATAATTTTAGTACGATAATCTTTTAACAAGTTAACGGATGTGTTTATTCTACTTCTATCATCATTTTCTGTATAATATTTATTTCAATGTATTATCATTTGGAGCGTTGTTATTAGGTGGTAATGGAAAATTAAGAGGAAAAATTTTTTTATAATAAAAAGTTATATTAGTATAGTAATGACATTGTATATTTCATGAACTTACACTAAAAATAATTCGTATCAACACTTTAATACCAAAAATCAAATGAGCTAGCCGTTTTTTAAGTTGGCTAATGTGCGGATGGTCACGGACTCGGGGTTTGAATCTTATTCAACCCTCATTCCCAAGTTTAAGTTGCTTTTTTAGTTAAGTTGGTTGTTAATCGGGGCAGATTTATGTTCAGTCAATGCTGCTAACTAACAACATTCAACTAATGTATACAACAATATAACTAGAGATAATTATATATGTGTAGGTTAAGTTGTTATTTGCATTGATATGTGACAATATTGACCTACTTTAAACCCTTATTTAGCATATTTTTTTATATTTATCGACATTACTTGACTGTGTTCTAGATCCGCCGTTGTTGTTAACATTTGTTGAATCAAAACTTATTATGAACATTGTATAAACTATTCAGATTGATGCAGCAAAGTACAAGAGTGTAAGCTCTGGATTTGGAATTATAATGAAAGAACAGGGAATCAAGGGATTATACAAGGGATGGGCCCCAACATTTTTTGGTTATAGTGCTCAAGGAGCTTTTAAAATGGGAGGCTATGAGTTCTTCAAGAAGTATTACTCAGATATTGCAGGTCCTGAATATGCTGCAAAGTACAAATCATTGATAGTTTTAGCAGGCTCTGCTTCTGCAGAGATAATTGCTGATGTTGCTCTTTGCCCTTTTGAGGCTGTTAAAGTTCGTGTACAAACTCAACCTGGCTTTGCTAAAGGCCTTTCTGATGGTCTCCCTAAGTTTGTCAAATCTGAAGGTGCTTTGGGGTAATTTTTCTCCCTTTATAGTTTTCTCTTCATCATGTCGTTTTAATTTGTGGCGTTTAAAATAGACTTAATGATCTGATATTCATTCTATTTTGTAATTAAATCTAACCTCAAAATGATTTTAAAATTACATAAAATCAATGTGGACACAAGACCTGATTTTGAACCTACCTGAAATACTTTACTCAAAATCAACTCGATGACCAGAATGACCGGCCACGCTAGTTTCAACTAAGTATTAAGGCATAGTACTCTTTCTTTTCTTTTATTTTTGTTCATTGTAAGATAAACACGTCCGCTAGTAGATAAACACATTAATAAAAACTAAATCTTTTTTTTTTAATGAGATATTATTAAGTATTACAAAGGAGAGTCTTGTAGTCATTCTAACAGTCTTCCTATCACTAACTGAGTTTGATGTTAAAACCCTAAAAAACACTTACAATTTCAGAGCAGGGGGATAGAGGATCAGTACATAGTACTACAATAAGTCTGCTATGTACTACTTATATTGATATCTACTCAGATAACATAAGCTGTAAAATCGAAAATGTGTCTTTATCTTAATGGCTTGTGAAAGGGAAGGTTTTTGGACCGTCAAATGGCAATAGTAGATGGTAAGAAAAACAGAGTATAAACAAGAATAATAAAAAGATTGATGCTTTGATGAACAAAGAGCACACACAACACATAAATGGCGTCTTAGACACCTCCCCTTAAATGGATTATATTTCATTAAATTATCAATGTTACATTAATGAAATACCACTCGCAATTAATGCTTGATTACACACTATCAAGCTAAAGCTTGCACCTTTAATGGTGCACATTCATCTAACAAGAGAACACTCTAGGAATCTCAAAACCCTTTCTTCCTTGTATAGTAGCCTTCTTCTCATTTGTCTAAATCTGATTTAGGGGTCTTATATAGTCCCTAAAACAATGAAATATATCCTAGCCTAATAACTCTAAAGTCGAAACGTGTCTGCCAAGAATAGAGCAAATCAGAAAAAACACAATGTGCCCATGCATTACACTGCTCAAACGAGCTCTATGGGTGCTCGAACGAGCATTACATCCTAGGCATTCTTTGACTGCTAAGCACACATGCCTCGTTTAAGGCATTTCTTCTGTAGCTCCTACCTCGTTCAAGGTGGCCTATATCAACCCTTTTGCTTTTCAATGCTCCATCACCCTGGCACATCGAAGACCCTACATCATTGTTTTCTTGAAGTCTCAACATCAATACACTCAACCCCATTGCACCCCGAATACTCTTCACAACATGGTGGGTTTTAGGTCGAGTCATTTTGTGTTGAACATAACCTCTAAGCATAGATAATTTGACACTTGCTTTTAACCAATTGCTAATCATATAATAAGATATAAACAGTGTCAGGGTTGTCAGTTAATATTTAAAATTAATCTGATCCCACGTCGAAAAATTAAGACTTTTGCATCATATATATACTTTCTGACTCATTAAAATAAAATGTAAAATCTTCCTACAGATTGTATAAAGGACTAGTACCACTTTGGGGGCGTCAGATTCCATGTAAGTGAAATTATTTATGAGCTTCAGTTTGTTTTGATAACATGATTTGATGAATTCTAATAATTTTGTTGAATTTTGATTGTAGATACAATGATGAAATTTGCATCATTTGAGACAATAGTAGAAATGATGTACAAGCACGCCATCCCAACACCAAAAGAGCAATGCAGCAAGACATTACAGCTTGGGGTTAGTTTTGCTGGTGGTTATGTGGCTGGAATTTTATGTGCAGTTGTTTCACAACCTGCTGACAACTTGGTTTCCTTCCTCAACAATGCTAAGGGTGCATCTGTTGCTGATGTATGTATTCCAACTTACATTTTTATTATGGTTGATTCTGTTTTACAAATTTACTTTGTCAATTGGTGTTTTGATTGACTTTTGGGTTTTAAATTTTGAAATTGGCCAAACAATTAAAAATATATTTGATGAATGGCTATGGGTTCAACGAAAAGCCGACTTTTTAGTCGATATCAACAATATATTATAATTATTTTTTGGGAAAATAACCAAAATAATATAATATTTTACTGTTTCTCTACATTAATCTCAACTTTTGATTAAATATAAATGATCTCAACTATAGGCGTGTTCGCTGAGAATGCATCCAGTTAACCTTTAATCGATAAATCAAGTCATTTTTACATAAAAAATAAAAATAAACACAAAATTAATTGCTATAACAAAATTGAAAAAAAAAATTTAAGTAAATTTGATTTTAACTTTTAGTTTTAAATATTTTTAGTTTTTATTTTTTGGTAATAATCAATTATATATAAAAATTGGTTACCATTCAAGCAATAATGTTTATGAGTATACTCAATCAAAAATTGAGATTATTGTAGGAAAGTATTTTGGATAATTTTTCCTAAAATTTTAACTTACTTTTTTTTAATGAATATCGAACAACTATATTTATCAAACATCCCAATAACAACTAATTCAAATAGTTGGCTTAATAGCTACCATATCAGTGAATACTTCTAGCTAGTGAAACAAGCATTCCAACCAACGACCATTTGCCAAATAAACCCAACTACTCGAACGTATGTTTCCATTTACACGAATTGTGTTTCAATTAACTGTCAGGCTGTGAAGAAATTAGGAGTATGGGGCTTATTTACGCGTGGGCTTCCTCTTCGTATAGTCATGATCGGAACCTTAACTGGTGCACAATGGGGTATCTATGATTCTTTCAAAGTGCTTGTTGGCCTGTAAGTTCTTCACTTTCTTCCCTCATATTCCTTTTATCAATTATCTTAGACAACATATTATGGATTTTTGACTTAACATAATCTTCTATTTGTTCTGTGATTTTCAGGCCAACTACTGGTGGAAGTTCCCCTGCTACTGAACCTCAAAAGTGAACTAATAGACAATTATTGAAACAAAATAACCTTTCATGATTATACACAATATATATATAGATAGATAGATAGGAACATAGTTTATTCATTAATTATGATGATTTCTAGTGAGTTGTTTACATTGAAGTATATTTTTTATGTGTAAAGAAATAAATAAATTGAAGATTGAGATTTTGGAAAATTAAATTCTTAACTCAATTTCACATCTTCTAAAATTGTGATGTTTATTTTGTTGGACATTTAGTGTATGTTATTTATTAAGATTTATAATATTAACAACTATCAAGGACTATACTATAAATAGTAGTGGGACAAATTGTATTAAAATATAAAGTCAAAGGGGTTTATTGGGGAAGGACAAAATGGCAACTATGGGAACTAACTCCAATAGAAGGAAAAGCTAACTCGGCTTTTTTGTGGGTGAGGACCAAATCCGAGTTGACTTTTGGTTCTGACCAGTTTTGTTTGTCTTTTGGTCTTTTTTTGAACAATGAGCATTGTATTTTTTTCTTGTTCAATCTTTATTATGATGTTACAAGGATGTTTATGGCTTGGAATAATGCTTATGAATGTCATAATTAACATGGTATTGGAGTATTGTCATTAAGCTTAATCATCAAAATGGTAATTAGTATTCCATAACCTTTGAGTATAATATGACGAGTACAAAATAGAGACATTGGGTTAAGGATGCATATATCAATTTTCTGAATTCTTATTCTATTCCTTGCTTTCTTTTTTATGTGTGATTTCCAAAATCTTTTTTGAAACAATTGGTCAAGTAACATTGTATGAACTATGAACATATAGTTAAGAAATATGAGTTCATTCCTGATAAGACTTTGAACAAGGAAACGTTTGAATACGATATTGCCAAAACCTCTCTACTATCACATTGCGTTGATGTCATTAATAAAAAGCCTTTTGCAGCAACATAGAAATTCCAAACAAGAAATTATGTCGTTATCATTATACACTTGATTATATCACTTGTATAATTTTGTCTATGACTTTAAATTTTATCTCATAATCTCAACAGCAAACTTAATTTCTCCTTCCATTCACCCTGACTTTTGTAAATTCAATAGAATATAAAAGTATATAAGATATACTTAAAATTGAAAGAAACTATATACTAATACTTTAAATCAAGACACAAAGAGGCAAGTGTTGAAGCAAGTGTCAAAACTCCTAATCAGTAATCATAAAGATGACTTTGATCACATTGTCGCACATGTCATGTCTTGTACATGATGGAGGATGTAGGTGAGATGATTTATGATGAATTGAAATTTGGATTACTACATAAATATTAAATCGAATTATTTTTTTCAAACGAATCAAATAAGGGTCATATTTAAACTCAGTTTTAATCTTTACCTAAAAACTCTCATATTTTCAATGAGATACAAGAGTATTTTGATTGCTTCAATAACTAATGTTAAAATTGAATAATAAATTTATTGGTTCACAAGAGTTGTCCAAGTCTTTTATTTTTATCACTTTGTGACTAGGGTGTTCAATGGGTCGGGCTTCCATTTTGAGCACTTATTCGGCCCGTTGTAAATAGTATAATTAATGTATAATGGGTCGGGTTTTGTAAGGGTCGGGCCAAAAATGGGCCAGGCGAAAAACAGGCTATACTATAATTAAAATGAAACGGGCTATAAAAGGGCTCAATAAGATCCAAAAACGGGCCTTTGTAAATAGTATAATTAATGTATAATTTAAATATCATAAATAACAATGTCAATAAAATAATGGAAAATTTGCCAAGAATAATCCCAACTATTACCCGTTGGCCAGAAATAATCCCAACTATTGATTATTTTTTAATAATCCTAACTATTGATAACGTTTGCTGAAAACAGTCCCATTTCAATTTCAACCGGCTGTAACAGGTTTAGTAAGTAATTTTTTTTTACCTTTCTTTTTTTATAATTTTCCTTCATTAAATTAGGTAAAGCCAACCTTTCATCCTCTCCATCTTTTTTTTAATAATCCCAACTATTGTTTTTTTACCTAATTTAATGAAGGAAACTTAAAAAAAAAAGGTAAAAAAAAATTACTTACTAAACCTACTACAGCCGGTTGAAATTGAAATGGGACTGTTTTCAGCAAACGTTATCAATAGTTAGGATTATTAAAAAATAATCAATAGTTGGGATTATTTCTGGCCAACGGGTAATAGTTGGGATTATTCTTGGCAAATTTTCCTAAAATAATTAATATAATTTTTCAATCTAATTATTATAAATTGATAAATGAGGATTAAAATAATTTTTAGTAGTAAAAAAAGGCCGGGTTGGGCCGGACCAGGTTTTGAAAGCTCGGCCCATTTGAAGCCCATATTAATTTCAATTGGCCCTTATCCGACCCAACTCATATTTACTTAAGCCCGGCCCTTATCTGGCACATTAAACACCCCTATTTGTGACCAATATTAAACAATCCAACTAAAGGACATTTGCCCTGTCATCATTTCGCACTCCTAAATACACCATTACCATTGATTGATTGGCATTGAATTGGACCAATGCCATTACGCCAGATTGTTAGAATTAGAACTCGTGTATTAATATTAATGAAAGAGACAGCAGTGGCCAAAAAGCGCATATTCACCTAGTAATGAAATAGGCACAAGCTAGGGTTGAACAAACGTTAAGGTTATTGATTAGAAATTTTTGAACATTAAGTAATGGTGTTACTTTATATTCTAATATGTTCGATGAAAGTAAATATTAAGTTAGCGGCCGATCTTCCGAGAGATCGTCTTTCTGAAGACTTTTTTTAGTCTCAATTCATTAAAATTTAATGTTTATTTTAACATATTAACTATACATAGATCAACCCAATAAAAATAATCTCGTCATAAAACTGTTTCATTTAAAAAGTTGTAAAGACACAAATCAAATATGATGTTGCAAAATAGTTATACAAAAGCTTTTTATCATACAGAGTAGTATTTTTAATAGCTGGAGCTAATAATATTATTGTTGGAGCCGATTGAATCTATATTGGATACTACTCCCTCCGTTCCTTTTTGTTTTTTCACCTTACTATAACGGGTAGTTCTATTTGTTTTTCCACTTTGGAATACTTTCCATTTTTGGAATGTTTTTTTCCCATTTATACCCCTCAAATACCCTAATTTACCCAAAAAAACAGTTATTCCCCTTTGGATTCTTTTAATTGCCTTGGGAGAACCACGCGTCATTATTGCTTCTGATTTAACACTCCTCCTCTCCCAAAATAAACGGTTGCTTTCTCTCTCTTCTTTGAGTTTCTTCCATGGCTTTCTAAGCCTTTACCCGCTGTTCATTCATCATTTTTACTCTATTTTTACTGCATTAAAATATAGATCGGAATTTGGTCTTCATTTTGAGGTTCGTTTTGTGAATTTTGGTTGAGTTTGATTTTTTTAGCCCTCTATTTTGGTTTGTTCTTCGTCTTCCATTGTTACTGTTTTAATCTTTGGTTTGTCCATGGAAAACGATGAATCTTAGAGTGATTCAACCATACCATCATACCTTTATGACAGTTTATGTGACCGTGGAG
This sequence comes from Amaranthus cruentus, assembly GCA_019425755.1. Classification (NCBI taxonomy): domain Eukaryota; kingdom Viridiplantae; phylum Streptophyta; class Magnoliopsida; order Caryophyllales; family Amaranthaceae; genus Amaranthus; species Amaranthus cruentus. The sequence continues at coordinate 16,205,146 of CM033457.1, read as the reverse complement.
AATTTTGTTCTTGTTCCATTAAAAGGAGATCACACTCTTATTCTAATGAAATTCTTAGATGGACTAAAAAAGATCTTGAATCATACCAAAAGGCCATGGAAGATGATGCTATATCTAGGTTTCGTGATTCTACTCCTCCTAATGTTGAAGAAGAATTACCAAAAAGTGTTCTTGAGTATTTTTTGGAGTCTCCATATGATGTTAATCCTTCAACTCCATCAAGATTCATGAAGACCAAGATAATTTGGTTGTCTCTGACACTCCTGAGGAAGTTATTGCTTCAAGGGGTGAAAAAAACCCTAAAAAACGTAAATGAACTATGTAAGGTTTATTTGGACTTCCTTTTAATTGTAAAATAATGGTATGTGCTGGTGATGTTTGCTGTTGGAATTGTTTGATTTTGTGATGTTAGATTTATGTTTTGGAATTTCTTCTGAACCTGTTTGATTTTGTCTAACTTTTTTGAAGTCTGTTCATGAATTTTTTTTTTAAAAAAAACCCCTGTGATGTGTTTATGCTTTTACTTGCTTCAAAAATCTGAAAAATTATCTATAATTACTTGGTTGAGTAGCAATTGTGTACAATCGACACATCATATGATTTTTAGTTTCATGTACTGTAATTTGCTTCATTTCTTGTTGATATTTAAGATAACTGAGAGGTTGAAAGACCTCAATGATGAATCAGGGGGCAAAAATACTGAAATAATCATTATATAATGAAGTAAATACATATGCATGATCTTAAATTTCTTTTTTGATGTTCATTTCACAATTAGTTGCTCCTAACACTATGTTTGGATAGCAAATTAGGAGAGAAAAGAAAGGAAGGGAAGGGGAAGGAAAGGAAGGGAAAAGAAAGGGAGGGATAAGGAGGGAAATTGTATATTGTTTGTTTAGAAGGGAAGGGGAGGAAAAAGGAAGGAAAGTGTTTTCCTTCCAAATCTTTCCTCTTTAGGAGAGATTGTCTTCTTAATAAAACTTGTCCAACTTTTCCTTCCAAATCTCTCCCCTCCAAATCCCTTCCCTCCCAATTTGCTATCCAAACAAGGGATATCTCCTCCCTCCAAATCTCTCCCCTTCCTTTCTCTCCATTTCCTTCAATCCAAACACACCCTAAGTGTTATAGAAACAATTTTAATGATGATAACAAATTAACTGAGGGGCTTCACTTTCTAATTATCTTTGAGATTCTTCCACTGCTTCATCATATGCTTCAAGTCAGTAAAATAAACTCTTTGTGTCTTCTTGGTTTAAGTAAAACCATTTTTCATCAATATGTATAAAGTCATACATAGCTTTATATATTGGATGATGATGAATTGTGTCTTCTTGAATGAGACTTAAAATCCACTCAACCCTTCTTGCCTTGTTTGCATCCGTTAATGAAGGGTGTCGTGGATTTGAATGTGCTTTAATCTCCCCCCTTTGAATTAATCGCCAAACCGTTGTTGGTGCCAAGTCTAAACATGTTGCAACTTCTCTTATGCATGTACGTTCACCCATTGGTTTTGATTCAAGTACGTTTGGTGGCACTTGAACTCTTTTTCTTCCACAATTTTTGAACTTGGAATCGACAACATAAGGCTTGTTTTCTTCTTTGCTTTCAATTGCACGTTTCCATAAGTTTTGAATTGTTCTTGGTGTGTACCCGTATTTGTTAGCTATTCGAACGAATGTTCCATGTGGGAGTGAGTCACTAACTTTAAGTGACAACATTTCATGTAAAATGAGATACCTCAACTCGTTTGTAAGCCTTGGCTTACGTTGAGGTTGCTGTTCTGGTTGTTCTGCATCAATTTCTTGTGGTTCCTCCTCCGACTTGGAGCGAGACTGTGGATCGTATGCATTTGATCCAAAATACCAAGCCCCCTGTAGCTCATCGTCATTATTTGAAGTCATTATAAGGCTAATGATGCAAATTACCAAGCTATGACACTGTTGTGATGTTACTATGTTGGATTTTCGTGGCTGCACAGTTTTCTTTTGGTTCTTTGAAGGTGCTGTGATGTTGTTGTGATTTTCGTGGCTGGACAATTTTGCTACTTCAAGCCTTAATTTAGCAGCTTTAATAAGATGATTAGGCTTTTGTAAGGTCATTTTTTTGGAGATTATACTTGTAGTTATTGATTTTACCAATCCATGTATTCCTAATTTGGCCAATGCAAGGCCAAATTTTTCTGTTTTGGATGACTATTTTTATGAAGTTCATCCATTTAATTGTAATTATTCCCTCCGTTTTTTTAGAACCAAAAATGTAAACTTTTCCAATTTGAAAAGTGGTTACTTTCCCTCCATGTAATTTCTCTCTCCTTAATTAAATCAGATTTTTTTTTTATTATTTTATTATATCTACAATTATTTTCTCTCTCATCATTCAAATACAATCATTACTTCCCACTAATATCTAATTAAAATAATATTCATTAACCTCAAAGATTCTCTTTTTCTTAATATGTGTGAAATTTCCAAATAGGAAAATCAATTAGGAACGGAGGGAGTATATGGTTATTATTCATAAAAGTCTATGTCTTTATGGTTATTGCAATACAAGATAAAATTTAATTAAATTTACGAAATAAATTTATATTTGTTTTGGACTCTCATTTGAGTCTTAAGTTGTTGTCATATCTTTAATTAAATTCGAATCCTCTTTTAAAAACGAATCTAAATTCAATTCCTCATGGACTCATTATAAATCGAACCTGTTATCATTCCTATTCACAAGTAATATTGAAATATTAAATTGCCTCTGTTTCTATTCAAATGTCACACTTGGTTCGGGCATATTTGTCATTTCACTAATACTACCCTTAGTATCTTTAATTGTATAAGCCATGATTAAAAATTAGAAAAACTAAATATTAATAAACCTTATGATGGGACTAGGGGTGTTCAATTGGTCGGATAAGAGCCAGACCGGACTTAAGTAAATATGGATTGGGCTAGATAAGGGCCCTTTAGAATTAATATGGGCTTAAAATGGGCCGGGCTTTGACCTATCCGGCCCATTTTTACTACTAAAAATAATTTAATCCACATTTATTAATTTATAACAATTAAATTATCATTTATAATAAAACAAAATTAAAAAAAGATTAATAACATTGATATTGTCATTTATAATATTTATAAAAGAAAAGTAAAAATAAAAAAGTAGAAATTTGATCATTGAGTGATAAAAAAAGTTAAAAAAAAAAAAGCATTGAGAGAAATGGCATCAAAAATGGTAGGATCATGGGTGGAAGAGCTGAACAAAATAAAAGAAAAGGCAAGAGAAAATCATCAAAAAATTACAGGAAAATTCGGAACTCTTACAATGAAAAATAAGATTTAGAAAAGTTTAAGTGAAAGAAGATACTCCCTCTATTCCTTTTTGTTTTTTCACCTTACTAAACCGGGTAGTTTCATAAGTTTTTCCACTTTAGAATACTTTCTATTTTTGGAAAGTTTTCATCCCACTTATACCCCTTAAAACCCCACTTTCCTTACTCCACACTGCTATTTAATTATTTTCTCTTTCATACTTCCAATACAATCATTGCATTACACTATTATTTAATTATTTTTTCTCTCATACTTTCAATACAATTATTATTTTCCACTATTATATAATTAAAATAATACCCACTATCATCAAAGATTTCATTTTTCTTAATCTTGGTGAAAAACCCAAATAGGAACATAAGAAAGGAACGGAGGGAGTAACAATTCTAAAAATAGCAGTTGTTTGGAGGAGTATTTACAAAAGCCCGTTTTTGGCCCTTATTGAGTCATTTTATAGTTCGCTTTATTTTACATAAAGTATAGCCCATCTTTGGCCCGGCCTATTTTCGGCCTAGTCCTTACGCAAAATGGGCCAGATAAGAGCTCAAATGAGGCCCGACCATTAAACACCCCTAATAAATAAAATAAAATCTTATTTTACTATGTGTTAACTGATAAATTAAGAATAAAATTTAAAATAAAAATAAATAATAAATATTCAAAAACTAAATAGACATTTCAAAAGAAACACATTAACATTATGAACACTTTAAAAGTTTGAGGGAGACAAAAGACAAACACATATATCACTCCGTCAAAATTCCCAACTGCTCTACTTTGATTGATCATAGATTCATAGTACTATTAAATTATATTTATATATTTATATTTATATAATATAATATGCAAGAGCCATCATGGCTCTAATAAAACCACATTTTCTACGCTAAGTATGTGTGTCTTTTCCTTTTACGGTAAGATACGAAGCATATGTGTGACACGTGTAGCTTAGACGACTTAAAAAATATACTTCCTCCGAATCAGTTTAGATGTCCTATTTGGGATTTCACACATTTTAAGGGTTGAGTGGGGTCCATTAAAAAGATGGTAGTTGGATATTTTAATTGATTAAATTAATTGTAAAGGTGGTAGTTGGGTATTGGAAATTGAAAATTGGAAAAGTGGGGATATTTAGGTAAAAAAAGGATAGACAAAAAAGGAAATGAGACAATTGGTATGATTTTGCCAAATAAGAAAATGGGACATCTAAACTGATTCGGAGGGAGTATGAAGGTATTAAATTTTCAGCCAGTCTCCTGAGAAACCGTCTTTCTGAGAGGCGTATCTCAGGCCCAATCTATTAAAGCTTATTGTCTATATTTACTCTATATTTTCTCTAATAGGCCAACCCAATTAAAGACCGTCTCTCACAAGAATTTGTGTTAAATTTTAGTTGGTTAAATTTACATATAATATTAATATTAAGAATTAATAATATTATATATATATATATATATATATATATATATATATATATATATATATATATATATATATATATATATATATATATATATATCATGGATATTATCGATATTACCATGCGAAAGTAGGAGAAGCACTCAAAAATGGGAGATCAAAGGCGTCGGACCGGATAACATTCGATTGAAGTGTGGATGAGTTTAGGAGAGAAGGGTATTTGGCTTACTAACTTCTTTAATGTCATCCCGAGGACCGGAAGATGCCGAGCATGGAGGGGTCAAACTTCTAAGCCACACTATGAAAACACTTACCCAATATTTAAAAACAAGGGTGACGCACAAGGTTGCGAGAACTATAGAGGGGTCAAACTTCTAAGCCACACTATGAAACTATGGGAAAGAGTGATCAGGAAAAGAATTAGACGAGAGACGGCAATTAGGGAGAACCAATTTGGATTCATGCCGGGAAGATCAACCACCGAGGCAATCCATATTTTGCGGAGATTGATGGAAAAGTATCGAGAGCGAAAGAAGGATTTGCATCTGGTATTCATTGATCTGGAGAAAGCGTACGACAACATACCACGAAGCCTGGTTTGGGATAGCCTCAAGAATAGAGGTATTTCACGAAGATACATCGAGGTAATACAGGACATGTATGACAGAGTGGCGACTAACATACATACACCGGCGGGTATGACTGAGTCTTTCCCAATTAATGTGGGACTACATCAGGGATCAGCATTAAGTCCTTTCATTTTTACGGTCATTATGGAAGAGCTCTCTAAATCCATCTGGGAGACCGTACCATGGTGCATGCTTTTCGCCGGTGATATAGTCTTAGCCGCAGACACCAAGGAGGAGGCTAATAGTAAATTGGGAGAGTGGAGAGAAGCCTTGGAGGGAAAGGGGCTGCGCATAAGTCGTACAAAGACAGAATACCTGCGATGCAATTTCAGTGGGATAGAATCGCTAGGGGAGCCAGAGGTAACCATAGGAGGTAATGTTGTTCAGCGTATCGCCCAAGTTCAAATATTTGGGTTCTATAATTACATGTCGGGAGATTGATGGAGACGTTACTAATCGTATACAAGCGGTCGACTTAAGTGGCGAAGCGAACCGGGTGCTTTGTGATAAAAGTTTCGAGGCGATTAAAGGTAAATTTTACAGCTTGGATTAAGCGATGTTATATGGGATAGAATGTTGGCCCGTAAAGAAGGTTTTCGAACAGAGGATGGAAGTAACGGAGATGCGTATGTTGAGGTGGATGTGTGTAAGACTATGTTGGATAGGATAAGAAACCGGAGTTCGGGAGACGTTAGGTTGACCTATCTCCGCAAAGATGCGGAGAACAGTTGAGATGGTTTGGGCATGTCGAGAAAGACACATGACTTCAGTAAGAAGGATCGAATGCATCATAGTGGAGGTAAGAGAAGTCGAGGACGCACCTAAGAGAACGTGGGAGGAACAAATCAAAAGTGATATCATGAACTTCACCTCTCCAAGGACCACCGGGATAGGGCGTTAGCGCCTTATCCAAGTCCTAGATTAGTAAACCTGTCCCTTTACCCCTCGTCGTCTTTATCCTTTGCCTTTTGTCGCTTTACTTCTTTGATCTTATCTTTTTGTGTGTGCTTCTATTCTATTTGCCAACCGCAGTTCCTCTGCTAGAAGACCGCTTAAACTAATAAATATATATAGTTGACATCCTTTTATAGTTCTGAAATGAAATTTAATTTATCTTACTATGAGTAACTAATAAATAATAATATACCATGTGCAAAGTACCAAGCTTGTGATTATGAAATTACGTATAACTGTATAAGTATTAGAGCTCGTCAAAAGTCATCCCGCCCGAAATCCGAACCGAAATCGAAAGTACACGACCCGGAAATGTGTTTCTTTTTTAGGTTTATTGAACCGATATTATCCGATCCGAAGCTATATCCGAACCGGTTGACAACCAAAAATGGGAAAACTGAACCCGAGCTGTAACCGATTTTTTTTAACCAACAACCGAGATTACTCGAACCTATTAATGACCGACCCGAATCATGCTCGAAACCGAACTCGATCCGGCTAAAACCGACTTAACCCGAAGGAGTTTAGATCGAACTTGTGTAAATGTGAACCAGTATTTAACATAGAAGTATGATCGACTCATATTCAATCTTATTATTTATTCTAATAAAATGATAAATCTTTGATAAATATTTTAATAAAATAAATTTTATAAATACATGATTTCATATATTTAATTTTCGATCAAACAAGTAAAAGTAACAATGTAATAATGATCGCTAATTGATTTGTATTTGAACTATTTTTATTTTGCTTTAAGTAAAGGAAACCTTATCATCAATAAAACAATGACTAACAACTTAATTTGATACTGACTCGATCGATAGTAATTAGTAATTCGTAGCCGAATTCTACTTGAAAAAAAAACCCGAACTCGTTATGTACCGGTAAAACCGAACCAATTATTAACCGATGACAACCCGAGACCGATGAATCTCGACACAAACTTCAAGCGACACCGATTTGATGCTAACCCGACATCTCGAATAACCAATCTTCAACCGACCCGTGACTAACCGACCCAACCCGAGCGTGACCCGTCAGAGCACGCATCTGAAAAATAACCGATCCGAAAAACAACTGAATCAAATGACACCCGTTCGAAACCGACCTAATCACCCGAATGAACACCTCTAATAAGTATTCATTTTAAAGAAAGAATTTATACAATATTTTTATAAAACTATAATATTTCCAATTAACAATAATCCATATTATTATCAACCAGTCTCCTAAGAGCCATCTCTTTGAAAGACACCTTTCAGACCCAGTCCATTAGAGCTTAATTTTTATTCTTACTTATATTTTTCTTTGTGGGCTGACTCAATCAAAAATGATCTCTCAAAAAGACCGTTTCACACATAATTTGTGTATAATTATATATAACAACATAATGAATGTATGACTGAAAATATATATATTTAAAGTAAAACTCAAAAAAATAATATATATTTAAAGTATTACTTAAAATAATAATATAATTCAAATTACCATTTACCAATAAATATTAAACATTACATTAAAATATTATTTTTTATACTAATTGCTCATTGTCGCACCTTTCTGTATGAAGTATAAATTATTCAAGTTGTATGAACACAGTGAAGTTGTAAATCTTCATTTTTTTTTGAGTAGAATTTGTACTTCTTCATATACACTTTTGTATTGCATATCAAAATTTCCAACTATAATATACGTGTGTCTAAAATTACCCTATTATTTTCAGACTATTTAATTATTAGTTTTACAATACCGATTACAAATGACCTTTTTACACACATATTAAAAGTATAATATGAGCCTCAATAACTTGAATACGTTTTATAATAATTATCTAATATATATATATATATATATATATATATATATATATATATATATATATATATATATATATATATATATATATATATATATATATATATATATATTTAAATTCTACACATAAAGACAGATCACACATAGAAATACTTTAATTTCTACAAATTCATGAAAATTCATGTTTAAAGTATTACTCCCTCCGAATCATTTTAGATGTCCCATTTGGGTTTTCACGGTTATTAAGGGTGGTGTGGGGTCCATTAAAAAGGTGGTAGTTGGGTATTTTAATTGATTAAATTAATTGTAAATGTGGTAGTTGGGTATTGGAAATTGGAAAAGTGGGGGTATTTAGGTAAAAAGAATATAGACAAAAAAAATAGGACAATTGATATAATTTTGCCAAATAAGAAAATGAAATATCTAAAATAATTCGGAGGAAGTATTATTTTCCCAAATTAAAAGAGTGCACTTAAGATTTATAACATACACTTTGACTTGTGCCTAAAATACGTACATACACAGTAGTGGCGGCTCTACTTAATTGTAGGGGTTGCGAGTGCAACCTCTTCTACTTAATTGCAGGGGGTTGCAAGTGCAACCTCTAAAAAATATTTACAGTTATAGTTAACCTGTAAATTTTTTATTTGATTCAAAATTAACCTAAACTTCATACAAAAATTAGTATTTTTTTTTTTTTTGAGTAATACAAAAACCAGTACTTAATAATGCTAAAAATGTTAGTTGTTACCTGAAAATGTAACCACCCCAATATGAAACAAAAAAACTAGGACCATAATGCTAAAAATTTTCATTTTTTCGGTTCAACATTGATAATTAAATGAGATCCATTATATAATATTATAGTTCATTTTTGTATTTTGAGTACTTATATTGTTTTGTTAAAGTTTTAGAAGAGGTATACATTCATTAGAAAAAAATTCTTTACACTCAAATTAGGTGCAATTTTAAGTTTTCAAATATATGAGAACTTAAGGGAACAATTAAAATAAAATTTCATGCTTTTATGTTGAATCTACTAATATTTAAATTTTTTTAAACCTATAAATAATATTTTTGCAACTCCTTCACCAAATTCATAGATTTGCCACTTAGATAAATCATTAGTAGTGAAGCAAAATTTAACAAATTCTATAAAGGTTCTATGTAATTTTAAAAAATATACTCCCGTCAATTTACATGAGTTGTCCCATTTGGTTGGGCACAAATATTAAGAGTGAAATAGAGTCCACCAAAAAGGTAGTAGTTGACGTATTTTAATTGATTAAATTAATTATAAAGGTGGTAGTTGGGGTATTATAAGTAGTAAAAGTGAAAGTATATCAGTCATTACTTGTGTGAACATTGTGTATTGGATAAAAAGTTATTGGCAAAAAAGAAAATGAGACAACTAAAGTGAACTACCCATAAAAGAAAATGGGACAACTGAGAAATGAATTGGAGGGAGTAATATTTTTCAAACTACTTCATATCTTTATAAATAAAACACTTAACATATACTTCGTAATTTAATACTCTCTCCAACTCAATTCAATTGTCCTATTTTCTTATTTGGGCAATTCACTTCAATTGTCTCATTTCCTTTTTTGTCTATCTTTTTTTACCTAAATACATCCACTTTTTCAATTCCCAATACCCAACTACCACATTTACAATTAATTTAATCAATTCTGAAAGAGGAGGTCTTGGACCCTCAAATGATAGAAAACAAGATGTGGAAGAAGAATAAAAACAGAGTATAATCAAGAGACAAGCAAAACAACAAACAACAAGTATTTATGAGGTATCAAAGGATACCTCCCCCTCAATCAAAGTATCTTATCATTAATATAATCACAATATTACACTAATGACTCAACTCTCACACTTGAGAACAAACTCTCAAGTTAGTGAATCCATTCAACAATGGAGTTCACCCTTAAACTAATACAATGAAGAAGAAAGCTCTTATGGTTTACAAACCCTAACTCTCTCTAGTGTATTAGACTCCCACTTACTTCCAATGGTGTTCTAAGCCTCTTATATATAGCCTAAGACATATTAGAAGCCCTAACACAAAGTGGGTAAAAAACCCTAAACAAAACGACACAAAACAAAGACCGCAAACTTGCTTCGCTGTATCTCGCTCGACCGAGCTTGATATGCTCGACTAGTCGAGCCTCGAGACAGAACACACTGGAATCCACCTGCTGAGCTGCTCGACCACTCGCTCGACCAGGCCCTTGCTGCTCGACCAGTCGAGCGAGCCTGCTGATGCTACTGAACTCCAATCGTTGTTTGGCTCGATCGAGCCTGCCTGCTCCAATGGTCGATCCCCTCTTCACAGCAGCTTGCATCATCATCGCTTCGAGTCTTGCGTCGATCATAGAGTGATTTGGAGCTTGTCACAACAAATTCAAATACCCAACTACCACATTTTTTGTGGACCCCATCCTACTCTTAATATTCGTGTCCAACTCAAATGAGACAATTGAATTGAGTTGGAGGGAGTATATTTTTCGAATCTTATACAATCGAACAAGTTAAACATGTTCATAAGTCGTAAAGTTATAATGATATTTAATATATCTTTTAATAAGTCAGGATATTTATTGAATAGTTTAACTACAACCCCTAAAATAGTGTAATGATATTTTTTGAAGGAGAAAGAAAGCATGCTAATTGGTGAACACGCTACGGATAAAATATGTGGTTTCAAGCTGTCTAACATTATAAAAAAAATATATTTATATGTAAACAAACATATAAGGATGGACAATGTTTGTTCTCCTTTTAATTTTCCATCAATTTTTGATATATAGAAGAATCCATAAACAATGATTAGACTTTGACACTATTAAAATAAAGTAATTTAGGGCATCTAATTCTTCTTTATTTATTTATAACCATTAGGAGGCGGACAAGTTGATTTCCTCATGTCCTAATTTAATAGGACTATTGGATTATATTTTTATTGACTTTTTCTCTTCTTTTTTTTTTTCTAAAGGAGAAGTCTTTGGTCTAGATAGGAGAATGAATGCAAACAACAAAATTCAATTTGGATGGTGGAGATTTGATTCACATGTGAAGAAAATATCAATTCAACTTTGAAGTTATTGTAGTATCATTTATTGGGTGGATAATAGAAATGTAGGAAATTTTGAGGTAGTAAAAAATCTTCTCAATTAAATATCGGTTATTTGTGAGGTTAACAAATCAATCTTATATGGTAGGATTTGATAGGGTGAGAGTTTTGTTATTTTAATTTATCTTTTTTGGATTTTGTTTATTGTATTATTATTTCTTTTGTCTTTTTGTGGTGATTTACAAATCACGGTTATTGTTTAGAAATTTTTGGTGAATTAATGGTATGACATGACAAAATCAATTAATTATAATTTCGAAAGTAAATGCAATAGAAAATGTTAATATAAATTGGTTTTTACTTTATGTATAAACAGGGGCGGAGCAAAAGATTTCGGTGCCCTGTTTAATTTTCATAAATTTTAAAAAATGGGGCCTTTTATATTTAACAGAATAAATTCTTAAACTAAAATAAAAACTCAACCTAATTTTTATTTTATTAATATTAAAAAGAATAAAAGTTGAAAGGATAAAAAAATTTAGAAATAAAATGTTGATTATTTTTATAAATTAAGTTGGTGATAATTGATGTTTAAAGAATGAATAAAAGTTAAATGATGTAAGCGGAAGTTAAAGAGTTGTTTTGGAAAGTGTTAAAAAAGGAGAGAAAAAAAATATAATCAACAAGATTTGAACCTATGACCCTTAAAATGTTAAGTAAAACTCCAACTAACTACTCTAACTCAATACTATGTTATTATAATATGATTTTTTTATATGAGGCCCATTAGGTTTAGGGGCCCTGTGCGGTTGCACACCTCGCACACCCCCAGAACCGCTCATGTGTATAAAGGAGTCTTGAAATTCATTTATATACAAATAATAATGAGATTCAGATATATTTTCTTTGTCTCTCTTAAATTGCACCTGTTAGTTTGAGAATACAACAAAAAAGTGATAAAAAAAATGAGTGACTAAGGTGGAGAGAAAGTTTAAATTTGTAAATGAAATTTAAAGAAAAAAATTAACTATTGCCAAAAAATTGCAAAATTAATGAAATGCTAAAACAAAATGGGTGCAACATGAGAGTGACTGAAAATATTAGTGACTAATCTCATATTTGCTTGATTTCCATTACCATTATGATTCAACTGTTCAAGAATAGGTTAATTTGAACACAAATTGTCATGAGTGACAATACGTATGAGATATCGTCTCTAATTGAATGGGTCGGCCCATTATATTTAAAAAAATGAATAATATAGTGTAACACTGTGATTGCATGCTTACTCGGTAGGGCTATAGGATACATCAATTAAGCATTTATGATACGTCAAGCAGGCGTTTATAGTATGTTACGTAGATGTTTTTGGCTTGCTAAAGTTGTAATGGGTGTTTTAGATTGCCTGGTTCTTGTAAACCTCAAGCAATTAGCTACTTGATATACCTCAAACTACCTTATTGACATATCTCAAACAACTACTTAACATACAACAAATACCTTTTTTACATACTCAAACTCATACTTAATATGCCTTTAAAACTTAAAAATCCCAAATACCTGCTTGGTATTCCCAAATACTACTTGGTGTATTCAAATACGTATCTGACATACCTTAAAAACTTACGGTATATACCCTATATATCTAATTAGTGTATCCAAAAAAGCTTCAATTGGTATACCTTAATTAAACACCTACTTAGGACATGAAAAATGAAAAAGAAAAACTGCAACTTATCCTTCCAATTGTGGCGACTCGTCGCTTATATTTTGGACTGTTTTGGCTCATTTTCTCCATCATGCTAGGGGTCTTAGGCTATTTCTCCAAGCCTTCACCCTCTTATAACTCCGTATACTAGTAAAAAGCTTCAATTCCGCCTCGTATATCATAAAACTACAAAATGAACACAAGAGACAAAAATTGCAACAATTCAATACTATAATTCCTTAACACCTCTAAAAACTTCATGTAAGGAGTGTAAAGATAGCACGGATAAGCGCAAATAATTGCACTTATCACAACCCTAAATACCTACTTGGTATATCCAAAAACCTATTTGGTTTTTCTCAAACCCCTACTTAATATACCTCAAACTCTTACTTGACAGCCCCAAATACCTACTAATATACCTCAAATAATTCTTACATGATATACCCCAAATACTACTTCATATATATCAAATTTGTACTCGTTATACCCTAAATTCCTACCATTGTAAAGTTTAATTAATTAGCGTTTAGTTAATTCCTACATGGTATACCCCAAATACTACTTCATATAAATGGCCAAGTTGGTTTATTATTTGTTGTTTGCCATAAAAATATTCGCATATGTTTTTACAAACTTTTTCATATATAGGTAGGTCGAATTAACAGGTTACAAAGTTGGACTAAAAGGTTATGAGATAAATTTTTGAAAATGAATTGGGACACGTCAAGTCTAAATGGACTTTAACCCACTCCGATCCAATTATTAAATTCGCCTCGCCCCGAGCCAAGCTATTAAAATTTTAGACCCCCACCCGATTAATAGCTCTACTCCTTAACATTCAAAACTTAGAGTATCTTATTGTTTTCAGGTAGTCTAAGCGTATTGAACAAATTATTCGATCAGAAATATTCAGTATTTGACTTTGAAACTTGATATTTGATCCAATTTTAAAAATTAAATAATTTAGATTGGAAATCTAGTTTTAAAATCAGATACTGGATTTAAATTTGGATAGAGTACTTTTTTGCAAAATTGATTTCCAATTTTTAATTAAGGCTTTTTTTAGATTTTAAAATATAAAACTCTAAAAAGTAAAAAGGAAAAAAAAACCTAAAGTATTCCCAAGCATTGTTAGAGTACGCCTTTGAGTTTTATTCATAAAAATGCTATATATAATATTTACAATTATAAACTACAATTACATTGCATAATTTATTTATTGTTTTTATTGATTGAGGCTGTGAACATTCAATCTAATTGTGAATATGATTTATTTTTCAAACTATAAATATTGATTTTGATTAATTAAAGAAAGAAATAGAAGTATGGGCAAAAATATATATGTGTACAAAAGTGCAAATTAAAAAATTAGAAAATAAGAAAAAAGGGTTATTTGGTATCCAATCTAGAGTATATCAGATATCAAAAATTTGAATTCGATTTATGTAAATTAAAACCCGATTACAATTTTTTCTGTGCTGAAAATCAAATATTTGGATAAAATATGATTTGGTATCCAATTTTATACACCTCTAACGTAAATAGTTATTGCACTACACCTTTGAAAATCGAATATTTGGATTAAATATGATTTGGTATCCGGTGATTAAATTTTGGTTCTCCCAAATTACTAAAAATTCCATTCATATTCTTCTTGACGTACGGTAGGCAATTCTCCAAACCTTTAAATATAAAATAAGTAACTTTTTAAAAATCCTTTTATTCTCATCGTAAGTTATATTTTGATTAATTTAGTTTACTCCAAAATAAAAACTTACCACGAAAACTTTGCACAATGAGTTGGGTAATGAGCATTTAGTACACGTCACGTGAAAAGCATAACGTCTTTATGAATGGTGAGTTGGTGCCTTGGTGGTGATGAAAAGCATGGGACTAGGGAGCAAGAGAAAAGTCAATATCAATATTAAAAAAAAAAATAGTTTATCAATATTAATTAGTATAGAAAAGAAAAAAAATTATCTTAAATAAAATTGTTGAAAGGAGGTCTTTAATCCACTTAGATATAAATCCAAATATATTCATAGAGGAAAAAGTTTTTTAAAGACTTGGTCTACAGTACTATAGATTATAGTGTAACACTAATTTTAAGAGCAACAAATGTTTTTTCATTATTAGACGGACAATAAAGTATAATCATTGAAAAATATTTGTTTTTTAAGATGAATGCACATTAAAATAGACTAAACTAAGTTCATACTTTCTTTGTTTCTTTGTACTTGCTACGTTTAACTTTTTACGCAATTCAATGTATTATTTGGTTATTTATATATATTGAATTATGCACATTTATAAATTATAAAAATTTAATATTATGAAAGTATGCGATTAAATGATTCAAATAAGATTCCACTTGATTTTTATTTTCCTTATCCATTAATAAAATAAGATTAAATAATAAATAGTGTCGATAACCATAATTTGGTAAGTATATGCTTCCTCCGTTCCGAAATACTTGCTACATTTTGTTTTTGGGTACTATTCATCGTTTAAGCTTATTTTATATATTGCGGCTAATATGTAAGTAATACTATTTTCAAGTGGGATCTTGTTTGAATCGTCTAATCGCATACTTTCATAATATAAACTTTTTATAATTTTTAAATATGTATAATTCGACATATAAATGTGTATAATTTGACATATAAATGAACAAAATAGTACATTGGATTGCGTAAAAAAGTTAAATGTAGCAAGTATTATGGAACGAAGGAAGTATAACAAAGAAAATATACTTCCTCCGTTCCATAATACTCGCTACATTTTCCATTTTGGGAAATTTCATATTACTTGCTACATTTCCTTTTTTAGTAAAAAATCAATCATTTAAAGTTATACCTACTCCTATTTTTATCCTACTCTATATCTAATTACTCCTATTTTTCTTTTTTATTTTTCAACAAATAATATTAAAAAATTCTAAAAAAACAACTTTCCACCTACTGCTCATCATTGCACAGTAACTTTTTAATCTTTGTGCCCATGCAATGATAGCAAGTAAATCAGAATGGAGGAAGTAGGATTTTTGTCTATAAATGAATATTTATTGTCAAGAAACTAACTCAACGCTTAAGCTGATGATTGAAGCCCCATAATTTATTATATACACTGACATTCATTTTATGCGTTATAAAATATCAACAAGTGGCTATTTGGAGGTTATTTTTTCATTTAAAAAAATAGTAGAAGAAAGAGGCGGCAAAGTTGATTACAACTCTTCCACTAGTAGTCGAACAATTACAGCAATCCATTTTTTTTTGTTTAACTTTAGGAATAGACAATTACTCCTACTAGATTACGCACCACAAAATATGAGTAAATAAATACCCTGTAAACCTTGGACATCACCACGTGTGTTAGTATTATCCATCAATTCCAGCTTTTATGGGGCCCACATAAAATATCTTCAACATATCTAATTCCTACTAATATCTTTTGCATTGTTGGATCCCTATCTCTTTTTCCAACCAAAAATATCTAAATTCAAACCTCAATAGAATAAACAACTAGTACTTATATATTCAAAAAAAAAAAAAAAAAAACTAGTACTTAGTTAACTATTTCTAGTCCATTCTCCTCAATGTACCTAATTTTTTATTTTCATAATTATAATAAATTTCTCTCATTTTTTTTATTTTTGCATATAACCCTATAACTTCAAACTTTTACATATCATATTATTTTTATTTTTAAATAGAAAAATTTAATTTTAAAAATTCCACCTTTTGCTCGTTGTCTTTAAAAATTCATCTTTCGATTATTTTTTAAAAATCTGACATTTATACTGCGTTGTCTTTTAAAGTATTGACTTCATTAAGTTAATTACAAAATTCAGCAGTAAACAAATTAAAAATCAAAAGGTCGGATTTTTAAAATAAAATGCAGTATAAAGGTCGGATTTTTTTTATAAAAAATCGAAAGGTGGAATTTTTAAAAGACAACGAGTAAAAAGTTTAAATTTTCCTTTTGAATATGTCAGTAGTTTAATTCATTATAATCAAATTGTTTTAATCTTTGTGTTAAAATCAACTAGGACTAAAGTTTGACTTTTTAGAATTAATTTTTATAAAAAAAATTTATAAAAAGATAATATAATGAAAAGATTAATTAAGGCGAATCAAACAAAATTCCATTTGACCATGATGTTCATTCAAAATAAAATTATAAAATAAGATTTTTTTAATAAATATTATAAACTATTCAAGTGTAGTTAAAAAAACAAAGAAAGTACATTATAATAAAATAAATGAAAAGAAAATAAAATATTCAAAATGCTATGAACCAACCACTAAATAAAAAATAGTAAGAAAAAACAAGGGACCAATGACTTCTTCCTTTTTGATTATGCCCTACAAAAATATTCTCGAAAAATATTTAATCAACAATTTCTGACGTGGCTAATTTGGGCCATAGAAAGATTTTAGATATTTTTGTTGCCTTCCCAAAAGATGTTTTAATGAAGATGAGTCGGCTTACTTCTACTTTTTCTATACATAATCTCAGCCCTTCATTTAAACATTAATCTATATAAAATCTATTGGCTATCTTAGATATTTTTGACTATATACACTTACAAGAAACTTTTTTCTGGTAAACATTAGGACATAACCAAACTTAACAGAAATCTCTATTTAGCCACATTTTTTTCACAAGAAAACAAAAAAAAGGTGAAATTTTGGTGGGTTTTCTTAAGGGTTTGTTTGGGTGATCTTAGAAGGGAAAGTTTTAATGGGGGAAGTTGTGGTAAGTAGTGAAGAAGTAATTGAAATTATGGATATTGAAAAAGAAATTGTTGAGAAGAAGAAGGATGAGTCTAAAAAAGAAGGTTCTAGTTCTTTACTTAAAAGGGAAAGTTTTTTACCAAGAATTGGTATGAGGATTTTGTTGGTTGAAGCTGATGATTCTACTAGGCAAATTATTGGTGCCCTTCTTAGAAAATGCAGTTATAAAGGTAGTTTTTTTAGTTTAATTGTATGTTTTGGTTATTTATGTTGTTTTTCAGGCCGTTAATCCACACTTTTAGTCCAAAAGACTGTCGTATAAAAGGGTATTTGGAATTGAATAATGAATCTGAATTTTAGATGGGTTTTTGTTTTTGGGTGTAAAAAAGGTTTAGACTTTTTGCAAGATGGGATATTTTTTTGGTATAATAATTAATTTAATTTTTGTTTTATATGGTTATAATCTGTTTTTATGAGTTGGGTTAAGGGGGAAATTAGAAAATTCTATATTTGTAAGCATTTGTGATTGTTCCTTTACTGTTTAAATTGAATTTTTGAGTGGTTGAATGAGTAATTTCTATTGAATTATTTATGGGTTTTGTTTATTCATTTCTACTGAATTCTGATGGATGCTCTTTAGATTAGATATACAGAGTACAGACTGCTTGTTTGTTGTAAGATTCATAATTGTTAATGGTTAATTTATCAATTATTGATATATTTGATAAATCTCGAGCCGAGTAACTCCTTGACCGCATCCTCTTTATGGGTATGAGTTGCCGCCTTCTTCCCTCTGCGGATCTTGATTATAGTTTCTAGGTACAATGATGATGATGATAAATTGACTTTTCTATGTTAGATTTTAATAATTTGATTAAAGTACCGTCTAAAAAGATACTATTAGATCTTTCCAAAGTCCTGCAAAGTTCATCTAGATTAGTGAATGATCTTCAAGCTTTTGATATCTCTGACATGTTCAAGTACTTTCTGAGGCATAACTGATAACTTGACATGAAATTTCTTTGTGTTACCGTTGAAACTGATATATTGGTTCATGTACGCAACCTTAATCTTTTGCGATTATATCTTACTCGTACAAGTACTTGTGTCACACATGATTATGTGTCAGATTAGGATATTTCCATATTTTATGCAAAACGAAGTTTTAACCGACTTGTATCAAGGATCCAACACAAGTACTCGAGCTAGAAAATCATTAAGCATCGAATTATTAGGCTTTCATGGTTGTTGTGTTTTCGACTGTACAAGGATCATATCAATTATCGATACTTAAACTAATGTGATATGCTATTCTCTTTGCAGTTGCATCCGTTGCTGATGGTCTGAAGGCATGGGAGTTATTGAAGACGAGACCTCATAACATAGATCTCATATTGACAGAAACCGAGTTGCCATCAATTTCGGGATATGCTCTACTCACCTTAATCATGGAACACGAGATCTGCAAGAACACCCCGGTTATAAGTACGACATAATTCATTAATGTGTATATAGAACTACGATTTTGTGTCGATTTTTGTTAGACACTTATATGTTATTGTTGTGCAGTGATGTCTTCGCACGACACAGTAAGCATGGTCTATAAATGCATGATGAGAGGAGCAGCAGACTTTTTGATTAAGCCTGTTAGGATAAATGAGCTCAAGAATTTGTGGCAGCATGTTTGGAGAAGGAAATTTGTAAGTGTATTTCTTGCACTTTTCCGAAGTTTTCTCTTGGCGTTTCATTTTGAGCGTTCTTTAATTGTCGTCTATGATGTTGCAGCAGTTGAGCGTAGAAGTTAGCCCAGAAAATGCGAGTGTGGCACAGGAAAAGCTCGAAGTGACTGCAGAAAACAATGCGCAAAGTGATCATTCAAGCAGTTCGAAAACTCGTGTTCAAGGACAAGATCTAAGTAGAAAAGGAAGTGATGCACAGGTCAGAAACTTTTGCATCTTGAATCTTAGTAATCCATAGATGACAACCTTTAAACTCTGAAAACCGAAATGCTGAGAACATGAGAATCTATAGTTGTTGATGAGAATCAATTCAACCAAAAATTTATTATATACTCTATCACGTTAGCTCTGATATCATGTTTTGAGTAGTTGTTCATAGTCTCATAAATGACAACCTTTAAAATCTAAAAACCGAAATACTGAGAAGATGAATGATCTTGGACATTTACTCGACTTTTAGACGCTACTAATCAAATTCTAGTGATATCTAAATGGTAGGAGAATCTACAGGCGTTAAGAACCAACTCAACCAAAAACTTAAGTTGATGGTCTGAATTCGAGGATGAATTATATACTCTATCACGTCAACTCTGATACCATGTCAGGGAGTCAACTCAACCAAAAACTTCAACTGATGATTGTAGCTTCAGGATATATTACTAGGAAATTCTCTACAACGAATGTTCAAAACTTGTAATTTAACTTTAGTCATGATGGGAATGCTTGTTCTCTGTTAAGAATGATAGGGATGCTCATGGATTAAGGGGATCCCTTACAGTTTAAGTTGGCTACTTGAGGTTTATATAGAGACTGCATGTTTGCTGTCTCTTGCAGAGCTCCTGCGGAAAGCTAGATTTGGAAGCCGAGAGCACTGACATGGTCGAAGTAGTAGATTATTCACAACCGAAGCAAGGAGTTTCTCCTTCTTCGGAATTGATGATACAAGAACAAGGCAATTTTGGCAACTCGAGCCAAAATTTACTTACACCCGAGAGTGCTGTTGCAGGTATTGATTTTCGGTAAATGAACTTTCGTTCTCCAAACGTATCATGTCATAACATTGTTCAACTAATGTCATCTTCCCTCGTGTTTTGTTGTAGGATCGGATACTGCTGCGTGCAATAGTAATAATCCTTATAATCAAGATCAAAAGGAAGAACAAGAACGTGGTGAGGAGAACGAGAATCATCGATATGTAGAAGCAAATGAAAGTAGGGATGCTCCAACGAGCTCGTTTAGAGAAGCCATCGACTTGATAGGCGCTCTAGATAACCACTCAAGACATAATACATGCTCAAATGATGAAGTAAAAAGATCAGAACCCTCACAACAACTTGATCTTACATTAAGGAGATTTCTTCCCGGTGTACTCGATAATAAGACTATCAATGAAAATCAAACACTAAATCATTCCAATGCATCAGCTTTTACACGGTGAGTTTGATCTCGGGCATACACTTAACCAATTTAATTATGTTTGAATGATTTTCTGACATATTTTTCGTTGTTTTAGGTATATAAACAAGGCATTGCATAATCCGAATTCTGGTCCTAGCGACAAATATGTCCATTCGAGTGATCATTTGTCTGATAATGTGCCTTCGTATGATAAAAGGGTGATAACCCACCAAACGGAGCTGTCGAAAGAAGTTGAGAATGAATACAGAAACGCTTCACAAAAGCTATTTCCGATCCCACTTCCAGTTCGAGGGGTAAGAGTAGACGTGTGTCCTATAAGGTGCACACGATCTCCTTCACCAAGCCCGAGTTCTGCCAACCAGCAAATGAATTCTTACCATCAATTCAGCATCGATGCGATGAACAGAAGACAACATTACAACCCTTTTGAACCAAGTACAAGATTTTCCACTAATCAACAGGTGAACATACAGGATCATAATCTCGAATTATTAGAAGAGCGGAATCATTTTTCTTGTGCTGCTGATCAGAGTGCTAGTAGCTCGTTACACAACGACACAGCAGGGAACGATCCAAGTCAAGTTACTCATGAACTGAATCGACAAAGGTCTTTACAAAGGGAAGCTGCCCTTAATAAGTTTCGCCTTAAGAGAAAGGAAAGATGCTATGACAAAAAGGTAAGAACAAGTTTCGTTGTCTAAAAAAGAGGATGTAAAAGTATCACAATTCGCAATTTGCTTAAATTTGCCCAAGATAGCACAATATCGACCACAATTTGCTTTTGTTTTTTATTTATTAATTTTCGATTCGCGAAAGAGATTAGCGAAACATGTGACATGAAAAGTACGTTTCTTTGTAGCTTTTCTAATTCAATATGTTTCTTGACAGGTTCGGTATGAGAGTAGGAAAAAGCTCGCAGAGCAACGACCTCGTGTAAAAGGACAATTTGTCCGGCAAGTGCCACCAGATCCACCACCACAGAATTCCGACCATTTTAGTAGAAATGCTACTGTCACTTAACCAGGAATGACATTAATTGGTTTTTTTTTTATGTATAGTATATAAATAAAAGTATTTCTATAGAGACTAGTATGAGATTTTGTATCTATTTATATGTACTATAGTACATGTAATAATATACTGGTTTCAATCCGGATTTTTTCAGGGATCATGGTGGTGAGACTTAACTAAGAGTATACTATACATGTTTAAATAACATGGTTACTTCTATGAAACATTTCTCTCCCTCCCCGCGCCTGTCCCCAGGCCCCAAACGTTACCATTACGTTGATATAAAAGCTATTATTAGAGTATATAACATATTTCACGGCCACAACCATCAGCTTAAGCTTTTGATTGAGTTGATTACTTGACATGGTATCAGAGCCAACTTAAGAAGAAATCATTGATTCGAATCTCAACCTCCCCTAATATTTAGCACTAGGTATAAGGAGAGCTAATGCTTCTATTAAGGAACCAACTCAACCAAAAGCTTAAGCTGATGGTTGAGGCCTCATGATATGTTATATACTCTAACACACCCCCTCACACGAGAGCCCTTTGGGCTAGAAGTGTGGATGCAGCACATGCCCTCCTCATAAATGGCGCTAAATATTCCACTTTAAATGAGGGGTGGTTGAGATTCGAACCTGTGACCTCTTGTCGCCCTGGCTTCTGATACCATGTCAAGGAACCAACTCAACTAAAAGCTTAAGCTGATGGTTGAGGTCCCAGGATATGTTATATACTCTAACAGCTGCATCGATACTTCTAGCTCAAAAGGCTCTCATGTGATGGGGTGCGTTAGAGTATATAACGTATCGGGGGGCCAACCATCTGCTTAAGTTTTTTGTTGAGTTGGTTCCTTGACAGCTTTGACTTGATTACTCGGGTTCATATATGTCGAACCATTGCAATAACTTCAGGTCTCCCACCTACCTCTACTAAGGAAAACTTCCATATGGCTGAGCTACAAGAAGGCCATTCCAAGACAGGCTTGTAAGAATATCAATCCCATTTAAAACCAACCCAACAAAGTAAGAATAGTGATCCATTTGCTAGTGAGAATTGAATGGGAAACAATGTATTCAATGATGTTAGTGACAATTGAGAAGTGACCACCACATATTATTGCATTTAGCATTCAACAATTCTGGCAGGGATTTTTCTTTTGACATTTCAAACAAACCCCACCAATCTGGATTATAACTTTGATTGGAGAGGGTAGCATGTGATTTTTCAAGATTTAAAACTTATAGGAGTATTTCAGTTGTCATGTTTGTTTAATAATCAACCTCTTGAATAGTTTAATAGATTTAATAGTGCTTGAGCAATGCATTGATTTATTATCTGGTTTGGTAGTTGGTACTTGATAGAATTTAGAAAATGGGTCTGGATAATTGAAACAAGGAGGAGAAGAAATAGTCCACTCATAAGCCCAAAGAAGGTTCACTACTAAAACCAATTGGTGATAGTAGGAGTTACTCCTTGAGTATATAAAGTGATGCATACTCTTCTCTTTCTCCGATGCGTGACAAGGGTAACACATTGGCACTTTAACACTAAATTGTGGTAACGAGAATGACTTTTACGACCTGTTTGGTAATTGGCACTAATTGGTGGGTTTGAGTATGATTTGTTGTATAAATTTTCATGATATGTATCATGTTATTCTCATGGTAATTAAATTTTAATCATATTCATAATTCTTCAAATTAAACCCAAATAATACCTCATTTCAAATGTTGATGCAATATTGGAATGAAAATTTGTGATGAAAACGCAATATGATTAAAATTAAAAACAAGAAAGACCATTAAACATATCAAGTAATTTTCTCCAAAATTACCCTAACTTTTCATTACATTCTTCTTATTAAACACCAACAACCAAACAAAACATATGTGAAAGTTTGTTTATACAAAAAACTGACATAGTAATTAGGCATTTATTGGTGAGACTCTTGTATGTATCAAATAAATAACTTCGTAAAGTATGTTATTATGGATATACCTTAGTACAAATATTTTTTTTGGATAAATAGACGTTAATAATATACCTAACTTTGCTTCTTTGTTGTTGGGGACATTCCCTTTAAAATTTTAACCGGTTATAACCTGTAATTGACAACTTTTTACCCACTGTTTCCCACTTTCCTCCTTATTAATAAAATTCACCTAACCCCAATTACACTTTTCAACCCATTTCTCTGCAAATTCTCCATCCTCAACCTTGGTTGAATTCGAAGGGTCAATGAGGAAGAAGAGTCGCAGGTCTTCGTCATCAATGGTAAGTTTCTCCATCATCATATGTAATTTCGTTTTCTTTACTGTTTTGATTGAATAAAAATGGTTAATTGACTTCCTTTTTTTTTTTAATTTTTAGGGTTCTTCGTTTGGTTTTGACCATTTTCTTTTGATGGTGGGTTGGTAAGGATAGTTGATGATACTACAGTACTTGAAATGGCACAAATTGGGTTCAAGCATAGAGGTATTGAATTGTATGTTGTAAGGGTGGAAGATACTGAACAATTAGAGTGGGAGCTTAGGGAAGGGGTAAAGTAATTACACTAGCTAATTGCCAAATTGATTTGAAGATGTAGGTACAGCTATGGTGGTTCATAAGGATGAAGGGCAGCAATGGTGGATGTGATAAGGTTGAAGATGAACTGAATTTAAAAGGGGAAAAAAGATAAAAAGGATAATGAATGCAACAACTCTAATACTACCGGTTATAACCGGTCAAAATTTTAAAGGGTATGCCCCCAGCAACAAAGAAGCAAAGTTAGGAATATTAGAAAATATACGAAAGTTGGAATTGTTTTGGGCGGATCAAGCAAAGTTTGGATTATTAATGTCCATTGATCCTTTTTTTTTTTGGAAATGAAAAAAACATAAAGGCTAATACAACAACAAAAAAAAAAAAAACCATCAAAATAAACATAAAAAAAACCATCAAAATAAACATACTCTTAATATAAGCTCAACGTTTGGGGTGCCAAATAAAATAGTTTCCTACTTTAATCTGGTTTTAACAAATTCAAATGAGAGCTTTTTGTTTTGTTTTGATTTTAGTGTTAAATCAAACTAAATCGCACAATATGTGGCCTTAATTGAATGAACAAAGTGCAAATGGTCCTATGAACAAGAATAACCATTTAACTTGTCAGGGGGTTTTTCTACTAAAATTACCCCATCTTTTCATTATAATTCCCACCATTTAATTCCTACTGCCAAACAAAACGTTAAAATTTGTTTAATAATGATTTCTTACTCATTTTGGCTGACTAATGTCATGAATGGGGTTACCCTTGCCTTATACTTATTTAGTATTTTTTATTATATGGTAGGTTGAGAAAAGTAAAAAAGTAAATGAAAATCAAATTAATAACTTTTTTTGAACAATGATACTTACTTTCCTAACGAGACAACACCTGATTCTGAAGTAGCCTATAAATTACTTGCCTAACAAAATTGGAAAACATTGTTTCCATTTCAAACCACAATGGTAACATCAAAGACCAATTGATCTCCATAAAAAATAGTGTATCCTTTTAGCATTGACTAAACTTCCCATAGTTCAACTCTTGTAGTATGAACTAATATACAAAGTTTCTAAGGTTCTACCCCTTACTATAAGTTAGAAATTTTCTTAGGCATTTATTCCCACCAACTAAATTCATTGACCACAAAGAAAAACACAACTCCAACATCTATAAATACTCATTCATCCTTACCACTACTTCCATATTCCCAAACCAAACATGGCATCCAAAATTGCACCAATTTCATTCCTATTTTCTCTCTTATTATTCTTTTCCTCATTCACCTCCTCATATGGCTCCCAAATAGCCATATATTGGGGCCAAAACGGCGACGAAGGAACCTTATCCGACACATGTAACTCCGGAAACTATGGAATCATAATCCTAGCTTTCCTAGCCACTTTTGGCAATGGGCAAGCCCCAACACTAAACCTAGCAGGGCATTGTGACCCTGCCACAAACTGCAACACTCTAAGCACTGACATCAAAACCTGCCAACAATCAGGCATTAAAGTCCTCCTTTCTTTAGGCGGCGGTGCCGGAGGCTACTCACTCTCTTCAACCGATGAAGCAAACCAACTCGCTGATCACATCTGGAACAACTATCTAGGGGGTCAGTCTAGCACCCGACCCCTTGGAGACGCGGTTTTAGATGGTGTCGATTTTGATATTGAGACTAATGACAACAGATTTTGGGATGATCTAGCAAGAGCCTTAAGTAGTCATAATAATGGTCAGAAATCAGTGTACTTATCAGCTGCTCCTCAGTGTCCTTTCCCTGATGCTAGTTTAGACAATGCTATAAATACAGGGCTATTTGACTATGTTTGGGTACAATTCTACAATAACCCACCTTGCCAATATGATAATAATGCTGATAATTTGTTAAGTGCGTGGAATCAATGGGCGTCTATTCAGGCAGGTCAGGTGTTTCTCGGACTGCCTGCGTCTACTGATGCAGCCAATAGCGGATTTATTCCGGTTGATGCGCTTACGTCTCAAGTTCTGCCCACAATTAAGGGGTCGGCGAAATATGGAGGTGTTATGTTGTGGTCGAAGGCGTATGATAATGGGTATAGCAGTGCTATCAAAAGCAGTATTTGATCTGAAAAATTGGCTTGTGTTTCTAAAGATATAGGTAAAAGAACAAATAAGTTATGAAAGATACATTATAAGAGGCTTTCATTTTAATACACATACAAAATCTCAAATTTTATACTCCTTCGTATACTTGATATAGTAGTCCCATCTACTACTTTTGGTTACTATTTAGTTATCAGTTTTAATTTGTATTTTATTTTTAATCTATAAGTTGAAATATATTGAAGTGGGATCTTGATTATTCGTCTCAGTGTAATAATTGTCAATATCAACTTATTCGAATTTTTAATTATGCATGATTAAGAATATTAATGGTTAAATATATTCTTTCGATAAAGATAAAAAATAAATAATTTAATTATGCATAATTAGAGCTGATAGCTGCTAATCTATTATTGTATGCATATTCTTTTGAAACAAGCTTTCCATTAGTTTACTATATCATACTTATATATTCTGTTAAAATTGTAGCATTACTTAAATCTGTATGAGAACTTTTAAAATTAAATATTGCAATTCTAATGAAACAGATCGTGTGTTAGTATCCATAAACAAAGAATTTTGCTTGAGGTCGTCTAGCTCATTGTGAGACAGAGAGATGACAATGGATCAAGATCCAAAGTTAAACTATATTTAGGCTAATAATGAAAGGTCTCACATGAAAATTCTTACATGAAAATTTGTGACATAAGAAGTATACAGCTAGTCTCCTGAGAAACCGTCTCTCGACGTCTCTCAAGCCAAGTCCATCAAAACTTATTTTCTACTCTTACTTAGATGGTCTCTCAAAGAGACTGTCTCTTACAAGAATTTGTGTAAGAAGTATTATTTCTCCTCAAACAATCAAATTGTACAACAATGTACAAAAACAATTTGAGAAAATAACAGAAGGGGGTCCTAGGCCCAAACTGATGCATAAACATTAAACCTAAAAGAGCCCAATGAACCAACAAAGGATAAGAGGAGGAAATGGTATACATTCACTAAACCTAGGGCCCAATCACAAGCCCTAAGATGGAAAATTTCCAAAAATAATACACAATTTTTCGAACAATTCGTCTTGTACGAGACCGTCTCATTATCATGAAATAAGTTTAGATCATTTAAAATTGTAATAATCACTTTAAAAGACTAAATATTAATGAAATAGCTAAAATAGAGATAATCTCACCATAAACTTCTCATTTAAGATTTTTCCTTTTCGGAAATAAGCAAATATGACCATCACATTAGTTTGCACAATGTAACAAATTAAAAGAAATTGTTAAAATTGCGATTCTAATCTACGATTTTACGATTTTACGATCTATAAACAATCGAGCGATTTGAATCGTAGGTAGAATCTTAAAGTTGTAGAATTTTACGATTCTAGTTGGAATAAAATTGTTAGAATTAGAATCATAACACGATTCTACGATTTAACGATTCGATACTACTAATTTAGAATGAATTATTTTTAATTTTTCTTATGTACCATCTTTTATTAATCTCTTTCACATATACACATAAATTCAAATTTTCCATCATGAAAACTTTTATAAAACAAATTTCTTAATCGGTATGAAGATTTAAACTAATTATTAAAAAGTTTTTGTTATATTCTTAAAAATAATGTCAAAGAAACTTTAATTCATAAATTTAAGCTTTTGAATAGGATAATAATGATAAGAAACTAGATAATTTTAATATATTTACGTTTATTTGTAGAATCGTATGATTCTACGATTCGATTCTACCTCTCTAAACAATTTTAAGTAGAGACGCAATTTTAACAACTTTGTGTAAATTCATCGTATATTTTACTTATACTTCTATATAAGTCTCGGTAATTAAATTCTACTATCTCCTATTTTGATTAAATGTCTTATTTGAATGGAAAAATTACCGTGAATAATACAACATTTTGTTAATTTTCCTCCAATAATACTAATTATTGATTAACCATGAATAATACCATAAAGGAGGACATTTTCTTAGAATAATTCCAACTTTTGTTTATTAACTAATTTACCAATTTTCTGTCGTCTTATAATCACATATTGTTTGATTTTTAACATGTTAAAGATTTTCTAGGAAAACACCACTTTAAGTTCGTATTATTCATGGTCAATCAATAGTTGGTATTATTGTGGGGAAATTAACAAAAGATTGAATTATTTACGGTAATTTTTCCTATTTGAATTTGTACATTTTTCTTGATGATGCCCAATTTCTAGCTTTTATGTCTTTGATTGTGTATAATTAAAATTTATTAAAATTAAAATATTTATAAAATTCACAATGAGACGATTAGTAGTTAAAAAAAACAAATTAAGAATGAATGATGAATAAGAGATAAATTAAAAATAATTAGTAAATAATGTTAAAAAAACAGATGAGACGTTCAAATTAGGATAGAAATGAAAAGATCTTCTAAACATGGTGTGCTTAGGCTGTCTCATAGTAATTGACGTAATTCCTCCCTTATAAATTATCCCAATTCTTAAACATCGCCACCTTTTCATTTTATCGCCATCCCTTTTTTTTAATAAAATTACTAAAATGCCCTTAAATTCAATTTTAATTATAAAATCAACCATTATTATTTCTAAACTAAATTTCTTAATAATAATTAAATTAAAATAAAAATATAAATTTTAGTAAAGAAAATAATTTTTAAAATCGAAAAATAAACCTGATCACACATTTTGTATTGAAATTTGATACATAATCACTTCTTTGGCCGAAACTTTTGATACGAAAATCACATTACTGCAATATTTGTAGCATTAGAATCTAGACTTCAAGATCCTTCCAATGATATATTATATGCCCAATTCCGATAACCGAGCGAGAAATGACGATTGTTTAAAGTTTATTTGTGCTGAAATTTGATACATGTTCATTCTTTTGGTCATAACATTTTATAAAAAAATCGTATTAGGGCAAGGTTTGCGGCATTGGAAACTAGACTTCAAGAGCTTTCCAACGACATATTATATGCCCAATTCTGACAATCGAACGCGAAATGCCAATTGTTTAAAGTTTGCAGTAATTTCTAACGAAGAACAGGCACACTCGCACAAAATGTGCGAGTTGACCATGGTTAACTCGCGCAAAACGTGCAAACTTTAAATGATTGTCATTTCTCGCTCGATTGTCAGAATTGGGCATATAATATGTCTTTGGAAAGCTCTTAAAGTCTAGTTTTCAATGCCGCAAACCTTGCACTAATACGATTTTTTATAAAAAGTTATGACCAAAAGAATGAACATGTATCAAATTTTAGCACAAATAAACTTCAAACGAACGTCATTTCTCGCTCGGTTATCAGAATTGGACATATAATATATCATTGGAAAGATCTTGAAGTCTAGGTTATAATGCCGCCAATATTACAATTATATGATTTTTCTATTTAAAGTTATAGCCATTAGAGTGAATATGTCTCAAATTTTAACACAATCATATTGATTCTGCAATCATATTGATGCTCATTTTCGTTGGCCATTGTAATTCAATTTTTAGTTTTAGCTTGTTTTAGTTCAATGAGTGTTCGGTGAAAGTTTTCAAAGAAATGTTAGAGATTGAAAGTTTGAAAAGTAATCAGGGGCAAATTTGAAATTTCAATATATAAAGGGTGGCGATAAAATGAAAAGGGTGGCGAAGTTTAATAATGTCCATTTCTATTTCCTCCATCTGTCACTCTTATTTTGTGCTATTTTTTATTTTTCACATAATAATCATTTAAAGTAAAAAGTACGACTTGATTTTTATCAATCAATGCAATTTGAATAAGTGTAAATGTATAGTAGGCTATGACTTTTTTGTGTCTAATTATTTCTGATTTGTGAACAAATATAAATTACAATTTTGCTAGAAATAATTGTTCCAATTTAAATTTCTTTGTCGAATAATAACAATTTGACATTTTTAAAGTTTTTATACCCTATTTATTTATGACAATCAGACATAAATTGACAAGTTAAATGTTAAAGCTTTTTATATGCCCTATTTTCAGTTATATATTCGTCTTTTTAACCCATTTAATATAATGTCAAGATCTGCCACTATACATAATGTCTTTTTAAAAGTATTTAAAAATTAATTGGTTATTGTTTCCTTGCTCTAATGTTCATAAATGGTTAGTGTTTTATTTTATTACATTGTAGATTGAGGAAAGGAGAAAACTAGGGGAAAATCGAGTCAATGACATTTAAAAAGTGGTATATACTCTCTAGCAGAGACAATACTCAATTTGTCAGTTGTTATTTATTACTAGCCTAACAAAATTGGAAAACTTTGTTTCCATTTCAAATCAGAGTGCGCATATTTCAAACCCAAATTTGATTCATGTCCAATCCCTAACAACAGTTAACAACAAAGATTAATTCTACATAAAAATAGTATATCCTTAATTCAATTCTTGTAGTATGAACTAATATATAAAGTTGCTAAGGTTCTACCCCTTACTATAAGTTAGAGATTTTCCAAGGCATTTATTTCCACCAACTAAATTCAATGCAAATTCTTACTTGAAAATGTCTATACAATAAATGTCTCAAATTTTGGAGCTGACCTAATTTATAAATTAAAAGAAAAACTAATTAGTGTTTTATAAGTTAAAAGGGAGATATGGGTTAGGCTCTTGAAAGACGTCTATACTATAGACGGTCTCTCAAGAGAAATTTAGACACAAATTTCTATACGAGGTCATCTTGTATGAGACCGTCTCACTGTAAAATAAGTTTATATTTTTTTCTAATTGATCACTTTAAAAAACTAAATATACATGATCCAAACCCAATAGAGATAATATCACCAAACCATGTCATTTAAGAATTTGTGTTAAAAAATAAATATTGTTAAAAAATAGTGTTAAAATACAAACTAAAAATGATTCATAAATAGTGTTAAAAAACAAATGGAACATTTAGTTAGAATGGAAGATGACACTTCCTTGGTTCTAAAATAGTGGCAACGTTAAACTTTTCCCGCAGTCCAATGCACGAATTCAGTCCTTAATATCTCTAATTATGCATGTTAAAAAATTATAAAAATTTGATATTGATAATCTCTGCATTGAGACGAATCAGATAAAATCCATTTACTATGTTTTAACTTATAAATTACAAATTAATCACAAATTAAAATGATGAATAAATAGTACTCTTATTATTTTTAATTAATGTTGCAAATAATTTAAAAGAAAATTTATTCTAATACATAATGATATGATGGTTTGAAAATTTGACCATCTAAACATGGTGTGCTTAGGCTATCACAAAAACATTTATGTGAATATCTACTAAGAAACTTTTATCATGGTTCCTAGAAAATAATGTCATAAATGTTAATTGTTTAATTCTAAAATAATAAATTGATAATATAAAAAATTATATATACCATAATTTGTAAGTTTTAGTTCTACCCATATATTTATTGGGTTGATTCTACCCATATGTTGGATTTTGATTCTCCTCGTGAGAGTTTAAGGTTATGAACTTTGGTTTCAAGTTAATTTGCTGGCAGAGATTAATGCGATAACGTAGCAAATACCAAAACTGCAATTATCATCAACTACATCAAATTCCATTCTATCTCAAGACTATAACAGATCGAAAGACCCCCTTGAAGAAGGTTGTATGAAACAACGATGTGGAAGAGGATATTAGATCTCATACACAACGATCCTAGTTTTGTGAATTTTGAATTATATTTGGTTAAAATGTTATGTACTTGCTAATTTTTATCTCTTATGTAGATGTCGTATGACTCTTTATTTATGAATCAAGTATTATTTAAAAAATCATTTAAAGTGAAGTTTATTTTGACCACGATTGTAGTTAGGCCTATCAAACTGATCAGGTTGGGTCGGGTTCGGGTTTGGGTTCGACTCATATATAAACAGGACAGAAAACCCTTGACCCAAACCCAACCCATTTAGTTAATTGGGTTGAAAATCACAACCTTGACCCGAC
This sequence comes from Amaranthus cruentus, assembly GCA_019425755.1. Lineage (NCBI taxonomy): Eukaryota > Viridiplantae > Streptophyta > Magnoliopsida > Caryophyllales > Amaranthaceae > Amaranthus > Amaranthus cruentus. Next base: position 16,172,703 of record CM033457.1, on the reverse strand, counting down.
CTGCAACAGATCAAGTTGACCTGATTTCGACCCACTAAACCTGTTTATAATTTATTTGTTTTTGTTTTAAGGGTTTCGACGTTGATTAAATCTAATTTTTTAGAACTTTATGTTTTTTTGTTATTTAATTTTGTATTTAGTATGAAAAATAAGAAAATATGAAATAAACTAAGTTTAGCTTATACTTATTGGTTTAACTCGAAATTAACACATTAATTAAATGGTTTATTATACAGTTTTTTTGAAGTTCAAAATTTTGACTTGAACCTAACCCATTTAATAAACAGATCAGGTTTTATCGACCGATTTAATTAATTGGGTCAATAATCTCAACCCAAACCCACTTATTTTTAGTTAGGTTTAGAAGGGGTTAGTTGGTCGGGTCAACTTTTACAAGCCCTAATTGTAGTTGCTCTTATGCAATAGGATTTTATAAATGGAAAATAAGCTTAGATTGGATGGTTTAATTGCCCTATGGAGATATTTATTAAATACATAGTGTGAATGTGTTAAAAGTAAAATTGGATAGAATATATTAACATTTATATTTTTAAATTGGGCGCTATAAAAATAAATGTTGCAACTAATTTGTGATAGTTTATAACCAAATATATATCAACTAATTGGAATCAAAGTTTTATAATATTTTTCTCAAATTTAGTCATCTAAATTATTTTAGTTTTCATAATTTCAAATTTAACTTTTATTTAGACCCTTTACCATTTTTAACTTGCAACAATTCACTAGGAATGGCAATGGGTCAGACTCGGCTCGGATTATACATACTCCGACTTTGTTTCGGATAATAGTCGGATTTTTTTTCCAGTCTACTTTCACTCGGAGTCGAATTATGCATACTCCAAGTTTGCCCCAACTCGGACTTCCGGACTTCCATCAGAGTCGGATGCGGAGTCGAATTATTATCAAACTTTATCGTTTTGATATTGTACTAGTGATTTTAAAGCGTACAAAATTAACAAAATATATTTTTCAAATACAATTTAAGAAAAAAAATGTACTTTGAATTCAAGTTTAACAAGAGAAATAGTCCTACTACGACAATTTAACAAAATTTTCTCGCATTTTGATTTGGCGTATTTTAATTTTCTTGATCTGATTTGTCGTATTTTGATTGGTTAATCTAAATTAAAATACAAAGCAATTTTTCAAAATCGAAAATTACAATTAGTATGAGAGAGAGCTTGAATTAGTTACGCAAAAAACTAGTATTTTATAGAAAATATGGTACAACTTTTCACGAATGTGCTTAGTTTTTATGGTTTTGCAACCAAGAAGTTTGGTTTTTGGACACGTATTTAGAAACCCAAGTCAGAAGTTTAAATCTTAATTCTTCTTGTAATGTGGAGTTATTGACGCCAATTATTAGAGATCGTTTTGTGTTGCATTTTTACTTCTAGCTTAAAGAATTCTTATGTAAAATTATATAATAGCTAATATATAATATATATTGGGGCTAACAACCGCATCAGTTTAAACTTTTAGTTAAATGGAATTGAATCTAGTATTATTTCACCCGTGAAAAAACATACATGATCATTCTATTGTCCCCAGCCCTACACAGTTTGTTATTATGACGAGTTAAAGTATGGTGACCCATTTTGTTAAGAGACATCAAATCAAATATATAATAAAAGTATGGAAGCATATTACCATGAAAACACCATAATATAGTTGATACAACAAGACAAAACTTTTTAGTTGGAAGAAAACATTCATGTTTACATATTGTTACTGGTGTTTGTTCGGGTTATTAGATCGATTTCGGATAAGATGTTTCTTGTCATTTCAAAATTAGGTCTTGTATCCATGTTGATTGATGTCAGATCAAGTCATATTCGTTTATAGATCAGTCAGATAAAGATCAGATCATCGAATTTGTTTTAAGAACTTTTACGTACTTCATAAATTATGAACCCAAAATGTTCCATTTTCCAGCTGATGTATATTCCATTTCCAATTTCCATCATTTAAAAGGCCCAAGATTTTGTTGTGAAGTGAACAAATTTATAACTCTACCTTTTCCCTTCCCATAATTTGCCAATTCTTGTACACATACATCAAATGATTTAAGTCAAAGATGCTAATTTTTAGTTGGAAAATCAACTCCAAGCTACATTACAAACAATCCATGTTCTTCATATTTCATGTTTCCGATCCATCAAATTATGACATCTCTATTATTAACTCCATAAAGAATTTAGGATATTAATATAAGATTAGTCGAACATTTATCTCTGTATATATAATAAATTAAATTGGTTGTCATCAATTATCATTCTAAATTTTGTGTTTCATATAACACAATTTAATATAATTAATAAAAAAATTAATTTAACAGTCATGACATAGACAAACTCAAACTTAATTTCTCCTGAAATTCACATAACTAGGTGCAAAATCTTATATATTACTTCCTCCGTTCCATAATACTTGCTACATTTGACTTTTCACGCAATTCAATGTACTATTTTGTTCATCTATATGTTGAATTATACGTATCTAAAAATTATAAACAATTAATATTATGAAAATATGCAATTAGACGATTCAAACAAGATCCCACTTCACTATATTTTTACTTGCACATTAACTGTAATATATAAAATAAGCTTGAACGATGAATAATACCCATAAACGAAATATAGCAAGTATTTCGGAACGGGTATATTGCATGTTCATAAAGCTAAAAAAAGTTGTGTGGTCCATGGATGTTTCTTGCTTTACTAGCTAGTGTAGCCTTTTTGGTTATCACTTCTTAATACTAGTTTTTTTTGGAGTAATTGGTAGCTAGCTAGCTCATGACCATAACATTCCATTCTGTAAGGTTCCTCAGCTGCAGGAAATGATCTTCAAAATCTTTTATTTGGCACTCATTTCATGAAAAAATGTTGGCTTTTCCAACTTCTTTTACATCATCATCATTTAGAAGTATATTTTGTATTTTGTATAGACTTGGTCCACAGTATATTAATACACATTAACCTAATATTCAAATAAAAAGTTATTTTAATATACATCAACTTTAAAAGGTATTAAAATTTACAATTAAGTATATATTATCATTGGAAAATGTTTTTCTGTTTTACGTTGGTTCATAATAAGATAATGTAAACTAAATTTATACCTGACTTTTACTCGTACATTTTGCTACATATTTTGTAAAAAGCAGCAGCCTTAAATTTTTTTTCTTAGGTCCCCTTCACACCCTTCTTGAAATGTGGATTTTGCAACTTGAATGTCATGTAGTAAAGTATTACTAATTATAATACAATCAAGGAACATCTACAATTTTAGAACCGGATAAAAAACTGCAATAAATTTAGCTTTTTGCGATATTGGATTTAGTGGCATTAAAAAATGCCACTGATTCATATTTTTAGTATAATTATTATTGGTTTTTATTTTAAGTTTCACCATAAAGTGATTTAGTGACACTTAATTGGTCTTTAGTGGCATATGTAATGGTCACTATAGTTTATAGTGACATTTGTGAGAAATGTCACTAGATCCTATGTCGCTAATTGCTTTAGTGTGACTTTTTAATAGGCTGCTAAAGGTTTTAATAAATGTCACTATATGCTCTATATACACTATAAGAAATTTGAAATAGCGACATTTAAATTAAATATCGCTAAATATATCCCACTAAAAGGAAATTATATTGTAGTGTCTAGAAAATTATGGGTTTAATAAATGTCACTATATTCTCTATATACACTATAAGAAATCTATATACACTCACTACAAAATAATTTGCTTTTAGTGGGATATATTTAGCGACATTTAATTTTAAATGTCACTGTATCAAATTTCTTATAGTTTATATAGAGGATTTAGTGACATTTATTAGACCCTTTAGCAGCATATTAAAAAGTCACACTAAAACTTTTAGCGACATAGGATCTAGTGACATTTCTCACAAATGCCACTATAGACTATAGTGACAATTACATATGCCACTAAAGACCAAATTAAGTGTCGCTAAATCACTTTATGGAGGAACTAAAAATAAAAACCAATAATTATATACATTAAAAATATGAATCAGTGGCATTTTTTTAATGCCACTAAATCCAATGTCGCAAAAAGCTAAATTTGTTGTAGTGACTATAAGAAATCTGTGTGATTGATGGCATAAATTCCATCTTTTTAATGCTTTATATTATTAAAAATAATAATTAAATTGTCTTTCTAGATCATTTAAGGATCCAAGGGTTACTTTATTTCCCTAGAAGATGCCTTGTGCTAACTGCTATACATTTAAGAAGCAAATTATCATTGATTATTATTGGTATTCCTACTTGTATAATTTGTTCTTGTATTAATTTACATAATAATTATTCCAGAAAATGACAATATTCTCCTGAACAAATATGAGGAATATGAATTATGTATGACCTTTACAACTGTCCTATAATAAACCTAGGACAAAGATTTAGTTCTTGCTAATCAGAGTTTGTTTATTACCAAATATTTATTTTTTTTTTAAAAAATAAAAAACTATATGGCTATTGTAGTTGAAAGGGTTATAAATATCGAATATAGCAAAAATTGTTACAATATATACTTCCTCCGGTCCATAATACTCGCTACATTTTTCATTTTGAGAAATTTCATATTACTTGCTACATTTTCTTTTTTAGTAAAAAACCAATCATTTAAAGTTATACCTACTCCTATTTTTATTCTACTCTATATCTAATTACTCCTATCTTTTTTTTTTATTTTTCAACAATAATATTAAAAAATTCCAAAAAAACAACTTTTCACCTACTGCTCATCATTGCACAGTAACTTCTTGATCTTTGTGCCCATACAATGGTAGCAAGCAAAACAGAACGGAGGAAGTATGATGGATGAATCAACTATTAGAGGTTAGTTTGAGTAGTTCTGAATTTGTAATTATGGTCATTAGATATTTAATTGTCTATTTGAAAAAATAGTGAAAATATTAAAATGTTGATTTAAATTTTAAAATACAATAAGTTGTAAGGTTTGGAAAACAATTATTTACACTACTAAATACTCTTTTTATTCCTTTTAAATGTCAATATTAAGAAAGCGAGGGCGTCATAACAATTTTAGATATTCATGTGGAGTGTTTTAAGACAAATTGTAAAGTTGATATGGGTATTTTCTAATAAAATAGGACTCATAAGGGAACAGACCGCAACAATTGTAAAGTTAATACTTAATAGTAGTATTTTTGTAATAAAATAGAACTCATAAGCTAAGTACAAATTGATAAAAAAAAACCTTTACTTTCAGCAGAAATAACACAAATTAAGTAAAGAAAAAACTACCCTGAATAATATAACATTTTGTTAATTTTCCTGCACTATATAATACAAAATATTGATTAACCATAAATAATATCAACTTAAAGGGTATTTTCCTAAAAAAATCCCTAACATGTCAAAAATCAAATTATATGAGATTATAAGACAAAAAAATTGGTATATTAGGTAATAAAATAAAGTTGGTATTAATACCACCCGAAGTTGGTATTCATAGGTAATCAATAAGTGGTATTATTGTACAAAAATTAACAATAGGTTGTATTATTAACGATAATTTTTCCTTAATTAAATTTACCAAATAAGAAAATAAGACATTTAAATGGAATATGAGAGAGTAGTAGATCATAATATATATAGCATAAATAAACTACTACTACATTATCGAATATTAAATTCCTGTCACAAGCGTGAAAGAGAAAAACCTACAACCACTAGGTCAACTCATAATCTCAATTTTAATATATTATTATTGTGAATATACATTGAACATAGTCTAATTAGATAGCAGTCATAAATTACCAAAATTAACAAATATTCTAGCATTTTTGTTTAATTTTAATTTTAAGAAAATTCTACATTGTAGCATGCAGTTTTCATGAAACACGAGTGGTAGGCTTTTTAAAATTTTTCTACATGGTAGCATCCAATTTATGCAATATCTAACTGCCGTAACATTTTTCGTTAAATACTTGTTAATTTCCGTTTAATTCATCATTTCGTAAGATTTTTCCACGTGGTAACGTCCACTTTTTGCTCTCAAATGTTTAATTCACCATTTTAACTTTTAATTCATCGATTGATTTATCAACGCTCTTAAATATTCTAACAATTAAGTAGACATGTATTAACATTTCAAAAAAAAGTAGACATGTATTAGTGCTTGGATTGCCCCTTTTGAGCTTATATAATGCGTTTTTTCAATTATTTATTAGTGTTTGTAATGTACCTTTAGGGGTGTTTGGCATAAGGGAATGGGACTTGTGAGACTTTAAGATAGGACTTTTAAGTTGAGACTTTGAAAATAAAAAAGTCTCATCCCTTGTTTGGTATGAGACTTGAAAGAAAGATATAAAATCAAAGTCTCAACCCAAATACCACCCCTCCCCCAAGACATTTTTCTTGAGTACTTTCCCCCATTTTAATCCCATTCCCCCTAACTAAACAAAGACTTGGATATATTTTTGAGGCAAAGTCCCATTCCCTCCCTCAAATCCCTCCTACCAAACACCCCCTTAATGCCAATAATTTGAATGAAAATAAAATTGTTACAACATTTAAGGGCGTTGATAAATTAATCGGTGAATTAAAAGTTAAAATGGTGAACTAAACATTTGTGAACAAAAATTGGATGCTACCATGTGGAAAAATCTTACAAAATGATGAATTAAACAGACATTAACAAGAATTTAACGGAAAATGCTACGGCAGTTAGAAAGTGCATATATGCTATCATGTGGAAAAATCTTTAAAAAGTGCTATTAATGGCGTTTCGTGAAAACTAAATGCTACCATATGGTATTTCCCAAATTTTTATTTGAGACTAGGTAAGAGAATTCCTATAAAGAAGAAAGAAAAAATTAATAATTTTGTAAATAGTGATAATCGAACAATGTGAAAGAAAAAGTATTAGCACATCTATAATTATTTACAAGTGGTCTAGTTGAATCTAAATTCCTATCAACAAAAGGTGGAATGTGTATTCTCCTTGAAGTTTTATCTCCCATTTTGGGTAGGTTTTGACTCCATTTGCTACAAGTTGATGGCTCTCAGAAATCGGTGTAGAAAAATACTAGGATTGTAGATAAAAAAGAAACTTTAGGGCGGCATAAGATACTCCCTATACATAGATCATAAGAGATTAAAACTAAAAGTTACTAGTAGCTTAACGTATTTCATATAGAGGCGTTTAAAATAGACCCGATGATCCGATAGACATCCGACTTTATAATCGAACCCGATTTAACCAGACTTAAAAATGGATCTACAATTATGTAAAAACAAATTTGAACACAAAACCCGATTTTGAACCGACCCGAAACACCTGACCCGAAATCAACCCGATGACCCGAATGAACACCTCTAGTATTTTATACACATATTTTCAAACGTAATCGTCTCATAAACTATTTTTACTAAATTGACCTAATATACATGTTACATATTGTATATTCGCATTAAGTAATCATTTATAATCTTAAAGTGATCAGTTATAATTTTATAGCCATTACTTTTTATACTCTTAAAGCGATTAACTATAATTTTAAAATGATCATTTATGATCTTAAAATAATTATTTTGAAATTTAAATAGATTAATTATATGAGCTTTGGGGCTTGTCTCATACGAGACTTGCTGATTACTTTATAATTACTATATTACCTGATCTAATGTCATTCAACTTCTCAAACTATAACAATTTTTATAGCTAGTTAGGTATTGATAAGTCTATAAGCAAAGGTGATTCCATTTGTATGGTCACTTTTGTGATGAAAATTACTAATTATTAGACATTGATAGTAAAAAATTAGAGAACATGATGTTGTAACATAAAAGGAAATAGTGAGATTCTTTTACTTCACTAAAGTAATCGGTTTTTTAGATACTAGGTAGGTAAACAAAAAATTTAAAAATCAAAACAAAAGCTAGGTAGGTACAACAATCGCATGGTGAAATATTATTCCGACCATGTTCAAGCAATGCTTTTACAACTTGAATCCTGCTTCCTCCGTTTTATTATACTTGCTACATTTGACTTTTTACGCAATCTAATGTGTTATTTTATTAATTTATATATTGAAATATACACATCTAAAAATTATAAAAAGTTAATACTTTGAAAGTATGTGATTAGACGATTCAAACAAGATCTAATATTATTATATTTTTACTTACACATTAGCCACAATATATAAATTAAGCTTGAACAATGAATAGTGCCCATAATCAAAATGTAGCAAGTATATCAGAACGGAAGAAGCATGTCATTATGTCCATGTATTAAGGTAAATGACCTTCCCGGTATCCCGCACAAGGCAGGGTTCGAGTGGGGGTTTTCTTTTTCTTGAAAGATGCGGACAAATCATACCCGTAACTCTAAGAGGGAGTAAAGAGAGATGCGCGCAATAAAGAAACCCCTCAATGGATACCTGCGCTCAGTAGGGGTTGAATTCCAAACCTTTTGCTCCACAAGCATATGCTCTATTTATTGAGCCACAAGATTAAAAGCTACAGATTGGACATTTATAAAGTAACTTATGTAATTTGTTTAGCGGAATTTTTAAAATTTTTTTAAAAAAATTCTAACCTAAGATCACAAATATATCATAAATCACAATTTACGTATAAACAAAACTCATCACAACGACATAAGGAGATTTAAAGGATGTCAACATGGTCTTCGGTCTTCCTTGTACTTCTAGTTCATATGCATTGGCTGAATGAGAATTGACGTTATATACGCTTTAGGCAAATTAAATGAATTGTTAGAATATAAAGTGTATAGTGGACATCAGAAATGATTTAATTAATTAAATTAAATAAATAATTTAATTAAATTAATATATATAATTTCAAGGTTGGAAATTATATGTTTTAGTCAAAACATAAAAGTCACGGCTCGTGACTTGGTTCGCGGCTTGCGAAAATGCTTAAAAAAGTTTCTGGAATTTTTGGACCTTTAGGTCGCGGCCCGCGACTAGCGCGTTTTTTCGGAACTTTTTCGTGCGATGTTCTGTTCTGTTTTGGTAGTTATATAATAACTTCCTACGGTTAATATGGTTAATTTTAGCCGTGTTCCTTGAGTTATATGGGTTGAGTGAAAGGCGACATTGGATCGTGAATCGATCTCGTGTTTCACGGAGCAACATCTTGTTTCATGAAATAATGTGAGCTATCCTATAAATAGAGGATGCTTGTGTGTAATTATAGATCATCCATATTTCTGATTTCTTCTCCTCTTAAGCATTTCAATCAAGAACTTGCAATCCTTGTTTGTGTATTTCCATATTGCCTTCCATTTAAGTTATTCTTGTGTCATTCTAATTTCCTTGTGCTAGGAAATTAGTGTAATTCTTTGTATCTCAGAACGTATTTCCGGTTTATTCCCAAGCACCGTGGTAGGGAGGAAATAACGTTTTAGGAAAGAGCACCTCGCCTAGAATTTATATCAAGTTCCAACAAAATCTTCTAGTTACTTTGATCGTGTTGAAGACTGGTGTATCGGAGATCTCGGTGGTGTACATAAGCAAGGCTTGATCGTCATATGTAATTTGGTTTTTCTATCACAAACTTGTATTTTAATTTATTGTTGATTTATAAATTAAAGTACATTTGTAACAAACTAAAACGTTAGCTTGAATTACATTATGACAAGTCTCAAGGATTTGACAACCAATTTTGTGAATTTGGATAAGTATGTAGGCAATGAATTTAGAAGATGGCAAAAGAAAATGCTTTTCTTATTGACTACATTGAATGTTGCTTATGTGATAAGTACACCAAGGCCTAGTGAAAAGGAAGATGAGACTCCGGAGGATACCCGTGCTAGAAGCAAATGGGACAATGATGACTTTATATATAGGGGACATATCCTTAATGGTATGAGTGACACTCTCTTTGATGTTTACCAAAATGTTGAATCCGCACAAGAAATGTGGTCTTCACTTGAAACTAAATACATGGCCGAAGATGCATCAAGCAAGAAGTTTCTTGTAAGTAATTTCAATAATTTTAAATTTGATGATGCTCGTCCTATTATGGAACAATTTCATGAGATCAAACGTATGTATGATAATCTTAAAAGGCATGATATAAATATGGATGAACTTTTTGTTGTGTCAAGTATTAGTGATAAGTTGCCACCATCATGGAAAGATGTTAGGAATACCCTAAAGCATAAAAAGGAGGAAATCGATCTTACCCAACTTGCCACCCATCTTCTCATAGAAGTTGGGATTCGTGAGCAAGAAAAGGTTAAGGATCCATCCTCGGGTCCAACCATTAACATGGTGGGTGAAAATTCTAACAAGTCAAAATTTGTTAAGAATAAGAAAAGGGGTTCCAATTCTTTCAAGGGAAAATCTACTAAATCCTCTAAAAAGCCTACGGTTGATGGGTGTTGGTTTTGTGGAAAACCGGGTCATCGAAAGAAGGATTGTTTTCTTTTCAAGAAAAAGAATGGTAACAAGGGTGAGGCTTCTACAAGCCAAGATCCCGTGAATGAAGGTACTTCCTCACAATTAATTAAATTTAATTCCAATTTGGATTTAAATGGAACAAATAATAATATTTGTTGTGTGCAGGATGATTCATGGTACATGGATTCGGGTGCCTCTAGGCACGTTTGCATGGATAGGAGATGGTTTAAGACCTTTCACAAGTGTGATGGTGATGAGTTTCTCTATATGGGAAATAATTCTTCTATTCAAATTCTTGGGAAAGGATCGGTTGATCTTCAATTCACTTCGGGAAATCTTCTAACTTTGAAGGAAGTGATGTTTGCTCCTAAGATTGCAAGGAACCTAGTGTCGGGGCCAACCTTGAATCGCATGGGATATAAATTAGTATTTGAATCCGATCGATGTGTTATTAGTAGGGGTGGTGTATTTATTGGTAGATGTTATCTAACTTGTAATCTGTTTAAACTTTCTATTAAGTCTTGTATAGATAGTAGTATTCTTCATGTGTATGATAAAGATGTACATAAGTTAGATTTATGGCACAATACATTATGTCCTGTAAATTATGATAAGATGATATATATGGGTAAATTAGATATTATTCCTATTTTTGTGGTTGATGAACAAAAGTGTAGTACTTGCATGTTAAATGAAATCACTAGAAATCCGTTTAGGAAAGTAGAAAGAACATCTAACATTCTTGATTTGATCCATAGTGATTTGTGTGATTTTCATAGTACACCATCTTTAGGTAACAAAAAGTATATGATCACATTTATTGATGATTATTCTAGATTTTGTTATGTGGATTTGTTGCATTCTAAAGATGAGGCCTTAAATATGTTTAAAATATTTGAGAATGAAGTTGAAGTACAATTGGATTCTAAGGTCAAACGACTTAGAACGGATAAAGGAGGGGAATATTATAACCCTAGTTATTTCCAAGAAATGGGAATTGTCCATGAAACTACGGTGGGTTATTCACCACAATCGAATGGTATAGCCGAAAGGAAAAATCGAACTTTGCAAGAAATGGTTAATTCCATGTTATCCTACTCGGGATTGAGTGAAGGATTTTGGGGTGAAGCAATGTTGACCGCATGTCACATCCTTAACCGGGTTCCCACTAAAGGGAATAAGGCTATTCCTTATGAACTATGGTACAAGAGGAAACCAAACTTGAGTTATCTTCGAGTTTGGGGATGTAGGGCAATTGTAAGAGTGCCCGGTAATAAAAGAAAGAAACTTGGTGAAAGAGGTTTCGATTGCATCTTTGTTGGCTATGCACTACTATAGGTATTATGTAATAGAACCTAATGACTACATATCGATTAATTCGATAATTGAGTCTAGAGATGCTATTTTTGATGAGACTCGATTTTCATCAATTGGTAGGCCTAAAGACCTACAATTTAGTACCGATGTTCAAGAAGTTGATGAAGATCAACTTGATTCTCAAGATGTTCCATCAAATGATGAACATGTAGAGATTTCTCTTAGGAAAAGTAAGAGAGGAAGGATTGCCAAATCTTTTGGTCCAGATTTTCAAGTCTACTTAGTAGAGGGTACAATAGATTCTCTTTGTACATCCACACTTTATTGTTTAAATGTGGAGGACAATCCATCTACTTATGAAGAAGCAATGTCTTCTCGTGATAAGGCTTTTTGGGAAGAAGCCATTAATGATGAAATGGATTCCATCATGGGGAATAACACTTGGGTCTTAACCGACTTACCTTCAAGTTGTACTCCGCTTGGAAGTAAATGGATTTTTACGGTTAAACGTAGACCCGATGGGTCCGTGATTCGGTTTAAAGCAAGATTAGTGGTGCAAGGCTTTAGACAAAAGAAAGGTATTGATTATTTCGATACATATGCACTGGTTGCTAGAACTACGACTATTCGACTCTTTATAGCCTTAGCTTTTATCCACAATTTGTTGATTCATCAAATGGATGTCAAAACGACATTCCTTTATGGTGATCTGGAGGAGGAAGTGTATATTAAACAACCCAAAGGGTTTGTTGTTAAAGGACAAGAGAAGAAGGTGTGTAAATTGGTTAAGTCTCTTTATGGACTTAAACAAGCACCAAAGCAGTGGCATCAAAAGTTTGATGACACGATATTGTCTTTTGGTTTTGTTGTCAATGAGGCCGATAAGTGTGTTTATAGCAAGTTCGATAATAAAGGAAATGGGGTTATCATTTGCCTTTATGTCGATGACATGCTCATATTTGGTACAAGTATAGAGCAAGTGGAAATGACAAAAGAATTTTTGTCAACGTCTTTCTCTATGAAAGATTTGGGGGAGGCCGATGTTATCTTAGGTATTAAGATATTACGTCATAATGGAGATCTTATGTTAAACCAATCTCATTATATTGAGAAGATTCTCAAACGGTTTAATATGAGTGAGAAAGCTCCAATTTCCACTCCCATGGATCCATGCGAGAAATTATTACCTTATGAAGGTGAAGCAATTTCTCAATTGGAATACTCGAAGATCATTGGATCTTTGATGTATGCAATGACCTGTACAAGGCCAGATATAGCTTTTGCAGTGGGTCAATTAAGTAGGTTTACTCAAAAACTTGGTCCTACCCATTGGAAAGCTGTTAGAAGAGTACTTAGATACTTGATTAGAACCAAGGATTATGGTTTGTATTATCGTGGAGATCCTCTGGTTTTGGAAGGATATTCTGATGCAACTTGGGCATCCAATAAAGAAGATAATTCTTCTACAAGTGGATGGGTATTCATGTTTGGGGGAGGTGCCATCTCATGGGCGTCTAAGAAACAAACATGTGTTGCAGACTCTACGATGTGTTCTGAGTTTATTGCTTTAGCATCTGCTAGCAAGGAAGCAGAATGGTTAAGAGATATCATGTATGAGATTCCTCTGTTGGTTAAGCCAATCTCACCGGTAGCTATCCATTGTGATAGTGATTCGACTTTGAACAGAGCGTATAGTCAAACATACAATGGTAAGTCAAGACATATAGCACTAAGACATAGTCTTGTGCGCGCACTTATCAAGGGAAGGGTCATTTCCGTTGACTATGTTAATACTAAACTCAATATGGCGGATCAATTTACAAAGCAATTGAGTAGGAATTCCTTTGATCTTATGGTTCAAGGAATTGGTTTATGCCCATCTTCAACACCATGAGTGAGACCCAATTCGACGCTAGAAGAAACATCTAGTCTTGAATTCAATGTGGATTAATCACTCATCAGATGTTGGGAAGCAATTTTGAGACCCTTTACTTGCTTTGTTCGTGATGTTAAAAACGAGGTAGTAGAGTCGTTCCTCGAAGTCTCCATTTCTAGAGTTATGAAGATCTCTAGAATGATTGCTTTATTCACGAAAGCATGGTATATTAGGGAGAAGCTACCTATATAAGTTCAAGATTTGGCCGTCTTAAAGAAATCAAGGGGCATACTTATGATTTAAATGAACTTATGAATAGATATAGACACAGGGCCTTTAACGTGTCAAGGACATAAGGTTAATGAATTATTTCATGTGTACTACTCCTTCAATTGGTTGGATATATCTGCTTAATTCAATCCGTAGGGACATTAAGGGATATGATCAATTGTAAAGATGCGTGGTACTAGGTGTCAATTCAATTCGTAGGAATATTGGCATTGATGCATGAAATGGGTTGGTCATTATGGTTTGCTAAAGAAGAAAAGGATTATACACTCTAAATGGGGGAGGATTGTTGGAATTTAGAGTGTATAGTGGACTTCGGAAATGATTTAATTAATTGAATTAAATAAATAAATAAATTAAATTAATATATATAATCTCAAGGTTGGAAATTATATGTTTTAGTCAAAACATAAAAGTCAGGGCTCGTGATTTGGTTCGCGGCTCGCGAAAATGCTTTAAAAAGTTTCTGGAATTTTTGGACCTTTAGGTCGCGGCCCGCGACTAGCGCGTTTTTCCGGAACTTTTTCGTGCGATGTTCTGTTCTGTTTTGGTAGTTATATAATAACTTCCTACGGTTAATATGGTTAATTTTAGTCGTGTTCCTTGAGTTATATGGGTTGAGTGAAAGGCGACATTGGATCGTGAATCGATCTCGTGTTTCACGGATCAACTTGGTGTTTCATGGAGCAACATCTTGTTTCATGAAATAATGTGAGCTATCCTATAAATAAAGAATGCTTGTGTGTAATTATAGATCATCCATATTTCTGATTTCTTCTCCTCTTAAACATTTCAATCAAGAACTTGCAATCCTTGTTTGTGTATTTCCATATTGCCTTCCATTTAAGTTAGTCTTGTGTCATTCTAATTTCCTTGTGCTAGGAAATTAGTGTAATTCTTTGTATCTCAGAACGTATTTTCGGTTTATTCCCAAGCACCGTGGTAGGGAGGAAATAACGTTTTAGGAAAGAGTACCTCGCCGAGAATTTATATCAAGTTCCAACAAAATCTTCTAGTTACTTTGATCGTGTTGAAGACTGGTGTATCGGAGATCTCGGTGGTGTACATAAGCAAGGCTTGATCGTCATATGTAATTTGGTTTTTCTATCACAAACTTGTATTTTAATTTATTGTTGATTTATAAATTAAAGTACAAGAATAAAAGCTACAGATTGGACATTTATAAAGTAACTTATGTCATGTGTTTAGCGGAATTTTTTAATTTTTTTTAAAAAAATTCTAACCTAAGATCACAAATATATCATAAATCACAATTTAGGTATAAACAAAACTCATCACAACGACATAAGGAGATTTAAAGGATGTCAACATGGTCTTCGGTCGTCCTTGTACTTCTAGTTCATATGCATTGGCTGAATGAAAACTGAGGTTATATACGCTCTAGGCAAATTAAATGAATTGAGCTCTATCTATAGAAATTGATTCTAAACTTTAACGAGTACTTGACAAAATAACATAGACAGATCGAATATATTATAATTAACATTACAATTGTAGCTTAGGCGTATTATATACTTCATAATCAATAAAAGAACTAATCATAAATTGCAAAACTTTTTTTAGTGTCTTTTTCATTAACCAAAATTTCAAATATTGAGATCTTTTTAGCTCTGGGCCCTAAGCAAATGCCTACCTTATCTAGAGTCAGGAACCACCTTGGCTGAATCACCATGTTTATAAGTACGGAATAACAAACTCCTATATTTTTACTTTTACGGCCCGTTTGGTAGGTGGTAATAAACAACGGTAATGGGAATGAAAAACTAGTGTAATTTTGGTTGAAAAATCTCTTTGCTACTTTGATGGCCATGCTTATCCAACTTCAATCAACTCATTTTCTTCATAAAATTCATTCAAATGCATTATCATTAGGAGAGATGGTATTAAGTGGTAATGAAATTTATAAACAAAAAAAACTTTTTTATGATCAAAGTTCCATTACCATGGGAATGACATGTAACTTTGGATGAAATTTTACACTACAAATCATTACCATTACCACTATTTAGTATCGCTAACCAAACGAGCCGTTATAAAACCGTGTAGTGTGCAGCGAAGATTATTATTAATGAATATCCGAAGGTGAGGAACAAGTACATACTCAATTATATATGTTCATCAAACACTTCAATATGTGTATGGAAAAGATGAACATTTACATATCTGATAAACACTTCAATATGTGTATGGACCCTAAGGGTTTAGACCTGAGTCGTCCCTAATTTAAGAGTTTGAATCTATATTTGTTGGATCCTATGGATCTGGGTCGAATCTGAGTCCATGACTTTATGGGTCGTTTTCGGATCCAGGTCCACACGTTTAAGATGTATTTAATTGTTTGATTTGAAACTTTGTTATATTTTAGAACATTACATGATTTGCAACTTTGTCAGTTCATGAAATTTGAAATGTAATCGTTGTATCTACACTTTAACAATGATTTGACAACTATTTCGTTGTAAAAACTTGAATGTTGGAGAGTTTCATATATTTGGTCGCTCAATTTGTATAAAGTATTAGAAGATCTTTGTTATTAATTGAATGTGTTTAAATAATTTTATACGAATGGGCAAAAAGTTAAAATTTTTCCAGGGAAAAAATTATTTTTGACCCAGATGCAGACCCTAGACCCGCAAAACCCTAAGGGTCTGAATTCGAGCCCAAAATTTTCAAATCCTGTGAATCTAAATCTGAGTCTGAGTCCAATAAAAAAATAGTTTAAATCTAAATCTAGTTAGATCAAACCCAAATTTGACCCATGTTCATCCTTAGCTACAAGATGAGTTACTAGAATCATAAAGGGTTGCTAAGGAATTAAAGATTGATCACAAATGAAAAGGAAGCTAAGAAAGGGTAAATATGTTTCCTTGGTTGGTGGGTAGTCAAAAAAATTTTCATTCAAAGTACAACTAATTAAGGCATGGTCTAAACAATTTTTGGTTAAGATCATCTCTTTATGTAGGAAAACTTTTTAATTTGGAGAGGTTGGTTTTTCTGTTAAGTGTCCCATGCTGACTCATTTACACGCATAATAATCCTAGAAAACAAGTGTAAGTTGGGCCTATACTTTTCTATATTGGTGAAAAACAACCATCTTTAATTTGTGATGGAAATTAAAGTTAATTAATGTCATACAACTTTAACTCTCAGTTTAAACATTTAGTTGAGTTGTTAAATTTCCTTGATATGACATTAGTAAATATGAAAGGGGTCATGAGTCTAACTGTCATCAGCCCGTTTTATGGAGTATTTAGCGTTAAATGCAAATAGAGTTTCGAATTCACTCTTCTAATCGTAAGAACTAACGTGAGTGGAGGCACGATAGAGTATATAACATATACTAGACATCATCCATCAATTTAAACTTTTGGTTTAATTGAAACCTCAATATAACAAATTTTTTCAATGTTCATTTATAAATATTATTAGTGGCATCTTAGGCACACTCATGAGTTCTCGATCCAAACGACATATAAATGGCCATTGATTTTGATAGAAAGTTAATTATGTACCAACATTAATAGCCTAAGTGTGCCCACAATTTGGTAAAGGAAATCCATCAAAATGATGATGATCCAACCATAAAAAAAACTTTGGTGATTCTAGTAAACATTATGACTGAATTAAAGACATTTGTGTCATAATTAAGATTTATAGAGTTGCCTATGTGGTGAGCAAGCTTCTAACAATATAAGGAATAAGGATGTGTTATTTAAATTACAAGAGAAATTGTTTATTCTATGAACAAGGGTAATTGGCATGATTATATATTTATTTTAATTATAAGAGAAAAAGTAATGTATAAAGGTGAAGTAATTTAAAATAAGTTGAGGAGAATCATACAATTTAATAAAAAAAATGTAAAATTACACGTGTCATTCCCATATTGATTTTCCATATAAAGAAATTTTTACCGAGTTAATATCAATAGTTTCTTAATATTTGAGTAGTATATCACAACGAGATATGTTCTTATAAATTTTCTTGAAATATTAAATTTTTGAATTTAAAAGCTACATAAATTTCAAATTAAATTTTTTTAAAATATATTTGTTTTTTTTTTCATATGTATTATAAACTAATTAACAAAGTTTCTTTATTAAAATTTTAATTTCTAAAATATTTCATCGAGAAACAAAAATACATGATAATCAAAAAATGTTTTGAGAATGACAAATAGTCATTAATGTGATGACGTTAAAAGATCTCTCATATTTGCCTTAAAAAGTATGAGAGCTTTAATTAATAATTATTAACAACCTTATTCTTTTGATAAAATCACTATATATTCTAAAAATTTTATCTATTTTATAAGAAATTAATATTATAGTACTTTTATACTGATAGCATGTAATTACATCTCTATTTAAAGTTTATATTTATATATACTTTTATATTAATAACTTCGTACATTGCACGAGTTTCTATATTAGTATCCTATATTTCATTATTAGCAATAAAGGTAAATGTCACTTCCATTATCCCGCACAAGACAAAGTTCGGATGGGGTTTTTTTCTTGAAAGATGCTGACAAATCATACTCGTTCTCTCAAGGAGGGAGTAAAGAGAGATGCGCGCGGTCAAAAAACCCCAATTAATACCTGTGCCTAGTAAGGGTCAAACTTCAAACCTTCTACTCCACGTACAGATACTCTATACACAAATGATAATTTAATCTAAACAATCAACTAAAAATGCAATTATTTATATATGTCATTATTAGGAAAGAGCGAACCATTAGTCACAAGAAATCCTATAAGAGATAATATTCAATAGTCATAGATTTTCAGTCACAACCCATGTAAAAGTGGGATATTTGTTAATTGTACTTATCGGGTAATCTCAAAACAAGCACATTGTTAAACGCATTTTTAATGGACTATTAGGTTTATTATTCATTATTGATGACCAAGTCTGTTATTGGGTATCAAAAGGACACAAGCACATCCTTAATATGGTATATGCAAGGCACTTAAATACGAATCCTACATTAATCGACTCGAAATCCGATGATATAATCCAACTCTCAATCGAAGTCGGATCGGAGGTGGATCTTTGAAAAATCCAATTCTTCTACAAAAATCCAATTCTTCTACTCGAATCCGACTCCGACATCTATGCCAATTTTGACTTTACTCCAACGTTGACTTTGTCCCAATACGTAAGTGTATATATTTAATATATACAGATTTTTTTATTTTAATATTAGTAGAGACATATTAATGTGCTTATATAATGCGATTTTTTGTAATATAAGATTTTACCAATTCTCGGCAATTGAATAGAAAGTAGATTATAGGCTCGTAGTTGATCAAGTTCGATCTATCAAGTATTACAAATATTGATCATAATAGAAAGTTAGGTTAATCAGATAAACAATTTTAACTAACGATTGAAAGGATTGATCGTCCATTAGTAACGTATGCTAAATCTATCCAAACACATGAATAAAATATTGATCGATGACTATTCGAACATTATTTCATGTGCAATCAGATTGACGAGATATTTAACTATAAGTACACCAAGACTCATAATTGATCTAATAGCAATTATTGTACAAAGATGTCATAATCTGACTCCACCGGAAGTCCGAGAATGTATTCTACCAAAGTCGAAGGACATAAAACACGAGTCAGAACTGGAGATGAAAAAAAAGATGTTAAAGTAAGTAACAATGCCCATGACTACGACGTTAACTTAAACATATAATCGAGCATGTTTTGTCTTGTACTTAGGAGAAGGTCGATAAAGATATGTCGTATTGCGATGTTTGAAGTTTGGAACGATAGATGAGTGTTGCTTGAACATAGCAACAAGTGGAGATTAAATCTGAAGCTCGCTCGACCTCCCCATGGACTGCTCGACCGGTCGAGCGAGGGTAACTTGGTTGGACAATAAGTCAGTGAGTAGACAGAAAGTTTCTGGAGTGGTTGATTGATTGAGCGAGGGATAGGCTCGACCGAGCTGCAGTCGAGCAGCTAACTATTCTAGGCAGTTTATTGCTTTGGCATGACATTAAAGTGTGGTTTATTATTGTTTAATACTATGCTTAATGGTCATACTTATTGTGGATGTTTAATTGGGGAGTTTATTGTGATTTATGAGGGAATTCTAAGAGTGATGAATACCCTACCTATAAATAGGATTCATCACTCATAGAAACATTCGCCACAAACACACATATTGAGAGTAGTCTAGTGTATTGTTAAAAACTTGAAAGTGTTCTTACTTTGCTCTAGTATTTTGTGATTTTTAGAGAAGTGTTCTCAAGATAAAGAGAGGTTTATTATACTTGTTATTGTTGAATTCAATATAATAAACAATATTTGAGGGGAGGTATCCAAGATACTTCAATAAACACTTGTGTTGATATTTGCATTTTATTTTCATTTAGTTTTTTATTGTTAAACCTCATGGAGGCGATCATTTCAAAAGACAGAGCATATTCAAAACATGTATAATCTAATCCAACTTAGACCCATTGTCATCACCAGCTAAATGATATCATAATATATAAGAATAGCTGATTTAGTGTTAAAAGTTAAGGATTATACAATTACAAATCCCTTTATATTTTAAATCAAGCTTAAAGATCCTTATTGATGAATATATGAGCTTACTTGATTACACACTAACTTAATGTAATTTCTTTTCAAAATTATATGGCAATAGAAGAAATAGTCCAACAAATTTCCTTCATTTGTTCTGTTTTACTTGCTACAAATACATAGGCACACATATTAAGGAAGTACTGTGCAATTATTAAGAGCATGTGGGGGTTTCTTTTTAGGGATTTTTTTTAATATTATTTGATGAAAAATGAAAAAGAAAAATAGGTTTTTTAGATGATTGGGAATATTATAAAGATTAAAAAATGGTAGGTATAAAAGTTAATGAAGTATAGAGTAAGATCAAAATAGGAGTAGGTAGAACTTTAAATGATTGGTTTTTTACTAAAAATGGAAATGAAGCAAGTAATATGAAACTTCCTAAAATTGAAAATGTAGCGAGTATTATGAAACGCAAGAAGTATATACAAGTTAAGGTCTTACTAAAACACCAATGTGGAATCAAATGTGAGTAATTCCTCAACAACGCTTAAATTTTGATCCAAGTTTAATTTGCCATTTTCCATAAGGTGATTAAAACAAAATTAATGACCCGATATTTATCCGATTGATTAATTAAACTCAATTTGAAAAAATTATAATTCAAAATCGACTCAGTGATACATATGAACACCTCCATTTTTGCTTAAACGAAAAGTTTTTTTTAAAAAAAAACATAACAAAATGAAAATAAAATATGGGTAAATGAAAAGACTCCTCCTAACTAAGTGTACTTAAGTCTTAGAGTAGAGAACGCAGCATGTGAAGAACCCATAGATTTAAATGTACTTCCTCTGTTCCAAAATATTTGTATATTTTAACTATTTACGTTGTCTAGTACGCTAATTTAATCTTTAATATCTCTAATTATGTATGATAAAAAATTATAAAAATTTGATTAATAATCTTTGCATCGAAACAAATCAAGCAAAATTCAATTTTATTAAGTTTTAACTTATAGATTAAAAACTAATCATAAATTAAGATTGATAAACAAATAGTGTCTGATCTTTTAATATAGCAATTAATATGAAAGGAAGAAAATATAGAAATAGACAGTAGTACAGATCATATGAAAACAGATGATTTAAGACGTATATTCATTTAAAGTTTTTGAATCCCTACGCTTCCTCCATCCACATGATTCTTTGCATCCGTCTTTAATAAACTAATTTCCTTTTTTATATTTAGTACTCTACTTGCTGAGATTCGTGCTCTTCTTCTAGCTAATCAGAAATATTTCACAGGTGAAACAAAATTTTACATTGACAAAATAGTGGGTTGTTAACTTGCATATATAATTGGTGAGCTACTCTTCCTATTATCATACGGTTTTGGGAAATAATGAAACTCACCAAGTGTATGTGCAAGTCAGCGCTCTTGACCCGTGTGTTTATGGGCCTGAGCCCACGGGTTTCTCGTGTCCACAAAAGTGGGCCACGGTGAGATTATGTGACAAATTATCACGGCCTAATATATAACTCTTTTTTTTTTGACTTAATTGGCCACCCATAAAAAGTTTAAGTTTATTTTGTGTAGTGTCTTAATTTAAGTAAAAGTTGTCTTATTTAAGTAAAAGTTGTCTGACTCGAAAATATGTTATTTTTGTAGTTGACCAAACTACATAAATCGAACTATATGATAATTAAATTGTGAAAGTAGAACTCGAATTGTGACTGCTTTGATATTGTAACCGATATTTAGGTGTTAATCGAAATTACCCAAATATGATAACAACTAAATTAAGTCATATCTGACAAACTGACACAAAAATATTCCCAAAACCCAACATCGTTAGGAAATCGATTTGAAAAATAAGTGACAACAAATAATAATTATGTTCTCATTAATCTTACCCAATCGATAAACTACTAGTCTCCTGAGAGACGGTCTGATTTGCACTCTAACCACTTTTCCTTAATAAACTCTTACTCGAAAATTAAGGCCCAAATCTAATCAATTCGAAAAGTAACCGATTTGAAATCCACCAAGTGAATGATACCTATTTGAAATAAGATCCTACGCCTCCAATATATAAAATTAATCTTAGAACAAATACTTAAAGTGAGATATGGCCGAATTTTGTCATATCAACATCAAAAAGTAATTTATCTAATACTCCCTCCACTCCTTTTTATTGTCCACTTAGGTTTAGACACGGATTTTAAAAAAATGGTTTTTGGGTATTTTAAGTGATTATAATAATTATAAAGGTGGTAGTTGAGGTATTTAAATGATTATAATAATTGAAAAGGTGGTAGGTGGGTATTTTAAATAATATAAGTTGGGGTAGTTGGGGGTATTTAGGTAAAAAATCTTTAGCAAAAATAAAAAGTGGACAATTAGAGTGAATTGAGTAAACAAGGAAAGTGAACAATAAAAAATAATCGGAGTGAGTATTATTTTTAATTTTAGTAGTATATGAATTTTTAGGTTAAAATTAATGTTTAGCCTTCGATTAAGTTTATGTTGAGGGAATGATTGGAGCAAATTTGATGCAATTGGAACTTATCATAAGGAAAGAAACAATTAATATAGTCCTAGATTTGGTGGAAACTACATCAATTCGTTATTGCTTTGAAAGAACCTTCTATAAGTGATGTTTCATTAATTTATGAATATTTTGGTACCTATCATGATATCAATTTCATCAATGTGATACTCCGGAAAAGAAGAGACTCTTAGGGGTCGCTTGGATTGAGAGTAAATATTTAAGGTAGTAAAAAAAGTCAAACTAAAGTAACAAAGGTAATTAGATATGCAAATGAAGTTATTGAAATAATTGTGATAAAGGTAAAAAAGGAGTAGATTAAAAATGATGAATAGAAAAAGAGTTTGATTTAACTCATTTGGAGGTAAAGAATTCCTCCACCTCCCCCCTAGGGTAAATTTATACCCCAAAATAAGGGAACTTATTACTATTTTCTCTATTTTTTCATTACCTTCTAATTCATTTTTCCACCTCTAAAACAATCAAATTCCTTTAATTATCTACCTAACTACCCTTAAATTCCTACTTTGACTTTTATTACCCCTTAAATATTAACCTCAATCCAAGCGACCCCTTATTATTTACATTGTTGTTAATAATTAAGCTAATTATTTTATGTAATCAACCCTTTGTAAAAATGTTTTATTACCCATAAATATAGACGATGAGAATTAAATTTTGTCTTATTTGGAGATATAGTGTTACTTTATAGGTAAGGTTTTGTGTTTGATTCTCACATAGTCTTTTTCTTTCCTCATCTTACCCTATATAAAAAAATATCAACTAGGGATGGATTTTCTTGTTTTATATCTTTTCACTTCATATCCGTTTGACTACTTTTTTTATGAACTTGTTTATCTAAATGGAATATAAAAAAACGCTATAATTATTAATATCTACACGTAGTTTCTTTTCATTTAAATGATTTACATTTTTGATTTGAGGCACATGCCTTCTTGTTGATGTAATTCGTTCCGCAACAAAGTTCTTTTAGCTCGAATGACTTGTAAAGTTTGGTTATGGTTATGAAAACCCAAGTGTTTATATGGGAACCACGATCTAACTTTGCATCTTAACAGAGGATTAGGCGATGATCATTCCGCCGTGATTTTTGTTACAAGGCCGTTGATGCCTCTTCTTTATTATGTTTTATGGTTTGTTTATTTTTTTTGGTGCGTTCAGAGTAGATGCTGCCGAAATTTGCGCACAATTTAGCTTAGGTGTTTTTCTACCCCTTTAGTTAAAGCAATCAAATTAAACTTAACATTTTCTTTTCCTTTACTATATTTTATTTTTGATTTAACACCCGAATTTTCTTCATTTCCTTACGATTTTGATTTCGTTTAGAAGATCGAAAATTCAGGGATGGTACTGTACATCCTCACTAGATGGTATTTCGAAATTAAAGGTCCAATGAATACAATTAATTAGTTGTTAATCATGAATAGTGAAAGGGAATAAAATATCATTAATATTATGAAATTTTTTGCACCTCTCTAATAATGTGGCCATGATAAAAAGCATGATCATTGTTGTTACAATTTGTTGTATGTAACTGTTTCAACTAAACTACCAACTTATTGCATGATTAAAGATCATGAAATGTATTTCTAGCAAAATGCCATAATCCTTCTACCATTACATGAGTTAATTATACATAATCACCTTGATCTTGTGATTATTTAGTAGCTACATAATTGATGGAGTTAATTGGTTGAATAGTTTTCATATACATAATATTCTTGATTTTTATTTTGTTTAACAACATCAATTATTCAAAGATCACAACAATATCATTTTATTACCCACTTAAGGTGTGATTTATTAGAGTCAAATGTGTACAACCTTATCATGACAAAAAATTTGAATTTAGTTTACTCTTGACGGCAAATATTATCTGTAACTTCACGTGTAAAAATAAATGCACAGTTTTAATGAATCATTAATCAACTATAGTGTTCTATGATATAATCTTAAATCAAAGAATATAAATCTTGACCAATTAAATTAAGTAAGAGACACCAATCATTCAAAGATTTATCGTAATATATATTTCAAACATAATTCTAACAAAATCTTGGGCTAAAAATATCATCTTCCATTAAGCAATAATAATAAAATAGGAAGTTGGTGTCACTATGAGACGGCCCATGCAATCAGTCTATTTTTTAATTGATTATATTATAATTTTAAGTAATCAAATTAAAATTATAAATAACCACTTTAAGACTATAATAAATATAAGTAATTAGTTTATAACAGTAAGTGATTTACTTTTAGATTATAAAAAAATGATCACTTTAAAATTGTATCGGTAACTTTAAGATTGTAAATAATCACCTTAAAATTAAAAGTAATCTTGTAAGTGTGCATTAAGCCAGCCAATAGAGATGACCATTTCATTTGAGAATTTACGATAACAATTGTATTTATTCATTGAAATGATTAATTAGGGAACACTAATTAGATGTTTCATCCTTATAGGACCACATAATAATCGGTATATGAAGTGATTGATCACTAATCACTTAATATGCATGATCAATGTCTTAAGTTTTATGGTGTTTTGGCTCCACTATGTGGTTAGGTATTGCATCAACCAGGAAAAATAAAAAGGAATTAGCTTTTTGTATCTTCTCGATTTACAATTAAAAAAAATTATTACTTAAATAATGGCATAAACTTTTTAATAACACATTCCTTTTGTCCAGCCTGTCTGAAATTCCTTGTAAGTTGTTACACATGTTAACCACCAAATCTCCACATTCTCATGAACCCTAGCTAAGTTATCAGATGCATAGGTATTTTGTATATTATGATAACCAATAAAAATAATATCTTTTTAAAAATAAACATAAGCTCATTCTTTTTACTCTTTCATCATGATTATAACACTAACGACCCGTTTGATAGGTAGTAATAAATCGCGGTAATGGGAATGAAAAACTAGTATAATTTTGATTGAAGAATCTCTTGGCTACCTTGATGGTCATGCTTGACAACAGTGGCGGACCTAGCTGATGACCCCTTTAAAAAAACAAGAAAGTAATATGTGTGTCTTGAACCCATGACCTATTGCCAAATATGCAACCCCATCAAAAAAAATCAACGAAGTAATATGTATGTCTTGAACTCATAACTTATTGCAATTTATAGATACTTAATCACACTTCCATACCACTAAGCTACAATATTCACATTTGTTCATTTAAAACTTTAACATAATTAATTAATACTTTATAAGAGCAATTACCTTAATGACTATTAAAGGAAGGAAATTAATGACTATTAATTTCCATAATTCCCCCATTTTAAACTCTTCTTCCTCCCAATCTTTGTTTCAAAATTATCAAGCTGTCAAGCACTATTGTTTCCGGCTTGCCACTTGCTCGTAGCCGGCCCATAACCACTGCACTGTTGTTTCCCACAGTCCACAGCCCCATAATCCAATCCCCCATAATTATATTGGGTCAATTATTAAAATTGAATTAGAATTACATTTTTTAAGAATTTATTAACTATTGTATTGTGAATTTGAGTATTATTTGATTTTGGTTTAATTTTAGTTTGCTTTAAATTATGATAAAATTAATTTTATTTGTGTATGATTTAGGTAGTATTTGTTTATAAATCATAATTTTTGCATAACGTTTATAAATCATATGTTTAATTTGCTTTAAGTTAGATAATTTCAATTCAGAATTAGAATTTGTATTTGTATTTGTGATTTCATTGATTGTTATTCATGAATAGCATCAAAAATTATCATTTTAATTAACTTATAAAGTATCCGATTTGTGTTGAGTTTCTTTATTTATGTTGTAGTTTTTTAAGTTATGTTTTACTTGATGAAAACAAGACACTTTTATTAAACTCGCAACCCCATGTTTCAAATCCAAGGTCCGCCACTGCTTGACAACCTACAATCATCTTATTTTGTTCATAAAATTAATTCCAAAGCATTACCGATGGGAGATGTAGTATTAGGTGGTAATGGAAATTTGTGAACAAAAAGACTTTTTTTGTGACCAAAGTTTCATTACCATGGGAATGGCATGAAAGTTTTGATGAAATTTTACACTATAAATCATTTCCATTACCACCATTTAATACCACTAACCAAACGGGCAAGGAATTTTAAAAAATAATAATCCTTTTTTTGGATAACAAAACAAAAAGACCAAAGAAGGGATTTGGAGAGGAGATGTATGGAGGGAAAACATATAAACATTTTGTTAAGAATATAATCTCTCCTTTAACGTGGAAAAATTTGGAGGAAAAATATTAATTTTCCTTTCTTTTTCGTATTTACTTCCTTTTTAAACAAACAAAGTGCATTGTTCATCTTTAGTCCTTACCCCTTCTATGCATTCCCTTCCTTCCCTTCTCTTTCTCTTCCTTTTTTTCTCTCCTAATTTAATATTCAAACATAGGATAAAAAAATGTCAAAAGAATGACAAGTAAAATTAATCACCAATCAAATTAATTCTCAATTACAAGAAGATTAAAAAGTAAAATTAACTAATAAGATGATTAAATATGAGTCGATCACCGACATTTTTATATTGAACCGTATTTTTTTACGTTGTAATGTACTTATTTTGGATTAGGTCTAGAACTGTTTTCTTTAATTTTTAAGCATTAAATATTTATTATCACTTTTTCATAAAATTTCAAGCATATTCATAAAGTTTAATTGACCTAAACATGCATTTCTTAAGTAATTGAGTAATTGTGTACTTTTCGTTTTTTAGGTATAGATAGAGGTGTTTATTCGGGTTATTAGGTCGGTTATGAACGTGTGTCGTTTGGTTCGGTTACATTTTGGATACGTGCCACAACGGGTCACACTCGGGTCGAGTCGGCTAGTCACGGTTCAGTTGAAGATCAGTACTCGAGCTATCGAGTTAGCACTTGTTCGGTGTCGGTTGAAGTTCATGTTGAGCGTCAATCAGTCTTCGATAGTCATCGGTTAATAAGTGGTTCAATTTTTTTCGGATACATATCTGTTTGGAGAATTTCTTTGGTAGAATTCGATTACGAATTACTATCGATCGAGTCAATATCAAATTGAGTTGTTAGTCATTTTTTTAATTGATGATCAAATTCTCTTTAAGTAAGGGAAAATAGTTACAATGCAAATCAATGAGTGATTATTATGTTATTACTTTTACTTGTTAGACTGTAAATCAAAATTTAAGTTCTATCATTTTTCATCTAATTAATTTGATTAGTAATAGAGTACTAAACATTGACTATATTGATTGTTAGCTCTAAATCTAAAAACTATGTATTTATAAAATTTCATTTATGAAATATCTATTACTTTATTAAAATTAACTAATAAGATAGATTAAATATGAGTCGATTATACTTCTATGTTAAAAATTGGTTTGAGTTTACAGCTGCTCGATTACAAATTGGTTCGGGTTTAGTCGGTTTTAGCCGAAGCAAGTGCATGATTTGGGTCGGATATGACTTGGTTCGATCATTATTAGATTCTAGTAATCTTGGTTTACGGTTTTACTGCTATATGATGATTAAACAGGTTGTTTTTTGGGTTCAATTTTTCCATTTTTAGTTGTGAATTGGTTCTGGTGCAACTTGGGTTCAGAAAATGTTGGTTCAATAAACCTCAAAAAAGAACCCATTTTCAAGTCGGATAACTTTCGGTTTACCTTTGGATTTTTTGGTTGGGGCACTTTTGAACATCTCTAGGAACAGAGAATGAGATTTTGTAAAATAGCTTCTTGGACAATTTTAGCTTATTTTGATAAAAATAGAAGTTAGATGATCAAAAAATCAAAATGCTAATGTTCAGAATATTATCTCGGTAAAAC
Organism: Amaranthus cruentus; assembly: GCA_019425755.1. Lineage (NCBI taxonomy): Eukaryota > Viridiplantae > Streptophyta > Magnoliopsida > Caryophyllales > Amaranthaceae > Amaranthus > Amaranthus cruentus. The sequence goes on along the minus strand of CM033457.1, from coordinate 16,143,803 downwards.
AACTTATTGTACCTTATAAATAAGTTATTTTTGAAAACTTACTCACAACAGATTATCAACTAGTCAAATCAATTACTATAATCAACAACCATTTGACAAAAAACGTCGACAATTTTTATAATTACAAAGCTCTTGTTTCGAGAAATTACGAGAAGAAAACGAAAGTAATGGAATAATAAGTTGGACAAATCCACATGGCAACCAGTCACATTAGCACTTCTTTTCGTCATCAAATTCTCACCATCACCTCATGCCTTAACCTTCCCCCACCTCACCCTCACCCTCACCCTCACCCTCATCCCACACACCTAATAAACTTTCACCAATTTCCTTCCCATTCTTTCCTATAAATTACCCCCCCTCTCCTTCATTGCTTTTCCCCTTTTCCACAATCTTAAGTTTCAAAAATATTGTTCAAAAGAATTAAACTCTTAAAAAAAGAAAAATTCTTAAAAAAATAAAAAATCTCTAGCTAGGCATATATATATCTACTTGCATTGCATGTGCTTTACATTTTAAATCTAAAACTACTTAATTTGGGTATCTAAATCTATTTCTCCACTTCCCAATTCATTATTTTCTTATTACAACATTCACATCCTAACTAATTCTTGACATATAAACCAATGGGTGAAGAAACTAAGCCAGTAAGTATATATTAATATATATATATATATATAAATATATTTTTGTTTAAAGTTGATTGAATTTGATTGGTTTATTTAATTATTTCCCAAGTTTTAGGAAGTGGGTTTTGTTCATTGGTGGATTTAATGATATGGGTTAGTGTTAATTTTTTGATTAAATGAATGTGATTAACAGGCAGAGCAAGCTCCAGCTGCTGTACCACCTCCAGCTGAAACTAAGACTGAGGAAAAACCCGCAGAAGAAAACCCACCGCCGCCGCCGCCACCAGCAGAGGAGAAACCTCCGGCTGAGGAAGAGAAGAAAGAAGAAGAACCACCACAACCACCGCCACCTTTTGTTCTTTATGTGGACTTACATTGTGTTGGATGTGCCAAGAAAATTGAGAGATCCCTCATGAAAATCAGAGGTCTATATTTCTTTTTAAGTTTTTTTTAAAACTTATAAAAATTTATATGAAAATTCTTGTATTGAGACGAATTAAATAAGATCTCATATGACTTCATATAGAGTAAAAATAACATACTCCCACCGAATCAGTTTAGATGTCCAATTTCTTTATTTGGCAAAATCATACCAATCGTTCCACTTCCTTTTTTGTCTATCTTTTTTTTACCTAAATACCTCCACTTTTTCAATTCCCAATACCCAACTATTACCTTTACAATTAATTTAATCAATTAAAGTACCCAACTACCATCTTTTCAATGGACCCTATTTAACCTTTAAAATCCGTGAAATCCCAAATGGGACATCTAAACTGATTCGGAGGGAGTATAAATTAAGAATGATAAGCGAATAGTAATAAAGAAATAAACGGGACTAATAGATATAGTTGGAGGGAGTATGAATATTATCGGATTTTTATAAGTTTTTTATTTTATATCGAGTCGGATTATACTTAGTTTCAGTTTATCAAATTGATTTTGAACGAACTAATAATCATTCATCTAATTTAGTACATGAGTTGAAGGGAATATAATGATAATTAAAGAAATTTTTTAAATACTCCTTAAAAAGTTCCTAGAGGAAGTTGTAGAAATAAATGTGTTCAAATAATTTTGTTACAAGGTTTTAATTTTTTTAAAAGTTGGTATTATGTAAGCAGGAGTTGAAGGGGTAGTAATAGACATGGGTCAAAACCAAGTAACAATAAAAGGTGTGGTGGAGCCACAAGCAATCTGCAACAAGATTATGAAGAAAACTAAGAGAAAGGCCAAAGTTTTGTCACCTTTACCTACTAATGAAGGAGAGCCCATACCAGAACTGGTCTCTTCACAGGTAATTTTCATGGATACCTACCCATTTTTTTTACCCTTTAACATTTTATTTTATTTTATTTTATTTTATTTTATTTGCGGATCTTAACCAATAATATAAGAATTTAAATTAGTTTGGCTTTCTAATATGGTATCAGAGCTCACTTTGATTAATAGCACCAATGGCATGAAAAAGACGTATGCTTCGGTTGAGTTAGTTTCTTTAACAATTCTGATATTAAAATGACTAATGTTTTGAATGGAGGAAGCTTTGCTTGTTATTTTAATTTATATTTGCTTTGTAATAATCTTGCTTCATGATGAAAATAACTTTAATTTTGTTGCTTTTGATGTTCAGGTAAGTGGAATAACTACTGTGGAGCTTAATGTAAATATGCACTGTGAGGCCTGTGCTGGCCAACTTAAGAAGAAAATACTCCAAATGAGAGGTACTTAATTATGATATAACTTACTCTAGTTTAATATTTTACTGTACATCTCTAAATACTCCCTCCGTCCCATATAGTTTGAAGCAAAGAGAAAATTGTTGTTTTTTAAGAAAAAGGTAGATAATGGTAATAAATGAAGAAAGAGAATAAATTGTGTGATTAAAATTAAATGAGAGTTAGAATGTGTGGATGAGATCTAAAGAAAGTGGTGGGTCATAGTGTAAAAATAGAAATGATGCAAATTAAATGGGACTAATCAAAATAGAAAATGATGCAAATTAAATAAAACAGAGAAAATATATAAATCCTATAAATATTAAAAAAATTTTGAAATGACAATTTAGGTGCAGACTAGTCTAGGTCATAATCCATGTGATTTGATTAAAACTATATGAATATCAAATATTTTCATATGTAATATAATGATACAAATAGCTGAGTTGATTCTATTAATCTTGTGTTCAGTTCACTTTATACTGCTTCATATTTTGAATTTAATCAATGAATATGCAAGAATTTTTGTTATAATTATTATATTTTAAAAATTTTATTCTTATATTCAAAATTGTGTAACATTTGATGTCAATTTTTCTCTGACAAAAGTAATAGTATCACAATTGGCCCACTTTCTAAAGTTCAGCACAGTATCTGCAAACAAAACCTCACCATAAATAGGTATTCTCTTGAGAGACCGTCTTTTGTAAAGACGACTCTCAAAAGTCCAACCTAAATCTATATTTAGAGTTGTAACAATATATATTTAGAATTGGATTGGGCTTTTGATAACCGTCTTTACAAAAGACGGCCTTAAGTAAGAGTTTGTGCACCATAAAAAATAAAAAAAATAAATAAATAAATAAAACTGCTTATAAAAGTTATAATTGCCCTCCTTTTGATCAGTTTATCTTTGTAATTTAAGCCTTTTTCTTTAGGATTTCTGTTTTATGTTTCAGCCTTTTGCCCAAAAAAGTAAACAACAGAAAAAGGTTAATTTTAGTACAGTATTTTTCTTATGTGTTAGGCCTCAATAACATGGCCTGTATCTAACACATGCTAGTCATGCACCAAACATACCATTTTCGCTTGTGGTCCATGGAATCTACCTGCCTCCATTTCTTCAACTACAAACAATATAAATATATTTCCTCTGTTTCATAATATTTGCTACTGAGTGTGATATATTATGTGGGAAAATGTCACTATCAGATATTAGTAGTAAGTATTATGGAACGGAAGAAGTATTTATATTAGCACTTTTGTGTGAAAGCAAAATTACTACTCGCATGTGCAAGACATTCGATCGCATAAGCTCTTAAAATTTAAGAATTTTAAATATTAATTGACGTGAGTTTATATTACTTTTGTTTTAGTTTAATTATTTGTTTTCCGACTTTAAATTTTTTTACAAAAATAAAGCAAACAGGAATGGGCAAATCGAATTATCGGGTTGATTTCGAGTCAATTATCGGGTTGATTTCGAGTGAAGTGTTTCGGGTCGGTTTAAAATCTGTTTTTTGTCTACAATGTTTTTTATATGATAGTAAATTCAATTTTAAATTGGTCAAATCGAATTTAATTACAAGGTCAAATGAATATCAGATCGTCGCGTTTATTTTGAATAACTCTTGAATAATTGTACATTTAATTTTTTGGTGCAGGAGTACAAACAGCAGAAACAGAGCTAAGTAGTGGAAAGGTGACAGTAACAGGTACAATGGATGCAAATAAACTAGTTGAGTATGTGTATAGACGCACCAAAAAGCAAGCCAAAATAGTCCCACAACCCGAACCCGAGAAACCCGCTGAAGAGCCCAAACCCGCCGAGCCTGAAAAGCCCGGTGATGAGCCCAAACCCGAAGAACCAAAAGAAGAGAACAATCCAGAACCACCAAAAGAAGGTGGAGGTGAAGAAAACAAACCAACAGAAGATGAAAACAAACAAGAACCTAAAAAAGAAAATCAAGATGAAGAAATAATTAATCATGTGATTAATCCCATTAATTATGAAGAAGAATCAATGAAGAGAATGATGTATCATCCTCAATTTAATTACTATAATTACCAACAACCAATTTATATGATTGAAAGAATCCCACCTCCACAATTATTTAGTGATGAAAATCCTAATGCATGTTGCATTTCATAACCCATAATTATAATTTATGACATAATTGATTGTGATTATGAATCATAAATTATTAAATATTTCCTCCGTTCTATAATACTTGTTACTGATAGTGATATTATGAAACGGAGGAAGTACGATCAATATATTATCAAAATTTGAACTTATAATAATTAATGGTTTTTTTGTAAGATATTATTGTAAGTTCAAAAAAATACTCATAGAGATTTGCTACCACATGATGGTGTGAAGATATACAGAGCTTTGTTGGGGTGTTGTCGTCATAAAGTGTTCATTTTAATAATGTTGATTAGAATCATATTATGTATGTATGTACTAATTAAGTACTTTTATAATGTATTCAATCAATATACTTTGAGTTTAATTAATACTATGAGTCTATGATGTACTCCATTTGTTCTTTAATATCGAAGTTTTTGATTTTTTAATATTATTCATCTAATTATCGATCATTCTTAGTTCGTATTATATTTTTAATGTAGATGTCAAAATATAGTCAACTGTGATTTTGTTTGATTAATCTCAATGTAAATTTTACTAATATCAACTTTTTATAATGTTTGATTATGCAGTCCAATTAGATATAATATATTTAGTATTGAGTCAGTGCTATTGCGTAAAAATGGGACAATTCGTGTAATTAGAGAGTATAAAATATGTCGATGTGGAAACTTGTTAGGATTCGTCTTAATCTATAAAATTTTGTAATACACTTTAAAAAATTTTGTGATACATATTTGAATATATTGAAGTTTAAAACATTTTAAAAACTGTATGAAGAGTAATGAGAAGAAAAAAATGGGAGGAGACTTTATCAAGTCTAAAGATTAACAAATAAATTTGCAGCTACTCTTATGAGAGACTAATTCTTAAAGAGATGACCTCAAAACAAATAACTCACGCTCTTATTTTCTCTTTAATTTGTGTTTATTGGGTTATTAAACCATAAATCTAATGCATCTCTCGGAAAGACCGTCTCTCACAACAAGAAATTAAAAGAAAATTTTAAAGAATATTAAAAAAATGAAAATAATGTAGAGTAAATAAGACAATACAAAATAAAAATAAGGTGAAACTTAAATAAAACACTGAGTATTTTATTTTGTTTTAGTAGATTAGGTATTGTTCCTAGAATCTTTGGTTTAGAAACTCTAACTTTCATGCTTATAAACATGTATTTGGAATTTAAAAATCAGGAAAAGGTCTGAATTCAAATCATGTGTATGGAAGTTTGATGCCATGATCATCCTCTGTGAAGAATTCCATGGGTTGCGTTTATGAAGGATCATTATTACTTCAATCCTATGCTCTAACATTTTTCTATTTCATTTGTTGTTCCAATCAATTTAGTTCTATTACAAATTTTTGAGCATGATTAACGTTGCACGTCCATCCTATTTTTATATTTTCTACGAATTTTATTTTAATAATTTTATATTATTAATAGTCTCACTTTAACAATTTTTTAATAATTGCGGTCTCAATATTTAATTGTATTATTATGACTTTGAAATTGAGTTTGATTATTTTGACTCCATGCACTTTACTATAAAAACTAGATTTGCCACTATCATGTGATTGGTTATAGAAGGTATTAATATCTAGAGAAAGTATAGTATACACTTGATCTACCCTATTTCAAAGTGCAATAACCTGAAAATGTAAAAACTTAACAAGTACGATCATTGGAAAGTATTTGTTATTTTAGGTTGGTGCATATTAAAGTACTCCCTTCGAATTAATTTAGTTGTCTTATTTTTTTTTTTGGCAAATTTATATCAATTGTCTCATTTCTTTTTTTATCAATTTTTTTTACCTAAATACTGCATGTTCACACAAGTAATGACCAAAATACCCCAATTTTACTACTTACAATACCCCAACTATTACCTTTACAATTAATTTAATCAATTAAAATATCCAACTACCACATTTTTAATGGACCCAACTATTACAGCACATCTAAATTAATTCGGAAGGAGTATTATATAGACCAAATCCAAATAAGACTTTTGCCCGTATTTCATTAAGTATGACATATTTTGATGTTGTACTACCTAACTAACTCCCACCAAATATGACTCGCTCCTTTTTTAATTCATTCCATCATATTAACTTTTATAAATTTACTTTTTTTTTATTTTTAGCGATGATTCACACTTTTTATTTAATTTTTATACACACGTTAATTTAATTTTTTATCTCATTCATGCATATTTACTTTTTCATAAAACATTACGTTTACACACTCTTATATTGATTTTGTTATGAATGGTGTGATTTGGGTGCACATTTGATGTGTGCATTTATATGGAGACTTTTGGGATGGAATCTTATAAGTGTGTAAATGGGTGAGTTAAGATTGGTGTGTTAATGTGTATGATTGAATGTGATGCTTTAAGCAAGGATTAATGAAGCAATGAAGTATGAGTTGATCGTGGGAGATATGGGAACTTTATGAAGAAGTTTAAAGAATTAATTGAAGATGCTCTACTATGCAAGTCGAGCAAAACTGTCAGAAGGCCTCTGAAGTGTCGCACGACCAGCTTTTTCGATCGAGCTCAAGCGAGCAGTTTGAATGTAGACAGAAAGTTGTTGTAGCTCGCTCGACCAGGCTGCTTGACCGAGCAAGCGTCTGCTTTGGTCGAACGAAGCCTCTGATGCTCCTAGGATGTTGTTTTTGACTCTTCAAGTGCTTGTGGCTGTTTCACTATCATTTATTGATAGCTTTAATGTACTTAATATTGCTTAGTGTGATCTCTCCTATAAATAGAGAGTTTATTAGCTCACTCAAACACATCAAACACAAACCCCTTAGCCTAAACACATAGTCTTTTGTTTTATCTCTCACATTCATTATAATACTTCATTGTAAGAGTGTTTCACTCATTTGATATAATACAAACAAGCATCATATCGATTTAATTCTTTAATGACTCCTAAACTCAACATGGAGATGCCCACTTGATTCGTCTTTTCATCAAAAAGGAGACAAGAGGGAAAGTATGAAGAATATAGGTAGAACAAGTCACATGAGAGAATGACTATAAATAGCACTAAATTTAGCTGACTCACTATCTGAATTCTGATAAATGCTGCCTGTGTAGTGTCCCCTTTGTCTATTTCAATACTACTATTGAAGCTTTACAAGTGATCTAACTAGATCACGGTCAGAAAATATAAGTTGAAAAAAAAAGTTATGTCAATAAATTAAAACAAAAAAATAATAATCACCATTTAAATTAAGACAAAAGGTGTTTCATGGGTTGATATCTAATTACTAAGGTGTAAGATAATACACTAACCAACTTATTAATAACTTTGTTCCGTAGGAATTGAAACAAGTACAATTAATGATGGTGTTTTCTAAAGTTTTAGGCTGAAAACTTTTACTTTACTGGAAAATGGGAGAAATATGTGAATAAGATGAAAAGATAATTAAAAGTATAGATATAAAATTAAAGAAGTTGTGTAGGTCATAGCAAATAGAATTATAGTGATTTCTATGAGATATATTAATATGAAATAATGAAAATTGTTGTAATTTATAAAGGACAATGGAAGAATATACTATAACAAATACTTCTATTAATATATCATGTTAAGGAACCAACTCAACTAAAAGCTTAAGCTAATGATTAAGGTCCAGAATATGTTTTATACTCTCACAGTATGTATGAACTTTTCGTACATGTGTAAATCATATGAACTATTCACTTGAAAATTTTGTTTGAGTATGTGCGAAGTAGTTCAAACAAATGTCACACCTACAGTTTTTAAAATTTGCCAATATTTCTATTTTCTAAAGTTTAATTTCTTTAACGTAACCATATATAACAATGATGGAAACGCGGTGAAATAGTTTAATTTTTGCTAATATCTCATTTTCTCTTCTCTTTAATGAAAATGTCAATTGGTCTGACCGTTATGTTGCTGAGCTTAACTACATCTATCCATCAGGTAATTTATCTGTCAATTGATGATTAATTTAATAAATAATTCAATATGCTTTTGATATGTAGTACTTGATGATTAATAAATACATATAGTTATTATATTTTTAATACTATTCTATATTTCTAGGTGGGTGGTTTTCCCTTAGGTATCCAAAGTTTTTTCGTTATTGCTTATGCATGCATTTAAGCATATACTTCCTCCGTTCTATAATAGTTGCTACTAAGGGGTCGCTTGGATTGAGAGTAAATATTTAAGGTAGTAAAAAAAGTCAAACTAATGTAACAAAAGTAATTAGATATGCAAATGAAGTTATTGAAATAATTGTGATAGAGGTAGAATAGGAGTAGATAAAAAATGATGAATAGAAAAAAAGTTTGATTTCACTAATTTGGAGGTAAAGAATTCCCCCACCTCCCTCTAGCGTAAATTTATACCCCAAAATAAGGGAACTTATTGCTATTTTCTCTATTTTTTCATTACCTTCTAATTTATTCTTTCATTTCTCCAACAATCAAATTCCTTTAATCACCTACCTAACTAACCTTACATTCCCTACTTTGACTTTTATTACCCCTTAAATATTTACTCTCAATCCAAGCGACCCCTAAGTGTAACATATTGTGTGGAAAAATGTCACAATCAGTAGCAAGTATTATGATGAATATTCAGTTGGAAGTTGAAGCATTCAGACTCATCAATCATGCATTTAGTTGTTATTACTGGGCCCCTGGCTTTTGCCACATTCCTATTAGTCAAATATGCATCATCATGCATTTTCGCGAGTTATACTCCAATGGGTGTTTCAAAAAATATAAATATTTATAATAAATGAAAAGAGAGAATAAATTGTTTAAATGAAATTCGAAAAGAGTAAAAATATATGGATAAGATTAAAATAAATTGATGACTCATTATCGAAAAATAGATATGAAAAATGTAACTCAAAATGAAAAATAATTGGTTGATCTGGACAATAATTTTGATTTGAAGATGTAGGAAATTTAATTTATAAAATATCTTGATCTAAAGCTTATTTGTTTAATAAATTTCAATGAGTTATTGGACTCGAAATAAAGGTCACACAAGAAGAGAGTTGAATGCACACAAAGCTAATTTTGAAATTTACTCGAAATAAAGACGCGCGTATAATTAAATGAGTTATATATGTTTAAAATTTTGACCGTAATTTAACTCATTTAACAAACAGATTAGGTCAAGTTGACACATTTAATAAAATTGGGTTAAAAATCTCAACCAACATCCACTTGTTTTGGGTTACGTTCAAATTGAGTTAACGAGTCGAGTTAGCTTCATAGGCGGATGCACACTATAACAATGGGTAGCATAGGCTACCCATGTGTTTTTTTAAAAAAAATTAATTTTTTCCTTCTTTTTATTATACTGGTTACATTTGACTTTTTACGCTATCAAATATATTATTTTAATTATTTAATTGAAATATGCACATTTAAAAATTTATAAAAACTTAATTTTATGAGAGTATATATGCGACTAGATGATTCAAACAAGATCTTACTTGTCTATATTATACTTACATATAAGCTATAATATATAAAGTAAGCTTAAACGATGGACAATATATATCAATAACCATAATGTAGCGAGTATTTCAGATCGGAGAAAGTATTTCACTATGTCAAACTTTAATCTCGTTGTAACTTGTATTTTGTAACTTTGTACGATGCGGTGCGGACATTTATCGCCCTATTTTATAGTGGCAGTAAAATGAAGTTGTTATTGCGATATTTTACTTGTATAGTTCAATTTGAAGTAATGAAAAATTTTTGGATTTTTCATTTTACAAACAAAACTATTGAATTTTCTATCAATTTACTTCAACACGTTGGTGCTACCCATAATTTTGAGTTTTGGATCCGCCACTGGTTAGCTTTTATCATTCCTAAAAATCTTTTGACTTGGTATAGGGAGATTGTTAAATAAGGAATATTTAACAACTACTAATTTGCATTGAAAAAAATAAAATAAACAATATAATTGATATTCAAATTAAGTAAAAATACTTTCAAAAAAATCAAGATTTCATTATGAAAAAACAATATGAAATTGCCCGTTATGGAGATATGGACGAACTTTTAAAAATATGAGAATATACAATAATTAATGGAAAATTTCATATAGGAGTATCCAGTTTTCATGAAACGCTAGTGGTAGCACTTTTATATGATTTTTCAACATGGTAATATCCAGTTTAAACACTATCTAACTACCATAAATTCATCATTTTGTAAGATTTTTCCACGTGATAGCATCCAATTTTTGCTCTCAAATTAATGTTTAAGTCACTATTTTAACGTTTAATTCACCGATTAATTTATCAACGCCCTTAAATATTGTAACAATAAGTAGATATGTATTACTGCTTGGAATGCATCTTTTGAACTTATGAATTAATGCACCTTTTGATCTAATAAAATGCGCCTTTTAAATTATTTATTAGTATTTGTAATGCACCTTTTGAACTTTATAGTGCCAATAATTTGAATGAAAATAATATTGTACAATATTTTAGGGCTTTGATAAATTATCGGTGCATCAAACGTTAAAATGATGAATTGAACATTTGAGAACAAAAATTGGATGCTACCATGTGGAAAAATCTTACAAAATGATGAATTAAACAATAATTAACAAAAATTTAACGGAAAATGCTACAGACAGTTAGATAGTGCATAAACTGGACGCTACCATGTGGAAAAATCTTACGAAAGTGCTACCATTGGTGCTTCATGAAAACTAGAAGATACCAAGTGGAATTTCCCTTAATTAATAGATTATGATGTAACTTAATTATGGAGTTGATTAATGAAAGCTTAATCTATCTTAACTAGGTATCAACTTTCTTCCCAAGGCAAATAACCTACGCACATGGTAGCAATGCTAAAAGCATCATCCATCGGCATGACATGCATGAAAAAGAAGCAAAACCCTAATTAAAGCTTTAAATCTTTTTAATTAAATAACCAAATCTGACTCAGAATTCATACAATCCCTCCAAGAAATATGACTAATCAATCATAACAAAGAATCTAAGGAAGCAAACATCTTTTAGCCTAAAGTTTCTTGTCAATTTATCAAAAAGTGTAATCTTAAGAAATGCAAAAGAATTGTCTTAATTAGAAGAAAAGCTATGTATAACATGATTTAAACAAATTATTTTTGTTTAAATATACTTTTAATCTTTATAATTTTAATTAGATTAAGTAACTCTAACAAGTTTCTTAATCTTCTCTATATAAAGCTACCAATTTGCATGTATATTTGGATAAGCTTTATCCAAAAACATTTAATCCATTTACAAATTTACAAAATATTTTCTCTCAAATTTATTCCATGGCGGATTTACAAATTGTTCCTGCTTACAAGAATGTAGAGCCTCAATATGTAGAGATGAAGGTTCCTCTATATTCTTATGGTTGTGAGAGGAAAGTTAAGAAGGCCTTGAGTAATCTTAGAGGTAACTATTTTTTCATGATTTTATTTTCATCTCATTTTCGTGTTATAAATTATTGATCGAAAATAACAATCATGGGATGGCCAGGTGGTTGAAGGCATTCGCTTTCATCCTTGTGACAGAGATTCAATTCTCACCACCTATTCCTTAATCCTGAATCATATAGAAAATTAATCCAAAAAAGTCTAATAATCTTCTAGTTGTTACAATTACAAGATTATAAGTTTGATCAAAAATAAAAACCATGGTGTGCATGGCTTGGTGGTTGAAGTCAATCACTTTCACTCTTGTGATAGAGATTCAATTTTAATCACCTATTCATTACCCTCGAATCAAATAGACAATTTTGATCGAAAAAGTCTAATCTTATTGTTATTATAAGATTATAAGATTGCATATATACGACCTTTACGGCCAAATCACTTGAGTGCATTGAAGCATATAACAACAATGTATTGTTTTATTATTTCACGCTTTATTACAATATCTCCAAGCATAAATGTTTACTAGAAACATTACATTTTAAGACTACAAAAAAGAAAATCTTATTAATATTGTCTTGGGTATTATTTTTTCTTATTTGGGAATTAATTAATTAAAATTTTGATGTATTTTATCAGGAATATACTCGGTAAATGTTGATTATCCTCAACAAAAGGTGACAGTGTGGGGCATTTGCAACAAGTATGACGTGCTTGCAACTATCAAGAATAAGAGAAAGGAAGCTCAATTTTGGAATCCTGAAGACAACATAAAAATGGAAGAAAATGAAAGAGATAATTATAGATTTTCTAGTAATACTAATAATAATGCTATTTTGACTAGAGCCAAGTCTTTTAGTGTTAGAGCTCTCAGAAAAGTTTTCACCAGAACTCACTCTTTCTAATATAGCTAGATAGGGCAACCTAATTAATTATGTATTTTCCTGCAATAATACTATGTGTTAAAATGACTTGTCTTTTTATTACGCGTTCTTTAAAGGTGAAGCGAACATACAATAACGACTTAGTGTGTACATGATGATTTATGGAAAGTTCGTCTCACACAAAATAGTAGGTCCATGTATCTTCAATATGTACGTATTGTAATATGTAAATAAAATAATTTGTAAACGTAACTTTCATGTTTGCAAATGTTAGAGTACATAACATTTTCTGTGCCCTGAAACAACAGCTTAAGCTTTTGTTTGAGTTGGTTCCTTGACATGATTTCAGAAGCCATTGTTACTAGACGTTACTTACGGGTTCGAATCTCAACTATCTCTTATATAAAGTGGAATATTTAACACCAAGTATGAGGAGAGTCTGCTGCATCCACGCTTCTAGCTCAATTGGCTCTCGCGGAGGGGACGTGTTAGAGTATATAAAATATACTACGGCTTCAACCGTCAGTTTAAGTTTTTAGTTGAGTAGTTTTTTGACAGCAAACTAATACTATAAATAAGAGAAAATCTTGATGGGTCTAGAAACGTTGATTCCACGATTGTGATAAGAAGTGGTAATATTTTGTGAAGCAGAAAAAATATAGTAGTGTCAATGTTCATTTAAAGAAGAAAATGTCGTAAATTTTGTGATGCAAAATGTAGAGTATAAAGGAGCCAAACTGATTAGGGTTAGTCCAATTTTGGGTTGTGGGAATAGAACATAACAAATAGCAATAAAAAGGACATTGCATTTGATACAATACATGACCATTTATAACAACGACATGCTATATAGCAACCACTAGACAGCCATAGTTGAGTATAAAGATCGCAAAATGGATTACTTCTATCAATTTCACCCCATAAACGCCATTTGTGATCAAGTCCAAAATGGATTTATTGTTTGAGAAATACTTTTTGTCTTTTCTTTCCAACCAAACATTTCTCACAAATATCTTACATGAGAAAGATTGCAACAGAGACGGTTTTACATACAACAAAGATTATCTTTTGTAGTGTGGTATTATTATCACTATTCTAACAAACGATACTATTCACAAAATTTGATTTCGATGGATTACCAATTGTCATATTATATTATATATAAAAACATAGTCAAGTGAGAAAAACATAATCAAGGAAAATGGTTTTCTCGATGTTTTCATGATATTAATTTTTTATAATTTGTATCATTAGATAATCATCCTATAAGACGGAAGTCAATAGTTAAAAGCGTGCAAGTTGAAATAATTCAACTATTCTTGTTATTAGAGGTAGACATTCAAGTCATATTCATAGTCATCGAGTCAATACCCCATATAAATTAGGGTTCAAAAAGAAAAATACATTGCGAACAAAGGATACACGTACGAGAGCAAAGAAGAATGCACACACTAACATACTCAACCAATAGATAAGCTATGCAAAGAAGAAAGGTGAGTGACATAGAGGAGTTACCTACAACTAAACAAACAACATTAAAATTGTAATTGGTCCATGATAAAAAAAAGCAAATAATTGGACCATAGCAACTGAAAAAGCCGTGTAAATAAATAACACAAAAACTTAGACTAGACTGTAGCAAGTTACGAAGTGTTGACTGACCCGTTTCACGCGCTTATAACATTTTAATTTTCTGGCCATTTAACAATTTTGACTTTAAAGGTATCAGTTTTGAAACTTTGATACTTTTAAGGTCAAAATTAATACCTTTAAAATCAAAATTGAAAAATGCCCAAAAATGAAAAAAAATACCCAAATTATTACACGCACGAATTGGGCCATCCCAAATTGACGGTCTCATTATGAGACCGTCTCGTCCAAGACCAGCTGAATAAATAATCAAAAAAATACAACACTATGTATGAACTGAATGAACCCAGATTGCCAAATGAGGAAATAGAACGCAAAACTGGTTGCTTACATTAGATGCAAAGGCAACAGGCAGTAACAAAATACAATATGGGAATGAACAACTTGTGAAACAAATAAACTACTTATGTAAATTTCTCAACTGTACAAATGAGATTTTCTAATTACCTAAATCCCAAGGGATCTACTGCTATGATCCTAAACAAAAATCTGATAAAATCGCGATGAAGTACAAATACAGAATACAGCTTACCTAGATAAGTATACATTTCATGGGATTTATGCTTTTGTTTCTCAAGGAATCATTCCTTGCTACCAACCCATGTCCAATAAAAGCAACTTCGTTCGTCCTCGACAAAACATGTCGTGCTAACAAATACTGGTTATATAAGCATTTTAATGCAAATGCTACCTTTCAGCTTGATTACTGAAATAGATCTGGAAAGGACCACATTATGAGCTTTGCAAAGATGTCTGTTTCCAAGAACTCTATGTGAGCAGCGCGTCCAATGAAAGTATTTAGGTTTTTGCCATGAGAAGACATGTTAAAATTAACATCACATCGCATGAAAACTCTATGTTCAACTGAGGGAGATCGTATCTGGTCTAAGCAATTGTTCAACATTTCTAGAAAAACTTTGCCTCTTTTTGAAAAGTCGGTTGAAGATGCGGGGCACAGTTCAATTCTAGCAGAATGATAGGGTACATAACCATCCTGAAAGGGAACTAGTTAATGGAAAAGCAGTACTAAATTGGATTACAAATCGGAAAATATTAATGGCTAAACTTTATTATTCCTATACTGAAGCAACACAATTTTGAGCACATAAAACCCCAAAAATTAAATTTGCAGTCCAGCATGCAGTCAACTGACCAGAAAAGATGATCATTTAAAACAAAAGCTGGCATAATCTTTCACTATTAGGTAGGGAACCGTTATATACCTGTGGTGAAGATAGTAGAATGAGATTCTTGAAGTATTCCAATGTTTTTTGCTGAAACACAAAATTTAGAACGTAAAAAAGTTACACCAGGCAATCAACAATTACAGAATAACTTAAATGTAACCCAGTCATTTGCGTTGCATTGGGTTTGATAGAATTTAGAAAATGGGCCTGAGCAACCCAAACAAGGAGGAGAAGAAGTAGTCCACTCATAAACCCAAAGAAAGTTCACTGCTAAAACCAATTGGTAATAGTAGGAGTTACTCCTTGAGTATATAAAGTGATGCATACTCTTCTCTTTCTCCGATGTGGGACAACTCACATGTGGGTAACACATGGGCACTTGCATACTCTTCTCTTTCTCCGATGTGGGACAACTCACATGTGGGTAACACATGGGCACTTCAACAGGGTTGTGATTTGCAAGTTCTGACAGCCAACTCAACACAATGAAGGAGCGGGGCAATTAAGTTCAAATATGAATAAGTTATATACCTGGCATAGCTTGAAGAAGAAGGTATTCTGCAGATCTGGGTCATCAGTCAAAGTAAGCTGATGAATACATTGCGTGCTTTTCAGCTTCTTTAAAAGCCACAGCCCAGAATTAAATAGAGAGTTTGAACTGTACAAATATCCTAAATGCGGACCAGATACAGAGATATAGGTGTGCAAGAATCTGAGATACGGCTCCATCATACTATCTGCAATACTAAAAGTAAATCATTAGGGTTAAGCTTAAGCACTAAGCATCGTAGCAGGACAACATTAACTACAAACTCGTACCAGCCAGTGCCGTTCTTATGATGACATTTCCGATGGAGTGCCCCACAAAACTAAGCTTAATACTTCGCAAACCTCCGGATCTTGAAAATTTGTCCATTTTTTTCTTAACAAAAGAGACAACCTCTTTTGCTAGCCTATTTCCCATTTCTCTGAAATCTCCAGATGTTTTGTCTTCATTTGCTTCAGACATAAGAAACTCTATCTTGGGATCTATCATAAGCCACTGGTTACGAACAAGTCGCAAATCCAAATGATGTCCCTGCATGTTTAAAGATAATGAGAACCGAAATTTCTTTATCCCTATATCTAATACAAATTTGTGTCTCATCAATAAAGAGTGTTTTCAAGATCTATCTATTCTTTAAAGCAGGCAAAAACCACCTTACCGCCCATTTAACTTAAACTGGGTTTATGTTCTTACAGTGTCTTTCACTCAATTATAATGTACCCACACAAGACCTACTGGCACAAGATAACATGACTTTTGCAAGACTAGCTAGATCGATATAACAAATTAGACTCAAAATGTATGCCGTTGTGTAGACTCAAACAAGACAGTAGGAATAGCTTATACATTGAAGCAATTAGTGTTACCTAATTCCTATCTAATTTGCTTTTGAAATTCGTATACTAACCAAAATGAGCTAAAATAAACCACAACGGACCACAATTTGACTGTCTCAATTCACAATTTATAGAGAACTAGGCAAGTTTGGCAACACTGAAGTAATTACTAACATGCTGAAAAAATTTGTTCCTGCAAAATATACTTAGGTGAATGGAGAATGAAGACAAAAACTTTACGCCTTATAGAACCAAACTTTACGCCCTGAAGGTAATTACTGTATAGAACCAAACTTTACGCCTTATAGCTGTCATGTATGGGTTCATCTACAAAAACTCAACACCAGACTTCAAAAACACAATACGCACTAGCCTCTAAGAAGGATGGATTGATCTAGAACCATCATTGCAAAACAAAGCTTCCAACAAAAATTAAATTTACGATTTCAGCAAAGCAACTCGAGTCATTCCATTGAATTATCTAGTGATAGATTAGAATCTAGTGATAGATTATCGATGAGCTGAAAGATTTAACACATTCTAACAGGGGCCAGGCTTGCACCATTAATAACTTAGTTGACATCAAAAAATTCACACAAACACACCTTCAGAAGGAAGTGGAAAATCACACAAATTCTGGCTTTGCTTCTACTACAGACAGCAAATGCAGATTCTCGCTAGAATAAAGACTATGAACCACCACCCACCCACCAAAAACCCTCTTTTTCTCACAAACAAGAACAAAGAAAAACTCCATATACAATTACTAATAGTTCATTGATTCCAAAAGATATACCTGAAATCCGTGCACAAAGACAACAATTTTCAACACACGACCATTCGCTAGATTATCGGCACCAGATATTTTGCTCACAGTTTTAAGTTCAGAAAGCAACGTAGATGGTGCCCTCTGATCTACATGACCAAAGTATGAATTGCCACTAGAAGAACGTCTTGGTGCGTTGATAACACGTTCTACAATTACCACAGGCACACTTGATGGATCTCCAAATATTTGCAAGTCTTGAACTGAGCGGCTGTTGATCTGCAATGTAGGCAAAAATGTAAATAATTTGGACAAAAACAAAAGAAATTGAAGTATTGTTCAACAGAAACAACTCACTTTCATTTGCGCAATACTGCGTCGATGAAGCTCAGCTCGGGTAGCAGCAGTTTGAGCAGGCTGGAAGAAGGATAGAAACACTGTTTAATATTCATATCAGACTTCAACAATGAAAAACATTTTTAGATAACAAAATATATTGTATTTTGATCCAATTACATCATCAGGCAATTTCCGTAATGCTACTTTCCCACGTAGTCCACTATGAAGTGAAACTTCATCACCTCTGCTACTAATGAAATGGTGTGGCATCTCAACCTTAGAATGCACCATCCATATTGACCATTCAGTTCTCCGATCACTGGCCCACGATTCCCTTAGATATTCCGTAAGCTTAGTTTTGTTAGCCCTGCAATCAAATAAAAATCAGTGTTTGTGCAAGTACAGAACACATGCAGATGTTGCACCTAACAAGTTAATTGTAAAAGTCGGCCATTTCAAATATGTATTCCAAAAATATTAATTTATGGTGAAAATCTTAAGGGGTTACTCAAAAAGTTAAAGCAAGCAGAAGTCAAATGATATATTGCCAAATATGAAAGACAATGTGTTCTACGAACTGAACTATTATAAATTAAGTTAGCAAAAGTTATTGAGACATAAATAACATGCATTAGCCACATGCCCACCCATAACCTACTGTTGATGTGGTGACTCATTAAGCTCAATCTAAAGGTGTCTTATGGTGTTTAATGATGTATAGTTGTGATATGGTTGGTGAAAAAAGAAAGGAGTATGTTTGTGCCAAAACAGAATTCAGCACATGAAAAGTTAGAAGTGACAGTTGTTGATGCTCGCTCGAGTGAGTCCAGCAAAAGCTCTGTCCCAGTTCGTGACATTCTCACTGATCCTGTTTATGGGCAGGACTATTGAAGTAATATTGCAGTATTGCTTAGTATTTCTATCAAATAAATACACAATATACATCATTAATCATGGCAACATAAAATTGGGGATCAATCTAGTAAGAGAGACACATAAATCTCAGGGTTTCTAGTGAGAGGTTTTGAGATCTTCCAAATTATTCATAAATTCATTCTATGGGGTGCACTCCAAGAAAGGGTTGAATTTATTTGTAATCAAGAACTCTACCATTAATAAGATTAACGATCAATTGTTATAGGTAGGGTTTTATAGTCCAAGATCACATTGATCTTAGGATATTTCCGGCCTTCCAAATTTGGTCTTGATTTCTCTATTTGATTCATTTGTCTGCAATCTTTTCTTCATTACTTTGTTTAGTTTCATATTAGTTCTTGAATTGGTAAAACTAACAATTCACTATATACCATGGCATGATACAAAAGTCAGAAAAAATACAATTTTGTGCCTTCACCAATCACCGGTGACATACCCCATTTGATAAGTAGGAGCCTGAAGGTTCAATATTCTAAGAGATCCCCTCCCCTCTCAAATAATTAGGAATCCTTGTCATACACAGACTAGGTGTCTGACATGTACAAGTTAGAAATTAAGTCAACAATGCTGAGACCAGAATGGTTGTATTTACCATAAATTCATCAGACCTGTATGTAACACATCTGAATTTGAATAACTGATGCTGCGAATATATACAATCGTTGTCTTCTAATGTCACAATGAACTAATAGGATATAGATCTAACACTAAAGTGAAAGAAATCCAATTCAAAGATAGTATGACTGAATGGGTAACCCTCCATCGAATCCAGAATCCATCACAGGCTCAAAGCCTGAGAAAAATCTTATGAAGAGCAAAACTGCTCTAGCAAAAACATCATTAAAATTGACCATATTGCCAAGAGAGCCCAGATATGAGCAAATAAATAAAAAGCAAAAAAAAAAAAAAAAAAAAAAAATACATGACATTGAATCCAGACTTTATTGCTAAAAATAAGCTAACCTGTGAAAATTTAGAAAAGTATTCCACAAGTAGTGAATTTGATTCCCAATCGTATGAGCAAAATGGAGAAGACTGTCCCTAGATAGGGACTGGAGAGCCCCATTACTTCGAAAATCAAGAAAAAGGCTTGCTCTCTGTTAAAAAATAAACAAATCCATTGCAAATGATTATTTGGTTTGTTGCATTTCCATAACAAAGACTACCCATGCGAAATTCCTAATCTCCAACAAGCAGACACAAGTACAGAGATAGAGCAAGCCAATTTTTTAAATACCGCCAGCACAAAGGGAAAACATGAATCATTCTAGACAATATACTATCAATTTTTTAAATATTTTTTTGAATTATCTTTTTTTAAAGTGAATCAATTTCCTAAATTATTGAAATCACAGCGTCGAAGTCATATAGTAAGAGAACTAACCTCCAAACTCTTCTGAGAGTCAGCTAGTTCTGGATTTTTAACATCTGTATCAGTTGAAGATGAATCATCTGCTTGTGATAAAGAACCAAATAACTTTGTATCATCCAGTTGGGAAATAAAATCTGTGAAGTCAATCGTTTGATCAGTTGCTTTCCCGAGTTTTTGTGCCTCTTCCAGAAGAATGTCCCGTGCAGTTAACAATGATTTGACCAGCAGCACCTCTTTTACCACTTTACCCAGCTCCTGACCAATGGAAAGGTTAAAATTAATATCAGCACATGTTTGGTAACCAGTAAGCAGATGTAAGGAAATTTTTATAATACAACATTTGACCTGAGTATAGCCAATGTAGAAAACGTAACCAATTTATGAGAAGATTTAATAGATGAAATTCATAACTGGTATAAACAACCTCTGAAAATAGCCAAAAATCTATACCAAGGGAAACGAAGTTAACCACTGAGGGACATTGGAATACGGGTCAATATTAAAGGCTAAATAAAATCAAACTAGGAATATATAGGTATTTAAAGGTGGAAACAAGGGACTGATGTTTTAGCAGAGGGGGAAATATGGTTTAATGCGAGGTAAGAGAAGATGATCCCCCTCAAATGGAACAAATATCCCCCTTCATCCTCTCTCACATTAAGACCATTAATTTTCTTCTACAACGATCCCAGTTTCTTATTTCCACCTCTAGGTACCTTAATTTTTTTTAGTTTGGCTTCATTCGTGCTTGAATATTTACCCCATTCCAAGCATGCCCGAATAACTCAAAGGATTTTCTATTATGCACCCAATGCACACAAAATATAATAAGTACATGCTCTACATATACAAACTGATAAAATGTAGAAAGGAAATACTATCTCACAAATCAAAGAATCACAACAACAATGTCGGGGCTCCAATCCCAAAAGATTGAATCACAAGTAAAAAAATCCCTTTAAAATCAAACTTTTCTTTAATAAACACGCTTTCTCATTAGGCTCAATAATAATCGATGAGGAATCTTCTGTAAAAATTATCAAACCGATGGTTCAACATCAGTCAGACAGAAAAGTAAGCACATATTATAATGATTAATCCAGAACAAAGGCCACCAGTTTTTTCCTTCCACATTTGGCCATCGATCACTATACTACAATAAATTAATGCAGACACAAATAATAGATGATAGATGCCAGTAGCTTGTCCATCCCATCAACAGCTATCAAAACAGATAAAGAATGATATAATGGCCTAACCAAGCACTTCTCAAAGTTTGTAATTTGCACCAAAATCAATTAATACCACAAAAGATGGCTGACAGATTAACATAACACAAAATATAAGAGGCACAATCACATAAAGCTTTAGAAATAACTGAATTCTCTTACAATAACTAATAGATATAACAATTAATACAGCCTATAATCTTCATTGTAATTGAACAGGGTAGAAACAAATTGTGTGTAGAGTTGGTTCTCATACTAAACTAGTTCTTTCTCTTCTAAGTGCTAATTACAAAGAGAGAGAACTGAAGATGGACTTCAGCAACCTCCATGAGAATAGAAGCGCTTGTACAAGACCACTAACAACCTATGGGAGGCTCCTCTCCGAAATTGATAGGTACGAGAGGAGTAATGTCACTTATAGAGCTATAGCTTATAGAGCAGTTAATTTGTCACCATTACATTGTGGGATCTCATGCACATAGAAACATTTGCATCTATTCATGCAACATTTTATTTACATCAGACATGCAAAGAGATCGTAGAGCCCACCTTCAAATAGTTCAACAATTTATGTGCTAAATAATAGTGCGTACATGTTTAAGTCCTTTACAAAAGCATACTCTATATGAAATTCATAAATCCACCATTGCACAGAAATTAGTAGCAACAGAAAATTATAGTCAGCAACCCACATACAAATATTAAATAACCAAAAATATATCCCAGAAGAAGGGAAACCAAAGAATGTGCTTGATGAAATATGAGAAAACATGCTACAACTCCTGAACAAAGTTGCTAACAGTACAGTCTCATATGCTAATATAACAAAGACAAGAGCACATACTTTAGCCGATTTTTCAGGAACCTTCCCCTCAATATTCTCACCCTTGAAAGAGTTGCTGCAAAATTAAAAGTTACATTAATGTCGAAGAATAAGATATATCAAAAGAAGACAGCAGCAATGGAAAGAGAAACAAACCTGGGTACCTTCTTTTGGAGAGACTGTGCAACTGTTTTCAAGAGGCTAACATGTATAGTAACATCTAAAAGCACAGAATGGAAAGCATCGAAAAGGACAGGACAATATGAATGCAATCCCAAAAGTGCTTTAGGGGGAACTCTGAACTCGTGAATAGCCGCAGCGGAAGTATTCAAGGAAGCATGCAGCTCTGAACTGCTCAAAATATATCGAATTTAGAACTCATAGGACGAAAATTAACATGTTTAGCTAAATGAGAAAAAGAAAGGTACATAGAAATGTAAAAGTAGAATTATGTCAACTCACCCTTTCTCCAATAAAGAAGAGTAAAGAAGTTCAAATTTGATAACAACACCAGACTTAGCGGGAACCTGCACAAAGAAAGAGAGTATGTAATCATCATTCCAGAGGGCATGGAATAAAAACAGCAGAAGTAACAAAACAGAAAAGATAGTCATATAAACATTAAGACCATAGTGTTTGCACAAGCTCAATCATGACCCCTCAAGCCATACTAACGCTCATAGATACCACTGATACAAGTATGCAATGGATCCCAAAAATTGCAGCACATTATTCACAAAAAATGGAAACTATTTTTTTTCCCTACCCAATATGTAGCTTACTAAGGCTATATACAGTTCACCTCTCATGTAGCCATATCATAAGATATTAAGAGGTTCACATCCCCAGTTCTAGTCACATCATTTTAAGAGAAGAAAAGCTCTAAATCAGACCACTTTGTATTAGCTAATTCAACCCAAAACAAAACTATTTTACAGAAATAATGATGATAATTATCAGAACTGGCACAAGGAAGAATTAATATACCTCACGATTTGAAAGTGAGAGGTTAAAAGCTACCATAACAGACAAAGAAACATCTTGTCTTGCATATCTAATTTTAAAAGGTTGAGTTGAAAAACTGTTATCTGAATCATCAATCCTCCAAACTCCATAACTACTATCAGAACCCATGCTAGGAGCTGCAGCACAGCACAGAAAAGAATACGTCAGTTACGCATTTCAGTCTCAATGTCTCAGGCATAATATATCCTAGCACAGCACAGAAAAGAATACGTCAGTTACGCATTTCAGTCTCAATGACATTGAATAGCTCCCACCACAGGTGATTTAGGGGGTTGAATGCACGCAATCATACCCTTGTTACTTCTTATCATAACAAAGGTTATTGTCAACGGACTCTTGGTATCAAACATCATATGCGACTTCACATGAAAAAGAAGTGGACATGATTTAATAAGTCATTTTTAATATAGTCCTTTATAATATGTAACCAAACTATGAATCTTTGGCCCACCAAAATAAGGGACGTCAGAGTTCAGGGTTCAACGAAACAAGGGAAATCAAAGAGCAATGTTCAAAGTTCATTGAATCATAATATATAACCAAAGAACTATGAACCTTTGGCTCCATTTAAATAAGGAACGTCAAAGTTTACGATCCATTGGAACAAGGGACATCAAAGAACAATGTTTAGAGTTCATTGAAACAAGGTAAAAGCACTCTGAACTCGGCTATTCATGTAAACATTTTATGCTTTTGAACTACTTCAAAAAGTAACCATACAAACCTGAGTAAGGAATTGAGAAGGGGGTAGAGAAACAAATTACAACAACATTTATATAATCCTTACAAAATTAAGTGAAATACATAAGTTCAATCAAAAAACCATTAAAGCTTTGTTTTGTCCTCTTATCACTATAGAGGATTTCCCAAAACTAAGGCAAATAAGTTCCTATAACTACCTTAAATAAATTCACGCTCAAAAAAATGAATGCAAGGGCCAAGATGTTTAGGGAAGTGGAATTTGAGTAAAACAATTGAAGACTACAACCTAAAAACAGATACATGATTAATTACTGTGACGAGTTATTAATAGCACACCTAACACACTAATTGTGTAGATCTCAAAGAACCATCAAGAAAGAACTAAGAACCCTAAAAAAAATGAAATGCTTGACCAACCAATTGTGAATGATCCACATTAGTATGATATTGTCCGATTTGGACCGAGCGCGCATGGAATTGTTTTTGAGCACCTTCCGAAAAGGCATCATACTACTTTTGGGTTGGATCACTTATATTTCCGATGTGGGACTTGTGATGTACAATTAACAATCCCTTCCTCAAGCCAAGGACCACATAACTCGTGTCCTCTTTTCAAATGATATAATTTGTCTCCTTGCAATATTGCATCACCACGGAACCTGATTCTTTGACCACCATGTCAAGAAGACTCTCGTAACAAGTCACCAAGACCACATCCTCTCATCGCGAGGTCACACTAAGGATCCGCACACAAATTTGTTTTAGTAATCTAGCATGCTACTCACGGTATTGCTCCATGATATACGTATTTTCCCGGTTAAATCTAAGGCTCTTGATAATTGTTGGGCCCATCGATTGTAAATGATCTGCATTAGCATGATATTGTCCGCTTTGGACCGAACCCGCGCGAATTTATTTTTGAGCACCTTCCCAATAAGCCTCACATTAATTTAAAATTAGATCACTTATATGTTTGTCAACACTCTCTTATTTTTCCTATGTGAGACTAGATGTACACATTACACACAACACATGATATCTAAATACATTTTATAAAAGTTTAACCAAAAAAGATACATTTTTCCCACAAAGAAATATATGTGACTTACACAAAGATAGTCATAACCTAAATGTAGACAAAAAAGAATAATACTAATAATATAAATAACCAAAAGGGAAAATTATTATTTATTGAAAATAAATTCAATTTATATATGTGAAGTATTTGTATTTTATTTTTAATGTCTTAAATTAAATGTTCTTATCTAAAAAGTCAAAAATCAATAAATAAAAATGATAGTGTAATAATGGATCATAGTAAAATCGAAAAAGAATAAATATGATTATAATGGTGATGACATCATCATTAGATTTTGGAGCAAAAATCTTTCATGAAAATATGACATACATACAGTTATGATAGTAGATGATGTCGATGGTGTTTTGTTTTAGTAGTAGTTATAGATAGATAGATTGAAAAGGATTATTTTCCTTACAATGAGAAAGTAGTGATAGTTATATTAATTTGTAGCCAAAATTCCTCCTTGCAGACCCTATATTGTATTTGTTAAACAATTTAGCACATAAGATTATAAACCATAGTGCTTTCACCTTCACTTGCATAAGCCCCAGTTTCAGTTTCTGATTCAAACAGAATTTAGCATGAAGAAATTCCACTGGTTCAGAATTCCCAATGCCAGTATAATCCCTAAAAAGGGTAACATTGTACTACCTCAGTCCCTTTAAATTTGCAATATTGAGCCTTAATTTGTGAGCATTTTAGCTTTAGAGTAGTAAAGTCACATGGACAAAGGAAGTATTGATTAACAAATAAGCAAATGCAATGTATAATCAAACATAGTTTGTATGAGGTTTACATCCTAATTATGCCCAAAACAGAAATATATAAATTTTCTACCAAATTATGTTAAATGTCAATTGAAAAAGCTCACAAAAAAATCATAAATTTCACCTTAAAATTCCTTACATTAACAAAAATTGACACACTTCGCTCCAGAATCTTGCACCATTTACAAAAAATCCCTGTTTTGGTAATGTGGTTACTATTTACTACAAGTACATCCAACAAAACTGAGTCAAGTTTGATGAGCAATGACAAATTTAGCACTTCTCTTATGCTTCGCTCAAAGGTGAGTATGGATAGTTTTATACAAAATTGCTAGGATGTGGATCAGAGGGTGTACTAAAAACTTGCAAGGGTGTAGTAGTTAAACAGAACTGAATATATATCTACAAAATAATAAGTTCTAAAGTTCTACTCATAAATAGAGAAAATAATATACAAAAAAACTACCTTTCTAACACTCTTTCTCCACCGTTGTTTCTATTAACCATCTTAGATCAAAGCAGCAAGCAATCAGACTCACATAAATCTAACAAATGATATAAATAGACAGGAAATTGAAGCAGTTATCCAATGATACTCTAAAAGCACAAACTGTTCTAAGGTCCAAAACTGCACAAGGGTGATAAAATGTGTAAATATTCAGCTTAACAGTTTAGAATTCACTTTAACCATTTGTATTTGAAATATTATTAGGATATTCAAAAAGTTGTCCTTTCTTCATAATGCAGTAGTACTCCTAAATACGAGTTGTGGCTTTCTAAAAAAACTAGATCGATATTTAATATCCCAAATATTACTTTGGCTTGGATTTGTAGGGCTTGTGAAATCATTCATCAGAATTTATATTGGCATGGCTATGGCTTTTAGAAGAATATCCTAGTTGAAGATCTCCCAAACTAATATAGCATGGTATAAATAGTTGGAGGATAGGTTAACTTGGGTTAAAGAGAAAAAACAACGATAAGACCACAAAAGAAACTTAATATTCTGCTTGATTGGACGTGACTATATGGAAATCAATATGATCATTTTAATGAGTCTCCACCACTTTGAGTAACTACAAAACTTTTCAAAATTCACTAATATCAAAATGTGCATCAAAAAATAAAAAGCAATATATTTAACAGAAGTACCTTCATATTGTACAACTCTTGAGGGAATTCCAACATAGGTCCCACCCCCATCCTCCCACTTCATCGAAACTTTAATTTGGTACCATCTACATAGAGAAACAATGAAACTTAAATTAGTGTAAGCACACTTGAGATGAAAGACAACCGTCCAACTGTCGAATAAAAAAGAATAAAAAAAGGCTTGAGCAACAAACTTACCCTTGCTGGAAAAGGTCAAGATTGTGAAACCTATGAAGGTAAATAGCAACTTCATGAAAAGAATCCAACATAGCTGGCTTAAATGGTTTAACCTCCGCATCGGTCAATCTCTTTGTCGTTAAATTTCTCTGAGTCAAATCAATTAACCATCTGAGATGACGAAGCATAACCTACTTCCAAGAGACAACTTACACAAACTTGCATCCCTCCCTTCCAAAACAGCAATAAATCAAAACTTTTAATCGTTGTTCTCATTTGCAAAAAGAACTTTACGAGAAGCAAACAAACAAAAGAATTGGTAACTAAATATGAAAGTCAACTCATCTATTTAGAAAAAGACATATTCACACAACAGGTTCTACAAGTACAAGAGTCAAAACACATCGAAGGTAAGCCTAAAGACTTTTGTTCACAAATACAAATACAATAATCCAATCACATGGAGCACATAGCCTAAATTTTCAGTAAAAGGAACAGAAAATTAATCAGCTCACCGCCATTGCAAGGAAAGGTGAAATTGTAATATCACATACCAAAGCTCAGTAATTGCATTTTTCGAAGCATATTTTCTAACTCAATCTTAGTAGGTCACCTTTTTTCCTATTCTAGCCATAGATGCCAACATCCTAACATATGCACAACACCTTTCACAGCTCTCAAAATTTTCAGAAAAGGGAAGATGACAAAGAAATTTTGACAGCATCATGAAAGCATTAACAAGTATGCCATAACGTCAAAACGACCTAACGTAGAACCGTTTATATGTATTTGTTAATTGTATTTAACTGTTTATAACTATTAGATGGAACAATTTGTTATTTAAGGAGCTTTCAGTCAAGATGACCTTCTACCAAACACGTTATAATAGTAGTGCCCCCTTCCCTTATATTCCTAGCTCCAAACGAAAACTAACACTTTCCCTCTTTGTGAATCAAAAGCATTCCATCTTTGCAGTAACTTCCACAATCTCGACAACATGACCACTAATAAACTTCCACATAAGTAAACCATCATTATCACAATCACCATGACGCAAATCAAGTCATTGCATAATTATGGAGACTATGTCAAGCATAAAATCAAGCACAAATCACTTCACTGAGACTATGTCACCTATGACCACAACTCACATTGCCATAACCAGTAATTTTTCTATCAAAGATCATGATTTTTGAAAACGACAACAACAATTGACACTAAGCTGTCAATTTCAACAACTTTGTTCCATTTCACCAGCTCAAACAACGATAATCTAACACCATCCACTAAGCTCCTCTACAATACCTTGGTTCAACAATAACTACAATCATTTCATAAAAAAGAACTAATAGCAGCATTTGAATTACACAAACAGCCAACCAATGATTGAAATACAACAAAATATATTGAAAATTATAAACTATACTAAAACAATATCTTAATGTGACACGTGTCACTATAACAGTGATTCGTTTCCCGCCGAAAGCACTTCTCTAAAAAAATTATTCAGCGCATTTATCACAATTATTACGATTGCCTTCAAATATGTTTCTCGTCATATCACGATTACTACACGGATTAGTATTTTGAGAAGTATTCAGCGCATTTATCACAATTATTACAATTCCTTCAAAAAAGTTTCTTGCTATATTACAATTATTACAATTGCCCACAAATAAATCATCTTACCGGACCAAAATCAGCCAATTTCAAGACAATTCCTTGCCAAATTGCCATATTAAATTATAATTACCTGACCAAAATGATGCTTTTTTTCATCATTGTGTATTAATTAAATCTCATATTTCAATTAGATGTTTTCAAATCTCTTATTCTTAAATTTCTATATATTAACGTAACTCATATGACTATCTAAAACACAGTAACCAAACACACTTCATTAGCATAAAACAATGATAAACAATTTTTATTTGTTTTTGAGTATTAACATATGATTTTCAAAGAAATTTTGAGACCAACCCTTTAATTGTTTTAGCAACCAAAAAACAAAAAGATAAAAGTGAACTTACATATGATTTTCTGGATCAAAAAGCCAAAGAGAATTAAAGAGTACTTCTTTTCACTTCTTCAAAAATATCATCAAAACTTTCAATCTTTAGGTTATACAGAGTGCATCTTCAATCAGATTATAAAACATTGAAAAAAAAACAACAATCTTAACCGATTTTGTTGTTTTTAAAAGAAATTGGTTTCAATTAACCGATTAGAATCAAATTAAAGACAAAACCATAGAAAAAGATGGGATCAATTAAGAAATTTAGAGATTATGTCAAAAACGGCTGGCATAGAGATGAAGATTTGATCGAGTTATCCCAAATAGACTAAGAGGAGAATAAGTAGGGTTTTCATTGGGTCTATTATATGATGGGCAAGTTTTCCATAGTTCATTTAGCCCATGCTAAAAAAGGGAAAATGTAGACGATCAAAATAAAATAATTGTGTATGGAAAATAAAAAAAAAATGCAAATGATAGTCATGGTGAGATCATTTTTACTGATTGAATGTATATTTAAAGTTCTAAAATGATTAATTATAAATTTAAAGTAATCACTTACAATTTTAAAATGATCAATTATAATCTTAAGGTAGAGTCTTACAATACTCAACATTAACCTTACAGTAATCACTTAGAATTTTAAAGTGACTAAAATAAATAAATATTTTGCTAGGATTATAAGGTTAAAATTATTTTGCTAGGATATAGTCAGCAATTATTTATTTATGATGTAGGAACTATCCATGAATGAAGAAAATTATTTTGCTAGGATTATAAGGTTAAAAGAAAATTAATACTGGACGAGAGAAAAAAGTAAAAAAACATTTAAGAAATATCTCAAGGTAATTTAAGAATATTTTGAGATCTTTATAAGTAGTAATTATTATTTTATTTATGACACCTCTACCATCATCAAATATATTATCAAATTGTCGCCAACTACAAGTCGAAGACCTTTAAGTGACATTACAAATGGTACACAAGTTAGTTTTGTTTTTAGATATGATAAACATGTAAAATGATTCTACTTATGATGTTTTGGAAAATTATTTTGTGCAAAAGAAAGTATTACAACACGCAACGTGTGGTCATCATCAAAAGCTACACTAAAAAGACTTTCAGTACCAGAAAGATATACAATTCATAGCAACACCATTGTCCAGAACAAATCTGATGATAATAAAGAAGTTGTATCACAATTAACTAACAATTGTGAAACAGATAAAATATCATTGCAACAATATATTAAAAGGAATTAAAAAAATAATTCAATTTAAGAAGGTAAGAGTAGTATTTGATGAGTATTGGCTTGCCATGAAATAGGTATTTATAGAAGAAAAAGGGGAATATGAGAGATCTAGATATTGACGAGGGAAAATGAAACTGCAACCTTAAGCTAATCATGCCGTCTGAAAATCATTACAACCGTTTTATAACCATTTCGTTCCTATATCAACAAGGTTGTATTCATGACTCTGAATCTTTATTCTTTTATTTCTCCTTAGTAATATCAGTCGTTTCATATGCATTGCTGTTAAGTTTCAATTCTCTATTTCTTTATTAATATTTTTTTTTTTTTTGAGAAAAAGATTTATGTATTACCCAATCAAAAAAGAAACGGGATACAAGGGAACTAGAACCCTTAGGTTTTCAGCTTTACTCCTTTAGGCTGCATCAGTATGAACACAGTGCCCACCTTCTAGAAAGGGTTTCAAAGTGTCACTCTTCATGTGCAAGGAGACAAAAAGAAAACCTCAAAAGCTATACACTAGACTCTACGCGATTCTCACTCTCCGCGATCTCCGGTAGGAGGAGGAGTGTTTGGCGAGGGTAAGGAGGTGCGGGGAAACGAATGTACGGGTTTGTTTGGGGGAAAATGGAAAATTACTACAAGTAGGAGTAATAGGTTGAAATATTATTTTCACCACCTGCCATTTCAAATCCAAATACAATGCTGCCAATGCCATGCTTGTTGATGGAAAAGGGTTAGGGTTTTTTTTGTTTAGTGTGTATAACCAGCCAAACACAGCTCGAAATCCACCTTTTTGTGTCTCAAACTCTCATCAAAATTTAAATATAGGAATGACCATATAATGGAGCAAAATATGAGATGGACTATGAGGGTGTTTGGCAAATAGCTAATAGTTGATTATAGTGGTTGATTTGATCAGCTGATTTTATTAACGGGTTTAACCAGCTGATTTTAAACCCGCTGCTATGAGCAGTTTGTTCAAAAACAATTAATTCTTATCAATAAGTTGTTTCAACCAGCTAGTTCACCTAACACTAACATTAGCTGGTTTGACCCCTCAACCCTCTATTTACATCAAAATAAGCTAAAATTTCTCAATAAGTTAATTTGCCAAACACCCCCTATTTGTTTATACGGAATTCCATAATAAGTGTACAATATGTCAAAGCTGAGATAAGGTATGTTCGTTGTTACTAACAGCGAACCAAAGGGAAACAATGCAATGTTATAACGTTGGAAGAGACAAAAAAAACATGTATGTCCTCTGTTAGTAGCAACAGCGAACAAACATGTTCTAATTTTTTAATCCCTTCCAACACTATGGCATAGTCTCTCTTTTGTTCGTTGTTAGTAACAGCGAACTCTTAGAGTATATAACATATCCTGGGGGTTCAACCATAAGCTTAAAATTTTGGTTGAGTTGGTTCCTTGACATGGTATCGAAAGCCAACGTGACAAGGTCATGGGTTCGAATCTCAACCACCCCTGAATTAAAGTGGAATATTCAGCGTCAGATATGAGGAGGGCCTGTGTCCCATCCACTCTTCTAGCCCAAAGGGCTCTCGTGTGAGGGGACGTGTTAGAGTATATAACATATCATGGGGCTTCAACCATAAGCTTAAGCTTTTGGTTGAGTTGATACCTTAACACGAACAAAGAATTTTGACTTTTTTACCGGATTTTTTGTTCGTTATTAGTAATAATGAACATACTTGACATTAGGCTCGTACACAATGACATTTATTTTTAAAATTAAAATTTCCCTAAGTTTATTTTGAGAATTTTTTAACAATACTCTTTTTTAAAAAAAACTTTTCTATATGCAATATGTATGTGCACTATATTAAGAAATAACAATGAAGAAATAATATTAGTTATTTCATTGAACACACTTCACATATATAACTTAAATAAAGGAATGAATCTAAGTGGTTTAATTAGAAATATCCAATATATCGGGTGTTTGACTGCCTCTCGAATATAATATTTCTGGGTGTTTTGATTTTTCTTCTTGAGTAATACATGTAGATATCTTGATAATGAATAATCAAATTTGAGTCGTATATTCGATTTTGGTTATGATCAAGTCAATTTTAGACAATATGTCATAGTGACAATTATCAATCAATTTGAATGAGTATAAATGTATAATGAGCTATGTATTTTTTGTTTCGAATATGTTATGTTGGATAGACAAATATAAATTACAATTTATCTCCAATAATAAAATTTGTTGCCTAAATTAAAAGTTAACTTACATTATTCTACAATTGACCATAAATCAACAAATTAAATGGTGGACATTACTAATTGCAAAAAACTTGGTTATTCAGCATTGATTTTGGATCTGATTCTAATTTTTTAAACCCACTTAATATAATGTCTGGATCCGCCGCTGGTCTAATCTTCACAAAGAAGGGAGAGATATAACTAGACTTATTTAATTTTCAAATGTTAAAAAGGTGCGACTTACTAGAACGAAAAAGTAATACCACCAAAAATTGTAGCCCCCATGGACTGTTACAATACATGCATGAACCAGGAAGAACTAATCCAAACATATGTTTGTTGATCACATAATGATCATAGGAGAATAGATAGACTACCTATGAAAATATTTCAAGATATTAGGAGTTACGAAAGCAATCTATGGAGTAGATAGACAATGTATAGATATAGATATTTACTTAATTTATTTTTGCAACGTTACTCTAATGAATTTTTGGCTGTATTTCATTCTGTTTGATTACAACTCTCTCTATGATGATCTTGTTATGAATAAACCAAAATGGGCCACGTTTACCCGTTCATCGGACCTGTTGATCGAAACTGTACTGGCTGTTTTTTTGGAATAAACTCACTTACTCTCTCACTCTTCTTCTACTGTTTTGTGTTCTGATTTTTCTGCCTACTTGCTACCCCTTTTTCAGCAATATAAAGACTACAAAAAGATTAGTTAAAGCTTATGATGCACTTACCTATCCATTTATTTTGTAGGGCGGGTATTACCCGTCTAATTTTAAATTTTTTTGAAAAATATTTCCAAGTCCATCCGTTTTTCGAGTCGGGTGAGTCGAGCCTGGCAGGTAGCCCGCTCATGAACAACTCTAATTTTTGAGTGTGTTGTAGGGGACACAAGGGGCCTCAATCTAAATGGTGGTGATCGGCCTCGGGGTTTGCTCCGGTGTGCCGATAAACTAGCCAGAACAGTGGATGACATGTTTTTGGTGAAATTCTTTTCACCTTTCTTCTCTTATTATATTTCTCTTGTTGATAGTTGATGGCTGATGGTTGATGGTGAGCAGTGCACTTTGTTAGTTTGCTATTGTGACAGGAATTGAGTGGCAAAAAGCTTTTGTTTCTTATTCATAGCAAATGCAAGGAAATGTATTTATATACATGTACTAAGAGCTGGAGCCCAATATACTAAAAGGCCCAAATATAATAATATCCATATTAACAAAATAGAGCTACATAAGATTACCCGTATTACCCCCCCTCAAGTTGGAGCGTGAAGATCATGAATGCCCAACTTGCGAAGTAAACTCAAAAACTTGTTCTTGCCTAAAGCCTTTGTAAAAATATCTGCAAGTTGATCATCAGTGGAAACATGGCGAGTCACAATAGTGCCATCTACGATAGCGTCACGAATGTAGTGACAGTCGACCTCTATGTGTTTGGTGCGTTCATGAAAAACTGGATTTTGAGCAATATGTAGAGCGGACTGGCTGTCGCAGAACAAAGATATGGCTCGAGGATGTGCCACACCTAAACTAGAAAGTAACGCCTTAAGCCATTTCAATTCGGAGAGAAGAACAGCCATCGCTCTATATTCAGCCTCAGCGGAGGAACGAGAAACAGTATGTTGTTTCTTTGTATTCCAAGACACGGGAGAATGACCAAGGAAAACAAGCCAACCTGTAAGAGAACGACGAGTCAATGGACAACTCGCCCAATCCGAGTCACACCAGCCAGAAAGATGTAAATCACATTCACTAGGAAGCAGAATACCCTGCCCGGGACAACCTTTCAAGTAACGAACAATGCGAACAGCTGCATCCCAATGCTCCCGACGAGGAGCATGCATGAATTGAGCTAAGATGTGAACCCCATATGCCAAATCCGGACGAGTAAAGGACAAATAAATGAGACGACCCACAAGCCGACGGTAACTCTCAGGATCAGCGAGCAATTCACTAGTAGATAAAGCAAGACGATGATTTTGCTCAATGGGAAAGGCTGCAGGTTTAAAGCCTAAAAGGCCAGTCTCTGCAATAATATCAAGAACATATTTGCGTTGGCATAAATAAATGCCGTCATTACTCCTAGCAACCTCAATTCCAAGAAAGTATTTCAGAATGCCCAAATCCTTCATATGAAAACAAGCACCCAAATATTTCTTAAAAGAAGTAATAGCGGAAGAGTGATTACCAGAAATAATTAAGTCATCAACATACACGAGCACATTCAATTGTACGGTGTCACGAGAAAACGTGAACAACGAATAATCAGCGTAGGACTGCTGAAAACCATAAGCTTTTAAAGAAGTAGTCAATTTAGAAAACCAACAACGCGGGGCTTGGTTTTTTCAGACGACAAACCATGGTGGGAGTACTAACTGTAAAACCGGGGGGTAACTTCATATACACCGCTTCTTCAAGATCACCATGAAGAAAAGCATTATGGACGTCCATTTGATGCAATTCCCAATTTTTAGCAGCAGCAACCGCCAAGAAAACTCGCACAGTGACCATTTTCGCGACAGGCGCAAATGTTTCGTTATAGTCAATGCCTTCAATTTGATGATTACCAAGAATGACTAAACGAGCTTTGAGACGTTCAATGCTCCCATTAGCATGATATTTGATTTTATAGATCTACTTGCATCCAAGAGCTTTCTTTCCCGAAGGTAAGGATTCCATAACCCAAGTGTGATTGGCTTCAAGCGCACTAATTTCCTTGCGCATCGCCTCCCTCCAACCAGCATCCTTCAGGGCCTCTTTAAAAGTACGAGGTTCAAGACCCGCAGTAATAGCTGCAATGAAATTACGATGCCGCACAGAAAATTGAGTGCAATTGACAAAATGAGCTATAGGATAAGGCGTACCTGAGGAGCGAGAAAGGGGCGATGAACAAGGAGGATTTGTAGTAGATAAAGTGTGTGCGGTATAACCTTGAAGACGAACAGATGGATATTTCGTACGGTGACCACGACCCATATTAACATGATCATCATCAACAAGGGAAATATCAGATGATGAGGGAGTAGAGGAAGTGGGACTATGCAAAGGAACATGAGCAGATGAGGTTTCTACAGGTGTTTCACAGGGTTGACTAGTAGCATTAAGAAGTGAATTAGTATTGGGGGTACCCACAACAGGAGAAACATCTGAACCCAACGAGACAGTGGTGGAGTCGAAAAGAGCAGACCCAACAGACCCATTTTGTGCAGTTGACGATGGGGAAGTAGGTCCATAGTTGAGAGCATCCTCGCGTACCGAGACAACCTCCGGATCCTCCAAAAGCAAAGAAGGGGTCACCGATTTAAAAACCCCAATAAAAAGAATAGACTTACCCAAAGCAGCAAAAGGAAATTCATTCTCATGAAATTTCACATCTCGAGATACCTTTAAAAAAACCCCTACCAATCATAAAGTTCCAACCCTTTTATTTTTGGGGAACCAACAAACACACACCCAACCCCTGGGGGCAAACATCACCCTTAAAAGCTTTTTAAGAAAGACAAAGAACCAAAACACGAAGATCAAGATTGGGGGTAGACCCAAAAACCCAAGAGGTGTTTTTGTTGAAAACACTGGGGCGGAGGCATTAATTGTAAAACCCCCCAAAATAATTCTCCCAAAAATAATTGGAAATACCTAAACACAACCCCCATTAAG
Organism: Amaranthus cruentus; assembly: GCA_019425755.1. Lineage (NCBI taxonomy): Eukaryota > Viridiplantae > Streptophyta > Magnoliopsida > Caryophyllales > Amaranthaceae > Amaranthus > Amaranthus cruentus. Next base: position 16,107,230 of record CM033457.1, on the reverse strand, counting down.
GATATGTTGAGTTTTGGCCCCAAACCCCCCCATTTTTGAGGAGTACCCCAAAAAGAGGGTTGAAAATAATCCTTCCAAAAAAAATACGCAACAAACATTTAAACTCA